>OU696696.1:237296011-237626235 GCA_916050605.2 Platycheirus albimanus | reverse complement strand
TGATGATGATGATGATGATGATGATGATGATGATGATGATGATGATGATGATGATGATGATGATGATGATGATGATGATGATGATGATGATGATGATGATGATGATGATGATGATGATGATGATGATGATGATGATGATGATGATGATGATGATGATGATGATGATGATGATGATGATGATGATGATGATGATGATGATGATGATGATGATGATGATGATGATGATGATGATGATGATGATGATGATGATGATGATGATGATGATGATGATGATGATGATGATGATGATGATGATGATGATGATGATGATGATGATGATGATGATGATGATGATGATGATGATGATGATGATGATGATGATGATGATGATGATGATGATGATGATGATGATGATGATGATGATGATGATGATGATGATGATGATGATGATGATGATGATGATGATGATGATGATGATGATGATGATGATGATGATGATGATGATGATGATGATGATGATGATGATGATGATGATGATGATGATGATGATGATGATGATGATGATGATGATGATGATGATGATGATGATGATGATGATGATGATGATGATGATGATGATGATGATGATGATGATGATGATGATGATGATGATGATGATGATGATGATGATGATGATGATGATGATGATGATGATGATGATGATGATGATGATGATGATGATGATGATGATGATGATGATGATGATGATGATGATGATGATGATGATGATGATGATGATGATGATGATGATGATGATGATGATGATGATGATGATGATGATGATGATGATGATGATGATGATGATGATGATGATGATGATGATGATGATGATGATGATGATGATGATGATGATGATGATGATGATGATGATGATGATGATGATGATGATGATGATGATGATGATGATGATGATGATGATGATGATGATGATGATGATGATGATGATGATGATGATGATGATGATGATGATGATGATGATGATGATGATGATGATGATGATGATGATGATGATGATGATGATGATGATGATGATGATGATGATGATGATGATGATGATGATGATGATGATGATGATGATGATGATGATGATGATGATGATGATGATGATGATGATGATGATGATGATGATGATGATGATGATGATGATGATGATGATGATGATGACGATGATGATGATGATGATGATGATGATGATGATGATGATGATGATGATGATGATGATGATGATGATGATGATGATGATGATGATGATGATGATGATGATGATGATGATGATGATGATGATGATGATGATGATGATGATGATGATGATGATGATGATGATGATGATGATGATGATGATGATGATGATGATGATGATGATGATGATGATGATGATGATGATGATGATGATGATGATGATGATGATGATGATGATGATGATGATGATGATGATGATGATGATGATGATGATGATGATGATGATGATGATGATGATGATGATGATGATGATGATGATGATGATGATGATGATGATGATGATGATGATGATGATGATGATGATGATGATGATGATGATGATGATGATGATGATGATGATGATGATGATGATGATGATGATGATGATGATGATGATGATGATGATGATGATGATGATGATGATGATGATGATGATGATGATGATGATGATGATGATGATGATGATGATGATGATGATGATGATGATGATGATGATGATGATGATGATGATGATGATGATGATGATGATGATGATGATGATGATGATGATGATGATGATGATGATGATGATGATGATGATGATGATGATGATGATGATGATGATGATGATGATGATGATGATGATGATGATGATGATGATGATGATGATGATGATGATGATGATGATGATGATGATGATGATGATGATGATGATGATGATGATGATGATGATGATGATGATGATGATGATGATGATGATGATGATGATGATGATGATGATGATGATGATGATGATGATGATGATGATGGTGATGATGATGATGATGATGATGATGATGATGATGATGATGATGATGATGATGATGATGATGAGGATGATGATGATGATGATGATGATGATGATGATGATGATGATGATGATGATGATGATGATGATGATGATGATGATGATGATGATGATGATGATGATGATGATGATGATGATGATGATGATGATGATGATGATGATGATGATGATGATGATGATGATGATGATGATGATGATGATGATGATGATGATGATGATGATGATGATGATGATGATGATGATGATGATGATGATGATGATGATGATGATGATGATGATGATGATGATGATGATGATGATGATGATGATGATGATGATGATGATGATGATGATGATGATGATGATGATGATGATGATGATGATGATGATGATGATGATGATGATGATGATGATGATGATGATGATGATGATGATGATGATGATGATGATGATGATGATGATGATGATGATGATGATGATGATGATGATGATGATGATGATGATGATGATGATGATGATGATGATGATGATGATGATGATGATGATGATGATGATGATGATGATGATGATGATGATGATGATGATGATGATGATGATGATGATGATGATGATGATGATGATGATGATGATGATGATGATGATGATGATGATGATGATGATGATGATGATGATGATGATGATGATGATGATGATGATGATGATGATGATGATGATGATGATGATGATGATGATGATGATGATGATGATGATGATGATGATGATGATGATGATGATGATGATGATGATGATGATGATGATGATGATGATGATGATGATGATGATGATGATGATGATGATGATGATGATGATGATGATGATGATGATGATGATGATGATGATGATGATGATGATGATGATGATGATGATGATGATGATGATGATGATGATGATGATGATGATGATGATGATGATGATGATGATGATGATGATGATGATGATGATGATGATGATGATGATGATGATGATGATGATGATGATGATGATGATGATGATGATGATGATGATGATGATGATGATGATGATGATGATGATGATGATGATGATGATGATGATGATGATGATGATGATGATGATGATGATGATGATGATGATGATGATGATGATGATGATGATGATGATGATGATGATGATGATGATGATGATGATGATGATGATGATGATGATGATGATGATGATGATGATGATGATGATGATGATGATGATGATGATGATGATGATGATGATGATGATGATGATGATGATGATGATGATGATGATGATGATGATGATGATGATGATGATGATGATGATGATGATGATGATGATGATGATGATGATGATGATGATGATGATGATGATGATGATGATGATGATGATGATGATGATGATGATGATGATGATGATGATGATGATGATGATGATGATGATGATGATGATGATGATGATGATGATGATGATGATGATGATGATGATGATGATGATGATGATGATGATGATGATGATGATGATGATGATGATGATGATGATGATGATGATGATGATGATGATGATGATGATGATGATGATGATGATGATGATGATGATGATGATGATGATGATGATGATGATGATGATGATGATGATGATGATGATGATGATGATGATGATGATGATGATGATGATGATGATGATGATGATGATGATGATGATGATGATGATGATGATGATGATGATGATGATGATGATGATGATGATGATGATGATGATGATGATGATGATGATGATGATGATGATGATGATGATGATGATGATGATGATGATGATGATGATGATGATGATGATGATGATGATGATGATGATGATGATGATGATGATGATGATGATGATGATGATGATGATGATGATGATGATGATGATGATGATGATGATGTGATGATGATGATGATGATGATGATGATGATGATGATGATGATGATGATGATGATGATGATGATGATGATGATGATGATGATGATGATGATGATGATGATGATGATGATGATGATGATGATGATGATGATGATGATGATGATGATGATGATGATGATGATGATGATGATGATGATGATGATGATGATGATGATGATGATGATGATGATGATGATGATGATGATGATGATGATGATGATGATGATGATGATGATGATGATGATGATGATGATGATGATGATGATGATGATGATGATGATGATGATGATGATGATGATGATGATGATGATGATGATGATGATGATGATGATGATGATGATGATGATGATGATGATGATGATGATGATGATGATGATGATGATGATGATGATGATGATGATGATGATGATGATGATGATGATGATGATGATGATGATGATGATGATGATGATGATGATGATGATGATGTGATGATGATGATGATGATGATGATGATGATGATGATGATGATGATGATGATGATGATGATGATGATGATGATGATGATGATGATGATGATGATGATGATGATGATGATGATGATGATGATGATGATGATGATGATGATGATGATGATGATGATGATGATGATGATGATGATGATGATGATGATGATGATGATGATGATGATGATGATGATGATGATGATGATGATGATGATGATGATGATGATGATGATGATGATGATGATGATGATGATGATGATGATGATGATGATGATGATGATGATGATGATGATGATGATGATGATGATGATGATGATGATGATGATGATGATGATGATGATGATGATGATGATGATGATGATGATGATGATGATGATGATGATGATGATGATGATGATGATGATGATGATGATGATGATGATGATGATGATGATGATGATGATGATGATGATGATGATGATGATGATGATGATGATGATGATGATGATGATGATGATGATGATGATGATGATGATGATGATGATGATGATGATGATGATGATGATGATGATGATGATGATGATGATGATGATGATGATGATGATGATGATGATGATGATGATGATGATGATGATGATGATGATGATGATGATGATGATGATGATGATGATGATGATGATGATGATGATGATGATGATGATGATGATGATGATGATGATGATGATGATGATGATGATGATGATGATGATGATGATGATGATGATGATGATGATGATGATGATGATGATGATGATGATGATGATGATGATGATGATGATGATGATGATGATGATGATGATGATGATGATGATGATGATGATGATGATGATGATGATGATGATGATGATGATGATGATGATGATGATGATGATGATGATGATGATGATGATGATGATGATGATGATGATGATGATGATGATGATGATGATGATGATGATGATGATGATGATGATGATGATGATGATGATGATGATGATGATGATGATGATGATGATGATGATGATGATGATGATGATGATGATGATGATGATGATGATGATGATGATGATGATGATGATGATGATGATGATGATGATGATGATGATGATGATGATGATGATGATGATGATGATGATGATGATGATGATGATGATGATGATGATGATGATGATGATGATGATGTGATGATGATGATGATGATGATGATGATGATGATGATGATGATGATGATGATGATGATGATGATGATGATGATGATGATGATGATGATGATGATGATGATGATGATGATGATGATGATGATGATGATGATGATGATGATGATGATGATGATGATGATGATGATGATGATGATGATGATGAGGATGATGATGATGATGATGATGATGATGATGATGATGATGATGATGATGATGATGATGATGATGATGATGATGATGATGATGATGATGGTGGTGATGACCGCTGCAGCCCAGCATTCCTATTTCGCGAACAGCCACGTCTACGGAGGCTTATAGCTCTGTCCTCAGGCGGCTCTATTTCATTTCGCCAAACGTTTTCTTTTCATGCAATGACATATCATGGAGCGCTAAGGTGGCTTTTGAACTTTAAAAATCCCGAAGGACAAGAAGCAAGGTGGATTGAGAGGTTGCAGACACACCACTGCGAGATTCAACATCGAAAAGGAAAACTACACTCCAACGCAGATGCATTATCTCGACGACCATGTAAATCGAACTGCAAGCATTGTTCACGTCAGGAAGAAAAAGAGTCCCTAGTCACTCAACGAGTGAGAGTCGAGCCCATTGCCGGCTGGAGTAACGAGGAAATTAAGAATGCTCAACAAGAAGATTCTGACATTGTACCCATCCTTGCATGGAAAGAGCACGAGGAGAAACCACAATGGGTTGACATTTCCGATAGAAGCCCGGTGCTAAAAGCCTATTGGGCTCAATGGAACTTTCTCCATGTACAAGAAGGTGTACTCAAACGGAAGTGGGAATCCGCAGACGGCAAGTCCTATGTGATGCAGGTAGTTGTGCCTCGGTCCAAAGTCAATGAAGTTCTCCGTGAGATGCATGATGGCGCTTCTGGAGGCCATTTGGGAATTAACAAAACGCTGGAAAAGATCCGAGATCGTTTCTACTGGCTTCATGCAAAAGAAGACGTCGAAAGATGGTGCAGGAAATGTGACACTTGTGCTGCTACAAAAGGACCAGGCAGAACAATTCAAAGTGCGATGCAACAGTACAACGTTGGAGCACCGTTCGAAAGAATTGCAATGGATATTGCAGGTCCTTTTCCTGAAACCAACGATGGAAACCGATATATTCTCGTGATCATGGATTACTTCAGCAAGTGGCCTGAAGCGTTTGCCATTCCAAACCAAGAAACAAAAACGGTTGTGGATCAGATTGTCTTCAATTGGATAAGTAGATTTGGTGTACCTAAAGAACTCCATTCTGACCAAGGGAGGAACTTCGAGTCAAATATCTTCCAACAGGTTTGCTCACTCCTTGGCATTCATAAGACAAGGACAACACCGCTGCATCCACAATCAGATGGAATGGTAGAACGTTTTAACAGAACGCTCAAAGAACACCTTTCCAAAGTAGTGGAAAACTGTCAACGAGACTGGGACCGATGCATTCCACTGTTTTTAATGAGCTGTCGGAGCGCAGCACATACCAGTACAGTACATACTCCATTTGAATTCTTGTTTGGTTCAACAATGCGACTACCAAGTGAAGTGAAATTTGGATGCCCTCCAAATGAGCCACAAAGGCAAGAAGAATATGTGGACGATCTCAAAAAGAGACTCATGTACATTCATGAAAGGACCAGAACAAAGATAAAGGATGCCAGTGATCGCATGAAAACACGATACGATGCACATGCAACGACGACAGGGTTTCAAGTGGAAGATCTTGTGTGGTTATACAACCCCCATCGGAAAAAAGGACTGTCACCGAAGCTCCAGCAAAATTGGGAAGGCCCTTACTAAGTTGTCACCAGAATCAATGATGTTGTTTACCGCATTCAGAGGGGTGTTAGAGGCAAGATGAAAGTTGTTCACAGGGACCAACTATGCCGCTACAATGGCCAGGAAAGTGAAAGATTTGTTCGGGACGAACAATCTTAAGAAGGGGGCAATGTTATATAAATGGTTTTGTCTCTTATACAGTAAATATTGTTATGGTTTTTGTCTCTACTACAGTAAAATAAATTATGCTGACTAATTTTGCTGAATGATTCTGCTGAAATAACAATGGGGAATTTGAAAGCTCTGAAAGCTTTCAAAGCATCTTGACAATTCCGAATGGTTCGAGACTTAGACTGTTCGCGAAACTTTGATCCCAATATAAATAGGACATTTTATTCGGAAATGGACACAGTTGTGTTGCTAAGATAAAGAAATAAATAGTGTTTGAACTCAGATAAAAGTGAGTTTCATTTATAGAGATGGTTGTGGTAAATTAAAAGTAAAAGAAAATAAGTTATATTTTCGAACCCAAGACTAAAAACATTACAATACATTAAAACTGCAAAAAGACCAAGAAGAAAAAAAATAGTCTCACCTTCATTATAATCACGGACCAATATACAGACCGCCAGCTCGTACTCCTCTTGCCTGAAACACCCTCGAAATATTTTTTCCTGTCTGTGAATACGTGTACATCTCTCTCTGTGCATTTTTTAATGGCAATTATACCTGCGTATGCCATTTATTTTGTAGGTGTGTTTGCTTAATGGGTTTTTAAAGCAAGGGAGAGCGTCACACTCTCAAAATAAATGGCATATCAGCTGATTTTTAGCTTGTAGGCAAAAAGAGAAACCATACAGTGAGTTGGTGATTATAATGAGCTGAATGCACTTGCTTTGGTTTGTTTATAGTTGTATTTGGTGTGTAACCCGGTGGGAGGCGAACATGAAGCCGATTCAATCCTTGTGGTTTGTTCTGATCGGGAAACGATAGTGTTATATGTTGTTGCTGCTGCTGCTGTTGCATTCGTTAATGTTGTTGCTGGTAATGGCTTTGTATGAGAAGTGGTTGAGAAGCAGAATCGTACACCGCATTGGGTGACAACGAGGAGGTGAAGATTCTTACAATCGGCCGCAGTAAGAGGGCATATCGATTAAATGGTCTTAAACACTATGGGTCAACTCTCAACTGTCCTACAAAATTAAAATTGAAAAAAAATACAATTCGTTGAAGTTTGTAGGGAAAACTTTCTTGCCCATTAATTGCAGGTAACATCTGCAACCGGTGCCATCTACCTGAGAAACCGCACGGTAACTCACATGGTGCTGAACGCATCCAACATGGCCCTCCATTTTAAAAAGTCCACGTCTGGAATCCACCCCGACAAACAAAATCCACTTCCAGAATGGAGTTCACTCGATTGCCATTTTTCTATGGAAGTTTCCGAGTCAGGCGCATTCCAACATTTCTGTGGAAGCACTTTTGAGCAATAGGCGACAAGAAACTTATCGCTATGGAGTTTATTTTTCACCTACACCTGAAATTGCAGAACACGCATTTACACAGAAAAATGCAGGACGGAGTAGACACACAAGCAAATAATACAGATAGTTTTGGTAGAATGATGACAGATGTCATTTACAATTCGTCATAGGCAAAAACACTGTGAGAACTATTCTAGACCAGCTGACCTATAAGATATCATGTTTTCCATCAGTTCGGTTATATCTACTGCCGAATATCCCAGTCGTACTTCAGAAGTCGTTGAACGTTGTCGTCGTTGGTTCAGAGGTACCAAAATGAAGACAAGTATTTGAATTGTCACCACTGACGTCATCAGTGATGTGATTTCCCTCTATACCGTCGTCTGACAGTAAAAGTCACAAGGTCAGGATTATTCCCCAGAAAGCAATTGCTTTGACAGATAGGCAGGATGACTCAGATGGAGAAAATGTCAGGCTTAGACATGCCCACAGTGACAGGCGCGTTTATGTCACTTTTTCAGTTCGTCATATTAACTTCATATCCGCCTCAACGTGCCGGAATAATCGAGTTAAAGTTTACCTAACGATCGTAGTAAATTCTGACCTAAAGTCCAAACTGAGGTCACTTTCCACTACCGTACCGGACGTAATTTTATCACCAGGTAGAAGGGGGTACAATTATCTGTGCTTGGTATTATCACCAAAACCACAAAATTCCTAACATCATTATCACTCACCCCACTTTCTCCAGTAACATCAGACTCTTAATTCAGAGTGTTTCACCGACTTATCGATCCTGTCATACTTACTATTCAACCAAAAATCCAGAACAACGAAAATGGTGCAGTGAGCACTGACCATAAAGACTCACAGCTATACGCAAACAAACAGAGCTAGATCTGGAAAGTAAAAAGTATTATTGGAAAACAGGGCGTTGACCAACTGGAAAATGGAAACATTATCCAGGAAGCCGACAAAATACATCATTTTGAAGAAGACACCCGATAAGCGCACATCACCGCAGCAGGACAAGGCATTAATTTTTTTTTAACAATTGTGCCGCGGCCATTTATTTCTCCACTGGGCAGAATATTTCCTTAATTGCTAAGCAATTAAAAGAAATAACATTATCTCATAGGAATAATCATATCAATCAAGGTAAGTGAGGTGCATTAAATCAAATTATGAAATTTGGAGGACACCGCCCCATGTGTGTTAACACATTACGCAATGGCGGCTTCGCACAGTCGAAACCCTTTCGCTGATAAACATTTTGTCTTCCTTGGATTTAGGATTGAATATCTCCTGGAAAAGTGGACGACTGCACGGATAGCATCGGACTGGACGAGCGATCCGACACAGGATTCACACATAAAGGACATCGTATATATTACACACGAGTTGCCTTTCAACCACGTGCGGGCGTAGGAAGCCCCAATTAATGTCTCTATATCTCCAAATAAAAGACACATCGATGCCTAATCGGCGCATCACAATAAACAGAATCATTGCCTCCTTTTTATTTTGAGAGGCGCATTATACATTTTGCACCACACAGTCGCACGTGGCGAAAAAAGGTGCGCTACATACGTCGTTGTTGGACGACCGCACCCATTCGCTTTTGCCGAAGGCGCATCACTCGCCAGTCCGTGCAATATTTCCGTAAAAATTTCAAGAATTTTGTTATTATTCTTGACACACTCAGTTCCCACTTGGACCATTTTCTTTTTGGACCGCATACCTCACTCGAGAGTCGTCATTGATAACGACCCATTGGCGGAAGCAGTCGTAACATTTAGTCACGGGGCTACCAACTTACTTTCACCAAGGCGACATTCAATCGCAACAGGTTGAACACCAGCAGCACCGGATAAAAGGAACACGGAATTCACCACGACGCCTGGCGGGTACTTTTTACCGATGCCGGTCCCCACTCACTTTCTTTTACTCCGCGATTCCTGTTACGGAGCAACGCGGGATGTTCCTGATCATCTATACTCTCCTATAGTCTCATCATATTGCTGCACCTATATGTGTTAAGTTTGTAAAGAGAGAACAATTTAGAAGATTATTTATAAATCTGTTGACCAGGTAACGAATCCTTATTGTATTTATAGTATCTTCTTGTTTTGATGTGGGAGCGAATGAGCTCGAACATATTATTGGATATTCATTGGTGAAAATATCACCACCACTTACCGTCAAGTACGCTGTCTATTGCCACGGACGGTGGCACAACCGACATTCATACTCAGTAAATTATGAGATGGCAAGGCGCCACACCCACTTCATTATTATCAGTGTTATTTTGCATGTTATTTTTTTAGTGTATTTAAGATCGGAGTATATCCTTTCTACTAAGAGCAGTGTGAGCTCAGAATATTCTTCGAGAAGCAAGTGTTTTCGAGATTAAAATTTGGTTTACTAACGTGTAGTTAATTCTAATACCGCGAAATAAAATCGAATGTAATCGTGATATGATCGATTCTGGCGAATCCGTTTCATAGGAACCCTGGTTCCGGCCTTATCAAAAATAATGATATATGATAAATCGGGTCCGAATCTATTTTGCTGTCGGTATACAGCATATTGGTTTCAAATTAACTTTTTATTCATCTTTTTTTTAATTTCATCACTTTTTCATTTTGATTATCACTGGTCGTAAAGACAACTTTCTCGTTTTGCGTCGGTAGCGACCCCCACTTACGCGTATTTCAACGCCGCGTTCGAGCACTGAACTCTATCATAGCTTACTTTGCATAACTCGCAGTTCCTTTGCAATTTAGTAGACTTAATCTTTTTGTTTCGTCGTGTACTTCGTACTTTGTATCGCGATTTGCATACTCGCGACTCTTCCATAACACGGTTATAGTATATCAGCTGTATTTACAAAAAGTTGAAAAGACACTAGAAGATACTAATGCGCCTGATTAAGCGGTAGTAAAGATCTTTTGGTTTAAAGACCTCAACCATAGTTAACAAACCATTTAAAAAGAGTTCAATTTAGTAATATATCATCAGAAAAAGCTTCTTTATCCTAATAATAATTTGAATTTTCAGCTGTTATAGGAGTGCACTTCCGGAACATCGAAAAGTAGATAACGTTTTTTCCATTTACTACCCCATTGGTAGAAGTGGATATTAATATATTATTATTTGCTTTTAAATTTGATATTATATTGCTATTATATTGACTTTACATTCGATCATACAGCGGGATGCGAACTGTGTTCCATCTGTATGCGGTTTATTAATTATATTAAATACCTTTTTATTGCATTGGATGTCTTCATCTGGTGCAAGTCCATACTGTCTGATATTTCCTTTATTGTTCATGGATAGGGCATAGCGAAATCATTGTCCCGGAAGACTATGTGTTTTGTATTATCTATTGTTTTCGTTTCCGTGATTAACGTTGCTGTTTAATTTTTTTTATATCGGGTATATCACGAAGACATCTGGAGAAGATTAAGAGACCGATTTTTATTAACAGTTTTTTTTTTGATGATAATTATACCGCGAGCAAATCCTTATCTCCGCGTTTCGTTACAATTATCAAACTCAGGTAGCGTTCTGAATTTTACGCTCCTTGTTAAAAAGAAGGAAGAAAAAAAAAAAAATAATACACTTTTACTTCTATGAAAATTTATACACGCATCGTGTTTCTAAGTATCTATTTATCACAAATAATTTGAAATTTTGAGAATTTAAATATACCTAATGGTATATCGAGAAATAGATTAAAGTATCAAAGAATAAGAGCCTTTCGCAAGTTAAACTAATTTGATTGTATAACAGTTTGATTATAGTGCAGATCTTTCAATTATAGAATAATAAAATTTGAGACAAGATTCTTTAGCTTATCTGTTGTATTCAGATAAGATTTTTGTATTTGAATTTTTGTTAGCTTTAAGACATATATTTAATAAACTCAAAATAACCTTTGCTTTTTACTTTTGGAAGTTGGAATTTTATTTTGAAGGAATTAGTTGACTTTCATAATGATTGAGTAGGATATTTTTAGTGAGGGTGGTAACCCTCGAGGTCCTTTAGTTGGAACATGATGGTGTGCAATTAGAGTATTCCTCTTAGCTGCAATGTTTGGAATTTAGGACATAGTTTCCCGTGTAGGAGCTATGTGTTAGTTGGGGAGATAAAGTAAGCAAGCAATTTGTTTTGCTTGCTTTTCCATTCATGGGGCTACCCATAACATTAATTCGAGTCGTGGGGACTCGTACGTCCTAAGGTAGCCAAGGTCGCTATTGGAGAGTTGTTCTCAATAGTTGAATTGGGTGGGTTGAGAGACCAGGGGTTCACATAACATCTTTGATCCTCCCTCCCCTCATGGTTAGACTCCTCTGCATCCACATTTGGCATATCATCGTGGCAGCCGAATGATGTTGATGTTAACGATAAACCAGTGCAACCACGGAGTCCTGTGGTTTGCTTTCAACAAAAACTTGCGTGTTGCGTTCCATGGGCTGAATTGTTAATACAGTTTTGAATCTTTTCTTTCATACTTGCGTTTACTCTTATTAAATCTCAAGAGGTGCGAGCTAGAATCGAGCTTCGCTTTTAATACAATTCTTACAAGTCTTTTAGCATCGATTATGAGGGCCTTTAAGCTATTCAAAATAAATATTCGAACTTGAACATCTTAAGTTCAACAGTCGGCAGTGAAAAATAAGAGGTAACACCGGTTAAGCAGATCCCGGAGCAAGTGCCCACGGCCTGGCTGAGCTAGCTATGGCTATGGTACTGCCGGCCACCGCAACGGTTGATCTCAACCACGGTTCTGCGTTGTTGCATGCCGTTCTTGGTGGTTGTTCTTAACGAACAATTACCAAGAAAGGGGGTGTTGCCGGCATAGGATCGATACCACCCCTTCAAACATAGAAGTAGGTAGTCATAACTAGGGTAGCAGATGCAATCTGGAGTGAAGTCTCTGGAAAAGAGCATATAGATTCAAGAGTCAGCATTACAATCCTAGTTGTGAGTCTAAGGTATAGTAGTGTCCTTGGTTTCAGGTGTGAACTACGACGAGTTTCAGGTACGAGGAGAACATCTAACACTCGTAGTGGATAGGCGCGAGCATGCTGACAGGTACCCTCTAGGCTGTTCTACGGTGCTTTGTAGTCAGCACCTATGGTACGCTATTAGATGACTTGCGCTTCTGTGATGGGGATTGGTATGGAATTTGAAGGAAGGGAAGAGGAGCGGGAAGAGCAAGATGCCATGTTAGCGAAGTGTAAGTATGTCTATTTAGGGATGCTGGATACACCGATATATGGGAGGTTGAAGATGAAGATGCTGTTCCTTGGTATAGGAGTCAAGGATATTTTGGGGGTTCTTGTCTCTTCTGGCTTCCTCTTCGGTTTGTGTTGTCGATGGGGGCATTGGTTCGGATCTTGGGTATTCATAGGATATTTGAGTGAAGAAATTCAGTGTCTGTTGGCAATTGCAAATTTTACTTTTCATCCTTCTTTTATATTTTTCATTATTTACGTTACAGATGGCGCCCAACGTTGGGCCCGAATTAGTTGATGAAGATCAGATAAGAATTGTTTAAAATTAGGTCGATTTAGAGTGACGTAAGGAAATTTTGAGAATTTTTCTAAGTTTCTCAGTTTTTGAGTAAAGTTGTTATTTGTTTGACGGTTAGGTCTCTTAGATAGAGGAATGCCATCGAGATTAGCGGAGTAGGCACTATTTTGTCCAGTGGTTTAGTGATCTATATGTCATGCACAGGCCTCACAAGCCGGTCATGAAAGGGAAATTTTATTGTGATGAAAACCGCAGAAAATGCCTGGGATGAAAGAACCAAAAATGTTGACGACCCCCCCCGCAAACGAAAAACGGACAACGATTTACGCATATGCACGTGGAATGTGCGTACGCTAAACAGGCCGCGTAAAGCCGAGCAGCTAGCCGAGACAATCGCCAGTCTCAACGCTGATATAACAGCCCTGCAGGAGATGCGATGGGATGGACCGGGCCTGAGAATTACAGAGGACTGTAATTTCTATTATGGGAAATGCCACCTTGATGGGAGATTGCGCTTGTTTGGGTGCGGATTCGCTGTCAGAGGAAGACTTAGGCAAAAGGTCTTGAGCTTTCGCGAAGTCAGCGAGAGAGTGACAACGATCCGCATTAAGGCCAAATTCCACCACATAAGCCTAATTAGCGCCCATGCCCCTACAGAAGAGAAAGACGACGCTACTTAAGAATGTTTCTACGAGCTCCTCGCCAAAACATATGAGCAGTGCCCAAAACATGACATTAAAATTCTCTTGGGAGACTTCAATGCCAAAATTGGGAGAGAGGACATCTTTGGTATGACGATCGGAAAACACAGCCTGCACGACACCACCTCCGACAACGGACTCAGGCTCATCGATTTTGCAGCGGGAAAAAACATGGTGCTGAGCAGCACGCGATTCCCACGTCCCGACATCCACAAGGGCACATGGCGATCCCCAGATGGTCGAACCTGCAACCAAATCGACCATGTTGTGATTGATGGAAGACACTCCTTCAGCATTATGAATGTCCGTACATTCCGAGGAGCAAACATCGATTCGGACCACTACCTAGTCGGTGCAAAACTTAGGGTACGGATCTCCATGGAAGTTCTTAGGCGAACACCGACTACACCTAGGAAATTCAATGTTCGAAGTCTTCAATCGGAAGAGACCGCCGCTGCCTATGCCGACCGCGTATCCCTTGAGCTTGCGAGAAATCCTTCGACTGATGACATGAACTCGGAAGACCAATGGCAGCTATGTCAACAAGCCATAAGAAGTGCTGCGTCAGAGGTATTGGGCTTCTCACATCCACCCCCCAGAAACCCCTGGTTCGACTCCGAATGTGCTCAGGCAAACAAAGCCAAAACGGAGGCATACAAGTCGTGGCTCCAGAGAGATACTAGAGGATCCAGAAATCTCTATGTTGAGCGAGGGAAAGTTGAGAAACGTCTACTCAGGAGAAAGAAAAAAGAACACCAGCAACGCGAAGTCGAGGAGATGAAGAGATGTTTTTGCAGAAAAGAGGTACGAAACTTCTATAAAAAGGTGAAACAGTCTACATCCGGTTTCACAAGCCGCCCTGGGCCCTGCAAAGATCAGGATGGAAATACCATGGTGGAAACGCAGGCGATGTTAGCCATCTGGAGAGACTACTTTAACCGGTTGCTAAATGGCGATGACAGCCAAGATCCCGCCCAAGATCAACTTGTTCCAGTTAATCTAGATGACGACCACGAACTACACCCGCCCGACCAAAATGAAATCAAAGTAGCCATCACCAGACTAAAGATGAATAAGGCAGCTGGATGTGATGGCCTTCAAGCGGAGCTTTTTAAACACGCTGGAGATGACCTGGTCAGGAGCATACACCAACTCATCTGCAAAATCTGGTCGGAGGAAAGTATGCCCGATGAGTGGAATCTCAGTACCATCTGCCCGATTCACAAAAAAGGAGACTGCCTCCTCTGCGCCAACTATAGAGGCATAAGCCTTTTAAACATCGCCTATAAGATCCTGTCCAGCGTTTTATGTGAACGTCTCAAGCCGTTTGCTGACGACCTGATAGGTCCTTACCAATGCGGCTTCAGACCTGGAAAATCTACCACCGACCAAATATTCACATTACGCCAGATCCTGGAGAAAACCCAAGAGTATAACATCGACACCCACCACCTGTTCGTCGATTTTAAAGCCGCCTACGACAGTGTTAATAGAGTTGAACTGTATCGTGCCATGTCTAACTTTGGAATCCCTGCTAAACTGATACGCCTTATCAGGATGACGTTGGAGAATGCTCGCTGTTCCGTCCAAGTTGGTAGAGACTCTACTGAAACCTTCGAAACCACCAGAGGCCTAAGACAAGGTGACGCACTGTCATGCAGCTGTTTTAATATTGTGCTTGAAAATGTAATACGGAGCACCCATGCCAGTACATCAGGCACCATTTTCAATAGATCGACACAATTACTTCGGTTTGCTGATGACATAGACGTGATAGGAAGAACAAAGCGAGCAGTAACCGGTGCTTTCACTACTATGGAGTCAGCAGCAAGCAGAATGGGGCTGAAAATAAACGAGGACAAGACGAAGTATATGCTTTCATCAACAAAAGTCCAATCCCACCACCGACTTGGTCAGAACGTAACCATTGATAGGTATAACTTCGAGGTAGTCAGTGAATTTGTCTACCTGGGCACTGCTGTAAACACAGGCAACAACATCAGCGCTGAAATCAAACGCAGACTAACTCTTGCTAATCGCTGTTTCTTTGGGCTGAGTAAGCAATTGAGGAGTAAAGCCCTATCGAGAAGAACCAAGGTGACACTTTATAAAACACTCATCATCCCGGTCCTGCTATATGGTGCGGAAGCATGGACCCTCTCCCAATCGGATGAAAATTCACTTGGAGTCTTCGAGAGAAAAGTTCTGCGTACGATCTATGGTCCTGTCTGCGTAAATCGCGAAAACAACGTTTGGAGAAGAAGATATAACAATGAACTGTACGAGCTGTACAGCGACATAAGCCTAGCCAGAAAAATTCGAATCCAAAGACTAAGATGGCTGGGCCATGTAGAGCGAATGGACATCGACGCTCCAGCTCGTAAAGTCTTCAACGCCAAACCCGAGGGAGTCAGAAGCCAAGGTAGACCTCATCTTCGATGAAGTGACCAGGTAGAGGGAGACATCCGTCAACTTGGAGTACGAAATTGGAGACAGCAGGCTAGAGATCGAGCCGGCTGGAGGGGCATTCTCAGCAAGGCCTTGGAGTACCACGCTCCAGTGGCGCCAACATAAGTAAGTAAGTTAGTGATATTGTCCTGAGTCAGCTGTTGCATTAGGTCTACCCAGTTTTCTTTACCTTTTTGTCACATAGGTATGTCTTCGATTTCTGTCCGGGTTGAGCAGTCTTCTTGCTTGATCGTCAGTTGCCAGGCGCAGATTTAGGCCTAGGCCCGTGAGGCCCAGGCCTAGGGCGCCAAAATTTTGAAGACGACTAAAATTTAAAATCGATTGGGTTATCTGTGTATGGAAATAATCGCAGTAAAACTATATTTTCTTTTATATTACTACCAAAACAAACAAATAATAAATTTATAATATAAAACACAGCCCTTATTCCGTGCTTAGTTTAGCATTTTTTCCTTTTTTTTAAGGCAAGATATGCATTGCATTCGTAAAAAACATAACATTGCGATGATAGAGAAGCCGACAAAAGTGGGTCCGACAATTCTGTCTGTCCGTCTGTCTTTATCGGCACCTACAGCCTAAACGGCTGGATTGATTAGCTTGAGACTTGGTATATAGTTTTATTATGACGTATTACAGTGGGGTTTTTTGGGAGTTATAATTCTATTCTAGCTCTAAAACTAACGGTACCTGACATATTATTTTTAATGAAAAACTAATTTTTCCCAAAAATTTGATAAAACTTTCTGAATGGTGTTTTTTGTGTAAACTTTGTTTTGATTTTAATAGATCTTTTTGGAAAAATCTTATAACAGTACCTCCTATGGGAAGTATCGATTTTTCAAATCAGATTTTCTCGTAAACTATTTGACGGATTTCGATAAAAAATTTTATGTAAAAGCGCTTAAATAATGTTGCTTCTTCAAATTTTCAAAAAAATGTTAATTTTTTTTTAATTTTTGACTATGTCAAAAACGGTTAGATCAATTTTTTTAAATTTTATTTTTCAGGTAAGAACTATAAATTCCCAAAAAACGTTTAAACTAGTGATTTTTAAGTGATTAAAATTCCATATGACTTTTTCCCTACTAATCTTTTTTTTCAAAATCTCAAGCCCCAAGGTCACTGGAAGTTTATGCGACCAAGTCGTGCGCTTTATTTTATTAACAAAACAAAAGAATAAATAATATTAAATGAAGTCCACATTCTGTGGTTAGTTTTTAAATAATAAATATAAGGTTAAGGAAAACAAATAATTATCACATTAATATGAGCATTAACTCTAGGATGATAATGTTTAGAATAATAAAATTTATGAAGAAATAAGAAGAGGAATAATAGAAATGTTTGCAGAGCAGTACAACTGAAAAAGTGAAAACTGCCAACATAATAAATTGACAAGACTTGCATGAAAGGGACAAATCTTTTTTTTTAATGTTTGACATTTTGTTCTACATTAATTTCTATTACAAGAACTATCTTTCAAACAAAATCAGCATAATCGCAGTAGATTGTAGGAAAAGCGCTGTGCACCACCAGTATAATTGAAAATTTAAAAAAAGCGCAGTGGATCTACTACTTTCGCAGTAAAGTCCGAGCCCTGTAGTATGTAAATGCATGAAGCAACAAACACGGTCTACTTTTGTTGTTTTAAACGGTTTGAATTTGAAAAAGTAATTTCGTTTTCAAATTCTGTTCTTTATAACCGCATGGTGACGCTAGCACAGTTCGGGTTAGAAATACTAAGTTTTTGAGGACTCAAAGGAATTGAAAATTACAAGCACATGATACTCGACGTAAAAAAAATTCGAAAGCTCCAATCAGATTAGTCAAGAGTAAATGAAAGGGAACCTTACTCTGGCCATGAAAGTTTTCGTACGAATATTTATTGCCGCATTCTCTATATTTTAAGTACAGAACTAACTAAACGTAAAGAAGTGTACAAACAGCTTCACGATAATTTCAGTTTCTTCGATAATTTACCTGTCATTAATATAAATAAATTAACGGAGCTAACAGCAAAGACAGTCGCAAAATATTCGGACGATTTAGAAGAAGCATTAAGTAATGAGTGCATTCATCTGCAGTGTTACTTAAAACAACTTTTAGGCAATGATGAAGATACACGTTCTGCATCAAATATAAGTGCGTTTTTGCATTCACGTGATCTCTTCGATATCTGTCCAAATATAGGTATTGCGTTGCGTATTCATATAAGTATTCCTGCAACTAATTGTTCTGGAGAAAGATCATTTTCCACCATGAAAAGAGTGAAAAGTTATTTTCGTGCAGGTATGAAGCAAGAGAAACTCAATGCACTTGCATTACTAACCATTGAAGCACAATTGGTTCAAGAAGTTAATTATGAAGAGGTCATTGATATTTTCGCACGGACAAAGGCAAGAAAAAAATTCGTAATATGATTTATCACATACAAATAATTACAAACAATTTATTATTAATTCTTTACTTAATTGTTATGTTAAAAAAATAAATGTTTAATTGATTCCTGAAGTTCCTAGATTTATTATTGTTATCAATATTTCATTATTTTACGAAAGAAAAAGGGCACCATATCGTCTTGGGCCTAGGGCGCCGTAAAACCTAAATCCGCTACTGTCAGTTGCTGAAGTGTCGACATGTTCATTAGTGAAGTCTGAGTTTCCGGTCGTAGGATAGTAGAGTGAGCAGGTCTTCTAACCGGTGGTTGGAGGTTTTTACCCGACGCACGTCAGCTGCAGAAGCTGGTTACTCGCTTGAATATGACCCCAATTGTTTCATCAACCAAGCAATTTACTTTTCAATTATTTTCACGCCCAATTTATTGCTTAGTGTTGGGGCGTAATCCCGGCTGATTCAATTTCACCAGTTGCCGAAAATAAAATACTCGACGATTGGAGTTTTCTTCTTATATATATATATATATGGATTTAAATAAACTACTTGAAAATTGAAAATTGAATTCTACTTTCTTTATTTGCGTCTTACCTCGACAAAGTTTAATTCAAGAAGGGCAAAAATATCAAGGTTTTACAATGGCTGAGTGGCTTCCTGTCTTCGAAAATTGTTATTAACGACCTCTACTAAGTCTTTCGAAAAATAACTACAAGACTATATTAGGCCAAGGTACATAAAGTACAAGGTAATATATTCCCGCTCATTTTTTTTTTGACATCTGTCAAAACTTTTCAAAATGGCTGGTGCATGTGACCCTCATACATTTATTGTATCCTAATTCTTAATAATTGTGTGCGGATTATTTTCTTCCTAATCCATTAAAACTTTTATAAAAATTATAAATATGCGGTGTGCTATGTTCGGGTGTTGCGTAAATAATAAAAAAAAATGATAATGCTGACATTTCTTTCCAGAAAATGTGCAAACAGTGGGTGTTCTTGTGCCATAGAAAGGATAAATTAAATACTAATACGGCTAGAATTTGCTCTAAGCATTTTAAGGAAAGTGATTTTGAAGTGATAAACCCCCCGTAGATGATTTGGAATCTCTACAATACGATGGACTCGAACATTTGGGGGGTATATATTTGTCATAGGATTAAAAAGCCGGATCTTGTTGTGCAAAGCCATCAGCAGGAATCTTCGTTTTCTTGGACGAATCAACTCACTGAAGGATTTCTTCAAAACCAACAGACAAAATGATGGCAGAAATGATAAAGTTGGAGTCAATCTTTAAGGAATTAAACAAGGATGCTATCGTTTATTCACGCCATTATATAAGAAATTTCATTAGTGTATCTAATCATATTCCTTTGGACATAAAAGTTAAACAAATCTTTTTTCGATCCAGGATGTATTTCCGTATCAAACAGCTTAACACTGTTCAAGAAGAAAATTCCAGAAAAAGAAAGAAAAAAATCAATAAAACGATTTTATAAAATTATATGATGATTTTTTTATTCAATTTGGGAAAAAATATATTAAACCTTAATTTCATCTTAGATATTGTCGACTAGCAATAAAAGTATGTCTTTTAAAAATAGTCCATACGAAACCTTAGGCACTTTCATACAAAATATTTGATATGGTCCCTACCAGGATTTATAATAAATAAAAGGAAGAACTCCTTGACGACTACCGCATCGAATCACCTTTCACATAATGCTGTGTGATGGTACCTTTATTTGCCCATTTCAGCATCATTACCGATTTCACTGTGTCACTGTGAGATTGTTGTAAGTATCGATGAAGTGCTCTTGAATTAGATCATCGTATTGGTCTGCTTCTTGTTTGAGACGGACTTTGCTTTCGTTGCATAAATGTTGTTCGAACTCACTGCGTCCGATAAGGAAGACCACTCGCACGGGATATCCATAATTGGAAGTGTCCTATGTGTAATGAATTTTGAATTAATCTTACAAATTGTAATTGGTGAACAACAAAGCTCTTACATTGAAATACTCTTTGTAACGATTAAAACTATCTGTTCTCTTGTCTAGGTAATGGCCATCCATTTCAGCATGCATCGCTCCAACCATGTTATAGTTGAATTCCGATTCATTTCCAAATGTTTCTCGTTTGTTTTGCCTAGCAAAAGAACGATGTTTAACTCTTAAAAATTTAGTTTTTGTGTTCTTTAACGGAAATACAGTGGTCCCTCGGTCATTTCTGCTGGATTCATGGAAAAACTTACGTCCGCAAGGATCCATCGGTAAGATTTAACCAGAAGTTATTCGTAAGATCACATTTTTCACACTTCTAGCCAGTGGGCGAAATTTTTCTATCATTATTATATTGCCTGCTTCTCTATCTTTGCTATGCGTATGGCTGACTCGGCCGCAAGAATACCATCCACCGGCTGTTGAACAATTAATGGTTATTCAATACTTGAATAATAAAAGATTTCAGCCACATTTGGCAACACAATAACATGGTATATGTCCTTGTTGGAACTATGCAGGCTTTTATTGTCAACGCCACCTTTGACACCGATAGCCAGAAGTGTTATCAGTTTTCAGCTCCTGAAACAAAAAAAAACTGAATTGAGAAACTTCATACATACTTTATATACTTACCACTGCATACAACTATGCATAGAAGCATTTATAAGCTCAATTCAGTTCATTATTTTCTTTTAAAACAATTAAATTTGGTAAAATCAATATAATGTGTACTGGCGACAATGCCTTGGGTCACATGAAGACGCCATTTTGTTTGTTTACTTTTTTGACAGATGCGGAATATATTACCTTACTTTATGTACCTTGATATTAGGCTGCAAACAAATTTTATAATGAGAACAGTTCTAGTACTTTTCAATTGAACATTGCCGGCCGCCTTGCAGCATTGGCTGTAAAATATAAATCCATATAGACATGGGGGTACCACTCAGATCAAACAAATTACAATTCAAATATAAATACAAATTATTTTGAATTAAAATAAAACAAATTTATAATTTATTTATTTAAAGTTTTATTATTTTTAATTTTGTCACAATATTTTTATTAAATTTTATTTTTATGTTGACGCGACGCGTTTCGAACTAAATGTTCATCTTCGGGCGTTTATGATTGACTGCCAATAATGTTGTTGTCTCGTCTATGATTTGTTTTGTTGTTGGTGATAAAGATTAATAATTATTATGTGTAATATGTTATGTGTTTGTCTCTTTTATTCTATTGTGCTTGTTTTGGTAATTTATTGCAGTGTCATATAATATGTTTCCTTTAATTGTTAATTTGTCATTTAAAATGTTGTCTCGTTCTATTTTGCTGGCTTTATATATTTCATATTCTTCGAGAACGTCCATATTTCTCCCTTTCTTACAATAATGTAGTGGTGTTAGATTGGTTTCAAAATTGGTGTAATTGTGATTGTTTTCTATTAGGTGAAGTGCAAAATTTGATTTGGTATTGTATTTAGGTAGATGTTCTATGAATCTATCATTAAAGGTTCTTCCGGTCTGTCCGATATAAAATTTATTACATTCGTTGCAATTTATTTTATAAATACCTGAACAATTTTTTGTGTCTTTTGATGTTTTTTGTTTGAGTATTTTGGATATGTTATTATTGGTTTTGTATGAAACCTGTATGTTATGTTTGTTTAGTTCGTTGTGTATTATATGGGGTAGTATGTTGGTGTAATTAATTGAAATGTAATGTTTCTCTGTGTTATTGTTGTTGTTATTATCATTTTTGTTGTTGTTTTTAATTTTCTCTTTCTTTTTATTGATTAATTTGTCTATTATGTGTGGTTTGTATCCGTTTGTTAAGATTTTTTGTTTTTTCTATTAATTCGGTGTAGTTTTTTATGCTTTTATTATTTTTAATGGTGATATTTGTTTTTATGATTTTTTGTAATTCTTTGGCCACTTTGTAACAGGGTGCGGTAGTATAATTGATGAGAGGTCGTATTGGAGTTCCGTTTTTGTGTATTTTAGGTAGACCTGTGAAATTTGGTGCTTGTGCGTTTGGTTGTTTAAATTTTATTATGTTTGTGTTGGAAAATATGTGTTTGCATTTGTTGAGAGCTTGATTTATTTCTTTGACATAGGTTTTGGTTGGGTCTTTGGGTATATTTTGAATATTGTTTTCGAGTAAGAAAGTGTGAGTTTTATCTATTTATTCTTGTTGGTGGCCAAAGAATTACAAAAAATCATAAAAACAAATATCACCATTAAAAATAATAAAAGCATAAAAAACTACACCGAATTAATAGAAAAAACAAAAAATCTTAACATAGTACCCCAATACAAATTAATTTCACTAGACGTCACAAACATGTACACAAACATACCCATAGAAGAAACAATTAAAATATTAAAAGACAACCTAACCCATACAGCAAAAATTAACAAACAACAAATAGAAGAATTAATATCATTATTACAAATAACACTCAAACAAAATTACTTCACATTTAACCACAAATACTACACACAAACCGAAGGACTCGCAATGGGATCACCCCTCAGCGGATTAATGGCAGATATCTATCTTAATTATTACGAAAACAAATATATTTTATCCGAATTAAACCCACACCACAACAAAATCATATATTATGCAAGATATGTAGACGACACATTAATCATATTCGACGGCACAACCAGACAAGTAGATATCCTACAGAAATATATAAATAATATAAACAATAAAATCAAATTTACTTCCGAAATAGAAAACAACAACACAATTAACTTCCTAGATCTAAGTATCACAAAAAACAATAATAATCTTAAATATAAAATTTTCCGAAAACCAACAACAACAGACATCATCATCCATAACAATTCCCACCACCCGTATTCCCAAAAAATGTCAGCTTTTAATGCTTTAATTAATCGCCTCATAAACGTACCCATGGACCACCAAGACTACGATAATGAAGTAACAACAATTAAACAAATAGCCATATCAAACGGATACAAACCACACATAATAGACAAATTAATCAATAAAAAGAAAGAGAAAATTAAAAACAACAACAAAAATGATAATAACAACAACAATAACACAGAGAAACATTACATTTCAATTAATTACACCAACATACTACCCCATATAATACACAACGAACTAAACAAACATAACATACAGGTTTCATACAAAACCAATAATAACATATCCAAAATACTCAAACAAAAAACATCAAAAGACACAACAAATTGTTCAGGTATTTATAAAATAAATTGCAACGAATGTAATAAATTTTATATCGGACAGACCGGAAGAACCTTTAATGATAGATTCATAGAACATCTACCTAAATACAATACCAAATCAAATTTTGCACTTCACCTAATAGAAAACAATCACAATTACACCAATTTTGAAACCAATCTAACACCACTACATTATTGTAAGAAAGGGAGAAATATGGACGTTCTCGAAGAATATGAAATATATAAAGCCAGCAAAATAGAACGAGACAACATTTTAAATGACAAATTAACAATTAAAGGAAATATATTATATGACACTGCAATAAATTACCAAAACAAGCACAATAGAATAAAAGAGACAAACACATAACATATTACACATAATAATTATTAATCTTTATCACCAACAACAAAACAAATCATAGACGAGACAACAACATTATTGGCAGTCAATCATAAACGCCCGAAGATGAACATTTAGTTCGAAACGCGTCGCGTCAACATAAAAATAAAATTTAATAAAAATATTGTGACAAAATTAAAAATAATAAAATTTTAAATAAATAAATTATAAATTTGTTTTATTTTAATTCAAAATAATTATACAACACAATATGGAGACTCATACACAACATAATATAAATACAAAGTTAAGTATATAATACATAATGATAAGAAATAAAATAAGCTTAAGTCTAAAGCGAACTTAGCTTACAGACCAGTGCGAATATTCGTTTTAAATTTAAGGGATTAAAGTAAAAAGTATAATATCCGTGAGTTCAATTGTACGAATAATATACATATGTATGTATGTGCGAGTAGATATGGAATAAAACAAAAAAAAAACTCAGTCAAGAATCTGGCAATATGCAGAGTTTCGTAATCGGTCGTTTTATAATACCCCTTTGCGTTCTTATATCAGCAACTCGGATTCTTTCGTCAGGTCCTGGATACACCCTTATGACTCGGCCAAGACGCCATTCATTCGGAGCTAGGTTTTCCTCCTTGATAACAACCAAATCATTAAGGGCTATATTTCTTTCAGGAAACTTCCATTTGTAGCGCTTGTTAAGTTCTCTTAAATATTCCTCCTTCCAGCGACGACAAAATTGGTGATGTAACAACTTTAACTTTTCCCATCAATTGACATAAGTCAAGGATGTTTGTACGGGAATCGGTTCAGGTGGGGCTAATAATGGACCCCCTATAAGAAAATGACCAGGAGTCAAAGGGGGAATATCATTTGAATTTTCTGACATAGGTGAAATGGGTCGAGAGTTGAGACATGCTTCAATTTTACATAACAAAGTTGTAAATTCTTCAAAGGTGAACTTATTATTATTAGCAACCCTTCTGAAATGAAGCTTAAAGCTCTTAACACCCGCCTCACAGAGTCTACCCATGTGTGGAGCTGGAGCACCTGGTGGAATAAACTTTCACTCTAAATTCTGAATTTTGTATCTTTCAGTCACATTGACTGATAGTTCGCGGACAAACTGTTTTAAATTTTGGGATAGAATTTTATCAGCTCCAATAAAATTGGTTCCGTTGTCGGAGAACAAAGTTTTAGGCATGCCACGTCTAGCAATAAACCTGCTCAAGGCGGCTAAAAACGATTGTGATGATAAATCACTGGTTGCTTCGAGGTGAATTGCTCGGGTTGCGAAACACACGAACAGACAAACATATCCTTTTGAAAGACGGCAGTTCCGTCCTGAGAAACTCCTTATTTCAAAGGGACCTGATAAATCAACACCGGTATTTGTGAACGGCAGAGATATAGTGGTTCGTTCGAGAGGCAGGGCCGCCATGATTTGAGTTTGAGTTTTACTTTTATTTATAACACATACTTTGCAGGAATTTAAACATTTTTTCACTTAGTTTTTTACCTTTGGTATCCAAAACTCAAAACGAAGAATGCGAATTACTAAAAGATTGCCACCATGCATGGACAGCTCATGGGAAAACTTAGCTAGCAGTGGAGACACATGAGCTTCATAAGGAAGTATTATGGGATAGCAGAGAGAGCTAGGCGACCATTGGATCGAATAATTCCATCGGAATCCATTATTGGATTGAGGCGCGATATTGAGCTTTTCCTTGAAATTGGTTGATCATTTGACAGATCCGTGTATTCATGGGGATAGTAAAGGGTTTGAGTAAACAGTCTTTGTATTGGAGACTTCTTCTTGGATTAAAGCCTTTGAATAAAACATTAATTTGTCCCTAAAACGACTAAGAAGAGTTCGGTGCAAAAATCGTAAAAGATAGGAAACAACATTTAATATTTTGGGCCAAGAAGAGTATTTAGATATAAGACTTTCGATATTGTTCATAACTTTTGTATGTAGAACCTTTATGGGTTTTTGTTCTAGATCCGCTTCATCAGGGTTTTGAACAAGTGGTTGAGCCCACGAAAGTTCAGACTGTTGAAGCCAGGAAGGACCAGACCACCACAGCCTACTTTCTCTAAGGTCCTTTGGAGTAAGACCTCTTGTAGCTAGATCAGCTGGGTTATCAGCTGATCTTACATGTCTCCATGATATACCAGGAACTGAACTTTGTATTTCGGAAACCCGGTTCCCTACAAACATTTTCCAATGATACGATGGTTTATTTAACCAGGCTAGGACAATGGCACTATCAGTCCAAAGCGTGGTATCATTACTTTGACATTTAAGGTTCGTAATTATCCTTTGATATAATTTTGCCAATAACACCGCACCGCAGAGTTCCAAGCGAGGCAGCAACAGCTGTTTGAGGGGGGCGACTTTGCTCTTAGCGCACAAAAGGTGAGAAGTCCAATTGGTTTCACCAAGTTTTATGCGTATATAAAATGCGGCTGCGTAAGCACGCTCAGAAGCGTCACAAAACCCGTGAAGCTGAAAGGAAAGTGAATGTGAGTACTGAATCCATCGAGGGATTTCGATTTCTTGTATGTCATCAAGATTGGAGAAAAATGATTGCCAACGATGACACGTCGCGCCAAATCTCCTGCATAATCATCTTCGCTTTAACAATAAGTGGTGCTAGCCAGCCTGCGGGATCAAATAATCTCGCGATCACTGATAACACAGCTCTTTTTGTTAGGTCATGATCACCTACTAGTGTTTGAAATCGGAACTGAAAGGTATCAAGTTTTGCGTTCCATCGAATTCTTAGTGTTTTAGACATACTTTTGTCTTCTAACCTTAAAAAGTCCTCATTATAGAGATGTGGCAAGGGAATATCTTTAAGCAAATCTAAACAGTTTGAAGTCCATTTTCGAAGAGACAATTTTGCTGACCCTAATGCCTCTACAATTTCGGCTTGTTTGCGAAAAGCTGTATCTAAATCATGCGCTCCACAGAAGAAGTCTTCTACATACCTTTCATCGTATAAGGATTCGTATGCAAGAGAACATTTTGATTTTACGTTTTCAGCTAATTCTAGGAGGGTACGATTGGCAAGGTATGGTGCACAGTTGACCCCGAATGTAACGGTTCGTAGTTCATAGTCTTGATTGCGAAATATGATTCTTTGGTAAGATGTGTTACTAAGATTTGCCTATACATTTTTTCAATATCTGCGTTAAAAACAAATTTGAAAAGGCGCCATCTTAAAATCAGAGTTGTAAGATCAGCTTGTAAGGCTGGAACCGTATACAGCATGTCATTTAGACTTACACCGGTGCTTGACTGGCTCGATGCATTGAAAACCACTCTAACCTTAGTAGAAGTACTATCTGGTTTGACAACTGCAGGGTGGGGCAAGTAGTATGTACTTATTAGATTATTTTGATTTATTTCGACAGGGGATACTAATTTCATATGACCAAGATTTAAGTATTCTTCCAGAACTTGATCGTATGTCTCGCGAAGGCCATGGTTTTTCTCTAAAGATCTCTGTAGTCGGTGACATTGCTTTAGCGCTATGTCTCTTGAGTGACCAAGTGATGGAAGGGGAGATTTAAATGGAAGACGTTCTATGAACCTTCCATCTGTATCTCTTGTGGTCGTTTTAGAGAACAGCTGTTCACAGACCTTGTCATCTTCAGAAAGTTCATTTGACGTTGGAAAATTTTCAACTTCCCAAAACTGAGCAATTTATTGATCAAGTGAAGTTTCTGTGAAAGATGACAACACTATAGAAAATATTTTAATCCTTTGCTGAGGAAGAGGACCTGATAACACCCATCTGGGCTACCAGTGAGCTGAAAACATCAGAGTGAATCCCTTCTTTGATTATTGAAGGATAGATATCCATTCCGATGACTAAATCTTTCCTTGAACTTTTAAAGAAATAAGGATTTGCCAAGGTTAGACTAATTGGTTCAGAGACTTCCTCTCGAAGAATGGAACACGATGGTAAGTCACCAGTAAGTTGTTTTAAAACAATTGCATTTATACATAGAGAGAATGCTGGCACATGTTTTGATCCGATGCACAAGGAGCATAACCTTGACGCTGTTCCCGTTACTACTGAACTCATTCCAGAGATCTGTGCATGGATTGGCTTAACCGGAAGACCTAACCTTCTCTGAGCATCTTCTGAAATGAATGTCACTTCCGACCCAGTGTCTATAAATGCACGCAATGTAAATGTATCTCCCAACTGATGTACATCTATCAAAGCGGTAGCTAAAAGAACACGTCTGTGATTTCTAGAAAAGTATGATTGTACATGAAATTGATTTGGTTCATTAGTGGATTGTGTATTTGGTATATGGGATGAAGAAGGGGAATTAATTGTACTTAGGTGTTCTCTAGAGGATGGTGTCGTTTGAGGATGTTCGATCGAAGGTAAATGTAAGAGTCTTTGCTTACAAAGACTGCAGGTGTAAACACTCTTACAATCGTTAATTGAGTGTGAATGAGCTAGGCGGGTGAGAATTTTTACACAACTTACAGATAATGGGATTTGGTTTAGAATGAAAAGCTTTATGTTGATGGAACTTTTCTTTAGTAGGATGAGAAAATTGTGGTTTGGAAACTTGGGATTTAGATTTCGTTGTAAACCTTATATCATTAACAGTTTCAAGGATTCGATACCTGTTAGTTAAAAAATCATTCATCTCTTCCCATGAGGGAAGATCGCTAGGGTTTTTTATGGATTTTTCCCATAAAGATAAAGTTGTTTCTGGCAAACGATTTGAACAAAAAAAAATGAGGATTGGGTCCCAGGACCTAGTTGATACCTTATGTGCTTTGAGAATAGAGAGACAATCGTTAATATCACGTTGAATATACTTAATGCTCTTTCCCTATTCGCATGAGATGGAAGATATGTTAAAAAGCTTCTTCAGTTGGTTATTAATTAAAATTCTTTTATTCTCATATTCCTCTTTCAAGGCCTTCCAAGCTAAATCGAAATTGGTCGAGGTTAAAGGGAATTTAAAGACGATGTTGTTTGCATCGCCCTTAGTTTTTGCACGGAGAGGAAATAACTTCTGCACCGAACAGAGTTTTGGATGATTGGCATAAACAGCTGTGAACATGTCCCGAAACGAGGGCTATGTTAAGTAATCACCATAGAATATTTCGCTATCACATGGTGGGACCTTTATGGATTGGGAATGAAAAACTTCAGTTCCATCAACAGGAGGAATTCGCTCTATTTAATTTGGTTATCCGAATCTATCAGACTTAGCTTTTTGGATGAATCAATTATTTTTGTGAGACAATTTACGAATGTATCTGCAGAAGTTCTGTACTTAGCTTTGCATGCTGTCTTCCTTCAAGGATGGTTCCCCTTTCATGCAAGTTAAATACGATTCTTTCGCAACGCTCCATATGTCATTTAACTCTTTTCTACTTGCCTTTAAAGAACTCACAGTCATATCTACAATGGGAGTTTCCTCGAATTTCGCATTGAACTCGACCAATTTATCGGTGGACACAACAAATTCAGAAAATGTTGACATTTTTTTTCTCAAGGAAAGGGGTAATAACTTACTCCGAAGATTTTTTAAATGAACCAGAAATGTTTTTCAAAATATACCAAAAATATCAAGAGTAGTAGGCATAAGATTGAGGAGATGAAAACTCACCAAAATGACAAATAAACCCAGGCGTGCTAATTCACAGAAACGTATCCAAAACCCGGTATTAGATCACTTAGACGTATCGTTATAAAATTAAAAGGTATAATTATATTCCATCACCTTAAAAAAGATATTATAAGCCTTCAATAACTCTAGCCTTTATAATATTATTATTTTTTTTTTTTTTTTTGTTCTTTAGACACTTCCACTTAGCACAAATTGCGTTACGTTAAAACTTTTTTCTGTCTAGGTTTTAATTTTTTTTTTTTGTGGAAATTATGAACCTTAACCGAATTTGGAAATTTTTGACTGTTTGACCATCTTGGTCATGGAAAATATGAACATATATTATTATAATAAATTACAAATAAAAATATTTCGCACCGATCTTAATAGCTACGTATGCACCTGATTAACAATACAAACTAATGAAAGGTTGTTAAATGTGGCGCGGACGTCCTCGTTTGTGGGCTAACGGTGGTATTTATTCTCTCTCGATGTTAGCGGTGAAAGTGACAATCTTGCGAGATGTTGGTGTGGGCGTCTGAAGAATGTGGCTGTTATTGATAAGCGGTGAATTTTGAACGACTTCTAATCCCTTTTTTTTATAGCGGAATGACGATTAGATGTTTTTTGTGAAATGGAGAAAATGAGAAGATGGTGACGTAGGTAAGCGATGAATTGAATGATGATGATGAACTCTATGGAGATAAGTGAAATGCTGATGCTGAGTAGTGATGACGTTATGTGTATCGAACTGCATGAGTATTAGTGCTCTGCGTTCGATGTAATGGTATTATGAGATAGATATAGGTGAAAAGCCATATAGTTTTAGTTAGTCTTAAGAAAGAAGTCGACCGAGTAAGGTCGACTATGGATTTAATAAAGGAAAGAAGTGGTTTTTATATATTTTTCCACTATAAATATTGTGTTTTATTTAATTGGTATTGCTCTCCGTTGAGTTATCGATACATTTGGTCAATCGAGCCATATTGTTACAGTGACCGCGATAGATAAACAAATCTGAAAAGTTAACGAAAAGAACGGAAAGTGCGCGATTTTTCATTTTAAAGAGGCTAATTTGCCAATGTGAAAAATGTGTGTTAAAAGTAAGAAATGCTTGTGAATTCGGAAGAAATCACAAGCAGAAAATGTGTGAATAGAAGATACGCTACGTGCAGAAAATTCACGCAGCCACAAACCAAAAGGAAAGAGAGGAAAGAGACCCGTTGTAGGTAAAACAACGGGATCGGTAAGTCAGTATACAAAATAACAATATACATCTATGTCTCGGGTTTTTCTCCGAATGCAAAATCGGAGCGCAAGGCCTGATACACGAGAAAGAGGTATGTATACATACATAAAAACCGGATAGACAAAACACAAGATTCTTGTTTCTACACAAAACAATGAATTAAGTATGTACGCACACTTATAAAAAACTGGACAGATACAAAACGAAAATGTTCTAGTTTCTACACGAAACAATAAAGAAGTATATAAATATAAACATACGCAAAGTAAGCTGCGAGCGCAGAATTTATGAAAGAATTGTCGACTTATATGGCGACACCAAATAAATATGCATTATATGAAGCGACAGACAAGTTCTGTTTTTCCCCTTCATCCCATAGCGGGATACACAGCAATACATTTTCGATGTGTATGCAGAGGTTCAACGAAAGAGATGAGAAAAATACGTTAAGTAAAAAATACTCATACCCATACACACGCAAAAAACCGGAAAGAAAAAACGAATATATGCGCCACAGCAACCACCAAGTCGTGATTGCTGCCGATACAAACACTGTTCGGTGCTCGGTCATAAAGTTATTCGTGTGAAATAAATAAAATTAAAAAAAAAAACTCGGAAAGAAAAATTGAATAAAATTCGGAAAGAAAGGTTGAACAATTATTGAGATACGGAAAAAACAATATTTAAAAAAAAATATATTCAATAGAAATAAACATAAACGGTAAGGATATACAGTCCACTGTGCATGCTATTCGAAAAAAAAGGTTTTTTTTAGGAGAGATTTTATTGTGAAGGAAAGTGTTGTTGTGCTACGGAAAGAGGGTAGTTTTGTTTTATAGCGTTGCGCGTACAATCAAGTGAATTTTATTTTATTTTTATTATTTTAACTTAGGTAGGTTATGACATTGTACGCACGGCATGAAGCCGTTTTCTTGTTGGTTTTTTCTTTTTTTTGTTTGTGTAATTTTTGGCTAGTTAAAGTGGAAAGTGATACGCAAAATAATAAGAATGGAGAAAGGTAAAGAGTGAAAGAAAAATGGATGGAATAAATTATTTTGCGGAAAGAAAGAAAGAATAAGAGGCACTATAAATCACGAAGGTGAAGTGCTGCCATAGAAAAAAGAAGGAAAGAGGTACTCAAAGCATGAAATGCGAGTATCCACAGTGAAAGAATGCTTGCAAGTGGAAAGAGACACATATATATATGTATATGTATATAGATGTTAAAAAAGAAAAACACAAAAACATTAATGTTTTGGTTATCTACCTTGTATCCATGATTATTGAAAAAATAATAAATAATAATGGTTGGAAAGTAAAAATCAGATGGAAGGAAAGAAAAGTAAAACAACAACAACAAATGACGATAGCGATGTTCGTTAGTTAGCTAATATATATATTAATTTTTTTTTTATTATTTTTATTTTTTGTAACATTATTTGTCAAAATTCTCTTAATATAAATTGCAAGTGGGAAGGTCTTCCTTTTGGAATTGAGAGTACCTAACGCAAATAGTATTAAAACATAAAAATATTCTTTTTTTTTGTTTTTTGTTTGATTTCAGCTTACAACAAAATATAACTACAAAATGCTAATGATAATTTTTATATATTATGTCATTTCAGGACAGTGGAAAGATAGAAAATGGAAAGGAAAGAGCGCAAGAAGGAAAGAAGGGAAAGTAATGCTGCGTATATGTTTGATGCTGCAATACACGCAGTGGAAAGGGCCTTGACGTTTACAAGGTCAGGAGAGTTTAGCGAATGCATACTAGAGGAGGTGGAGATAAGATTGCAATCCCTGCAGCAGGCTTGGGCACAGGTGAAAATTCAGGAGACAAAATTAGCGGAAGCTGAGAATGTCCTGGGTGCCTCCGAAATGGAAAGAAGGGTTGCAACTGCTGAGCAATCTTACTTCTCCGCGTATGCAACGCTCAAAAGGAGGATATCAGCATTAGAGCCTCCGCCAAAAGAGCAGGAAATTCAACGTGTTTCTGTTCATGTGGATATGCCGTTCGCCCAACAAAACATGCAACAAACATGGGGAAAGTTTAAGGGTGACGTAACCAAATGGCAAGGTTTTCGTGATCGGTTCATTGCAGCCGTTCACGACAATGATAAGATTGCTCCAGCCTACAAATTTGCTTATTTGAAGGCCTCTTTACAAGGGGAAGCAGAGCAGGCATTGGGAGAGTGGCGCCTCACGGAGCAAAATGATTGTGAGGCGTGCAAATGGCTAAACGAAATATATGACAAGCAATATGTCATATGCCGAGAGTTGCTGAGGAGGTTTTTTCAATTGCCGATGCTACAAGGGCCTCCCAATGCTGAGGCATTGCAGACGATGTCCAACAGGACACACGAATGTATGAGGCAACTGGCAGCACAAGGGATTCCCACCGAACATTGGGACATGATAATTGTCCACTCATTGCATGAGCGACTCGACTCAGACATCTTGCAAGTGGGAGGAGGCTAGAGCTTCAGAGGTCCCAACCATTTCTGAGATGTGTGCTTTTTTGGATAAGCGTGCTGCGGCATTGGAAGGCGCAAAGGGAGCTGAGGAATGGAGCCAACCATCCACTTCACAACAAGCTAAAGCCAGCGCAAGGGAAAGAATTGCTTCAGTTGCTAGAGTTCCAAGCAAACCGGAAAGGGAGAACAGAAAAATGCCATGCCGTGCCTGCGGGTCTATGGCATACCCCGTTTGGAGCTGCCCGGAGTTACTCTCGCTGAGGGTAAAGTCAAGAATTGACTTCGTCAAGGAGTGGGGCCTGTGTACAAATTGCCTGAAGGCGGGCCACGACAGCAAGGAGTGCTTCCAAGGACCATGTATCCAATGTCCAGGAAGGCAACCGCATAACAGCGTACTTTGTCCAGTCAAGGACTTCAGGAAAGCGGATGGCACGGTACTCAGGGTACAAGAGCGTTTAAAAAGAAGAAATCCGGAAAGACGAATGCCAAAACAAAAGGACGACTGACTAGGCGTACCTCCAGCAAAGAAAGCGCGGCAGAAAGAAGTGTAACGTAAATTAAATGGAAATAAAAGAATCACAACGAAACCTCAGGCAACCCCCTATAAGATCCCACACAGTAATCTCATATTAGACGCCATTAAGTAATGTCAATGATGACCTTAAACCCTGGGATGTAAGGAAAGATACAAATGCGAAATGAAATATACTTTACCATTCAAACCTGCTGATGAGAGACCACGGCCTCTACCAGCTGATGCCTGCAACGCTTACAAGTGAATAAACTATAGAGGAACGAACTACAGTCTCCTATAGACAGTGTCCTCCTGTGCTGAATGAAACTTACCACAGTAACAGTTAAAGACCTCCCTGGTTCTTGCCAGAGACCTGCGACACTTTTACTCATACCAACAGTTGATCTACTTCCTTCTAAGCATCGGCTCATTTCCTTTGTATTCCTTCATCCCCCCTTTCCACTCACAGAAACCTACTCTCTTCGATCTGTCCCATGAACTACCTGCAGACCGTCAAGTAAAACCTACTATCGCAAACTATAGATGGACCAGTTTGCCATCTTACTATTATACCTACAACATAACCCAAAGACAAAACCTAATAACTCACTACAATACCAAATTCTTTAAGAAACGTGCACTGGTTCGGTCGCCTTGGACACTAGTCCCAATGTGATTCCTTAAAGAATCCAAAGTGGAAAGGCTGTAACTCTGTTCAAACCACAAGACTGTCTCATAGAGAACTCTCTCTATGACCACAGATCCACTTGGTAGAGACAGAGAAACAATTGGGTTGTGATCGACCTTCGCATCCGGTTCGCACGCACGCCCTTGACTAGCTCATAAGGGTCGTGCATTCTTGCTCAGGGATCGACAACGTTGTTACCTCTTTTTAACCAGTGCGAACCTACTGAAGTTTTAGATGTTTGAAAACTCATAAAAACTAATTTAAATATTCTTTGCTGGGGCCTGATCAACAAACGCTGAGACATAAGTAACTCTGAAAGTATAATTGAGCTGGAAGGCCGACTCAATATAGAAAGTGTAATGTAAAAGACACAAGAGAGAACAGAGTTACAGCCTTTCCACTTTGGATTCTTTAAGGAATCACATTGGGACTAGTGTCCAAGGCGACCGAACCAGTGCACATTTCTTAAAGAATTTGGTATTGTAGTGAGTTATTAGGTTTTGTCTTTGGGTTATGTTGTAGGTATAATAGTAAGATGGCAAACTGGTCCATCTATAGTTTGCGATAGTAGGTTTTACTTGACGGTCTGCAGGTAGTTCATGGGACAGATCGAAGAGAGTAGGTTTCTGTGAGTGGAAAGGGGGGATGAAGGAATACAAAGGAAATGAGCCGATGCTTAGAAGGAAGTAAATCAACTGTTGGTATGAGTAAAAGTGTCGCAGGTCTCTGGCAAGAACCAGGGAGGTCTTTAACTGTTACTGTGGTAAGTTTCATTCAGCACAGGAGGACACTGTCTATAGGAGACTGTAGTTCGTTCCTCTATAGTTTATTCACTTGTAAGCGTTGCAGGCATCAGCTGGTAGAGGCCGTGGTCTCTCATCAGCAGGTTTGAATGGTAAAGTATATTTCATTTCGCATTTGTATCTTTCCTTACATCCCAGGATTTAAGGTCATCATTGACGTTACTTAATGGCGTCTAATATGAGATTACTGTGTGGGATCTTATAGGGGGTTGCCTGAGGTTTCGTTGTGATTCTTTTATTTCCATTTAATTTACGTAACAGAAGGAAAGAACGAAAATGAGAAAGAAAGGAAAGAACCAATATGGAAAGAAAAAAGATGCAACGAAAATAGCGATGAAAGCAAAATCTCATGGGAGGACTTTAAAAGAGAAAGAAAATATTTTACTAAAAATAAAGATAAAAATTCATTACATTATTCAATTTGTTTTAATTTAAAGGAAAGAGAAAGGTTAACACTGATGCCTACGGCACAGGTAAGGATAGAAGTAGATGCAAAAAGATATGGGCCCATACGTGCGCTCTTAGAGACTGGTGCTCAACCAAACTTGATAAGTTTCCAGTTACATGAAAAATTGGGTTTGTTTAAACAACCAATGGCAATGAAAGTAGTTGGAATTGAAGGTGAACCATTCCACATTAAGCATAAAACTACGCTGAAAATCAGCCCGTGGTTTTATTCGCACGACTCTATTGAGCAAGAGTTCTGGATACTGCCAGAAGATATCCAATGGAGGCCGGTGATGCCAGAACGAAGCCTGGAAGGATCGATGGAAGATAACTTTGCAAGCATTCCTTTTGCAGATCCAGATTATGGAAAGACAGGTCCTATAGACCTGTTGCTACGATGTAAAATCCTGTCTTCATTTCTGTTTTAGGTCGACAACCAAGCGGAACGCTTTGTTTAAAGACCATATTTGGAAAGATAGTTCTTGGAGAACATTGCGGAAAGACAATGAGAATAGACAATCAACAGGTGGCATATGTCACAACTGTACCCAATGAACAGTTGCACGAGCTACTTAAGCGATTATGGATTATCCTTACGGACGGAAGAAGAAGAGCTAGTAGAAGCAAATTTTACTAACACATACTCTCGTGATGACTCTGGAAGGTTTGTGGTTACAATCCCCTTGAAAGATTCCGTGAAAGACCTAGGAAGCTCAGAGATCATAGCGAAACGCAGATTCCTTGCGTTGGAAAGAAAATTGGAAAGAGAGAAAGACCTAAGAGAGAAATACATAGATTTCATGAGAGAATATGAAAGAGCTGGGTACATGCAACCAGTAACTGTTATAACCCAAAGCAATATGGTTTATCACATCCCGCATCACTGTGTGACGAAGAAATTCAGAGTCGTCTTTGATGCGAGTTGCAAAACTATAAGAGGCATATCACTCAATGAGGTGCAGATGTTAGGAGAGAAATTGCAGAAAGACTTATATGAGATCCTGATGCGCTTTCGTAGGCATCGTATCGCGATAAGTGCTGACAAAATGATGTTCAGAATGGTAAAAATTGCGAAAGAACAGTGGGATCTTCAACGCATATTTTGGAGATAGAGCCCACAGGAAAGATTGAAAGAATTCTGGCTAACTGTTGTCACATACGGCATGACTTCATCAGCCTTCAATGCAGTAAGAGCGCTGAAACAATGCGCGAAAGATGCAGGGAAAGACTTCCCCAATGCTGCAAGAGCTATAATGGAAGATTTTTATATGGATGACTGCACAACCGGTGCTGACTCCGAAGAAAAAGCGATAGAGCTTTCGAAAGACATCGATCACGTTCACGTACTGAAAGGTGCAGGATTCGAATTAAGGAAATGGAAATCGAACTCAAAACCTCATGCTACAGCAAGATGACAAGGCATCTATTCTTGGCCTGAAATGGTTACTGGAAAGAGATCAGTTAACATTCGTTGTAAAAACACCAATAACTGATGAAGAAATGACGAAGCGAAAGATTGTGAGCTGTGTTGCTCAGCTATATGATCCTAATGGATTTATATCACCGGTGACAATATGTGGAAAGATTCTCATTCAAGACATATGGCGTCTAAATATTGATTGGGTCGAAAGATTACCGAAAGAAATAGATGACAGATGGAGAGAATTTTGGAAAGATATAACAGCACTAGAAGATATTAGAATGGAAAGATGGCTGAACACAGCCGATGATGCACAAATAGAGATACATGGTTTCTCTGACGCATCTGAAAGAGCATACGGTGCTGTAATATATGTCAGGGTCAAGACTTCTGATGGAAAGATATTGTCAAACATGACGGCAAAGACACGCGTCGCACCACTCAAGGCAATAACTATACCACGTCTAGAACTGGCTGCGGCTGAGTTATTAGGACGACTACTGGTAAATGTGAAAGAGACAATGGGTTGGAAAGAAGCAGAATACAACCCTTGGACAGATTCGCTAGTCGTATTGTATTGGATAAATAAACTGCCATGCAATTTGAAAACCTTTGTAGCCAACAGAGTGTCATCCATACAAACAAATACCGAGATCAAACGATGGAAACACGTCGGTACGAAAGAAAATCCTGCGGATTTACTGAGTAGAGGACTAAAATCTTCACTATTGGTTGGTAACAAACTTTGGTTACACGGTCCTGGATGGTTGTCAAAACCCCGATCCACATGGTCATCTGAAAATTTGATTCCAAATCTTTCAGATGGGGGGAGGGATGAGATAAAAGTGTTCACAATAACAAGGTTTAGAGAACCGTTAGCTGTGCACTCGAAAGACTTGGGAAAGAGTATATCAGTAATTGGTTATGTCCATACATTGGAGAAAGCGCTGAACATATTAAGTTATGTATTTCGCTTTATTGAGTTGGCTAGAACGAAGGTCAAGCAGCGAAAGGAAGAGGAAGGGAAATATGGAAAGAAGCAAAGACGGTCAATACGTCAAGTGGAAAGAAGAGAAAGAGTAAGTGGGCAGCCAACTTCCTCAGAGAAGACCCAGGCCATCAACTATTTGTTGCAGAAAGAACAGGAGAAATACTTTGGCAAAGAAATCACACACTTAAGGAAAGCTTAATGTGTACCCAACAAGAGCAAGATTGAGTCTTTGAAACCAATCCTGGATGATAAAAACATACTCAGCGTTGGAGGACGATAAGCAAGAGCAGAGATAGAATTTGAAAGAAAACAACCAGCAATTGTGCCAAGTGACTCTCGATTAGCATGGCTGATCATGGATAGTGCTCACCGAGCAACAAGACATGGAGCTGTGCAAATCATGATACAGTTCATCAGGGAAAGATTCTGGATTCCAAGAATCCGAAGTGCGCTCAGAAATTTTATTCATAAATGTTTGGTTTGTGTCCGATACAACCATCGTTTTGACACACAGCTGATGGCCGATTTGCCATCGGAAAGAGTCAATCCCGGAAAGGCATTTCTACATACGGGAGTAGACTATGCGGGCCCCTTCGAGATCAAAATGATCGACAGAGCTGGTGAGCAGATAATAAAACAGAAATGTTGGGTTGCCATTTTTTTCTGTCTAAAAACCAGAGCGGTACACATTGACGTGGTCTCCAATCTAACGTCACTAGCATTTATTTCATGCTTTGAAAGATTTATAGCCCGAAGAGGCAGATGCGAAAGAATATACAGTGACAACGGCACAGCCTTTGTCGGAGCAGAGAAAGAATTGCGGAGAGCAAAGGAGCATTGGCTTCGGAAAAAGACCTTCGAGCATTTGAACTTAAAAAGTACGGATTGGAAATTCATGACGCCTGCAGCACCACATCAAGGCGGTATCTATGAGGCTGCTGTAAAATCGATGAAATTCCATCTTACAAGAGTAGTCGGAGCAAGAATACTAGCATATGAACAATTATCGACACTACTTACTGGGATAGAAGCGATTTTGAATTCAAGGCCACTGCACCAGTTGAGTGATGACCCAAATGACATGCAGGCGCTTACGCCGGGACATTTCCTGGTTGGTGAGCCACTCGTGTTACCACTGCCGTTCGCTACCAATGAGTTGCCAGACACTAAAGGAGTAAGACTTTGGAAAGAGAGAGAGAGAAAGAGAGTGCTTAAGCATTTAAGCATCTTTGGAAAGAAGAATATTTATCTACTCTTCATGAGAGAAAGAAATGGCGGACAGAAAAACATGCATTGAAAGAAGGGCAGCTTTGTATTATAAAGAGTGAAAATTTCCCGCCATCGACATGGGCGCTGGGACGGATACTGGAGCTGATTCAGAGCAAGGACGGGCTGGTGAGGAACGTGGTGATTCAGACTGCCACTAATCAACTGACGAGACCGGTGCAGAAGATATGCATTCTGCCAGCAGAAGAGCTGGATTAGATTATTTTGAAATTGTTGTTATGAAAGATTAAAGAATAAAAGGCGAAAGGGTGGAAAACCATAGGTTTTCGCCGGGACTGTATCGAACTGCACGAGTATAAGTGCTCTGCGTTCGACGTAATGGTATTATGAGATAGATATAGGTGAAAAGCCATATAGTTTTAGTTAGTCTTAAGAAAGAAGTCGACCGAGTAAGGTCGACTATGGATTTAATAAAGGAAAGAAGTGGTTTTTTTATATTTTTCCACTACCAATATTGTGTTTTATTTAATTGGTATTGCTCTCCGTTGAGTTATCGATACATTATGTATGATGGTTTGAATAATGTGAAGCTTCGACTGATGAATGATATCGGATGATGATTATGATGATTGATAATGTAGATGAGATTATAATTAATCTGGAGTAGGTATCGTGTGTGTACTTTATGTCGTGGGTAATATGAGCTTGTCGGAGCGCTCGTGGAGATTTCGTGGTGAGGGCACAAGGTCTAGGTATCTTGATCGTAACGCAATGATAGAATTGTAAGTTTTGGCGGGAACTGGTGGTTTCGTACTGCAGGATATAGGGATCCTGCTATTTCCTTGTGATTAGAATAATGATGATCTTCGCAAAATTTGATTAAGATTTAGGGATCTTGATTGATGTATCCGGTTTGTAGGACCAAATGTTGGGGCGTAATCCCGGCTGATTCAATTTCACCAGTTGCCGAAAATAAAATACTCGACGATTGCAGTTTTCTTCTTATACTTTCTTTATTTGCGTCTTACCTCGATAAAGTTTAATTCAAGAAGGGCAAAAATATCAAGGTTTTACAATGGCTGAGTGGCTTCCTGTCCTCGAAAATTGTTATTAACGACCTCTACTAGGTCTTTCGAAAAATAACTACAAGACTATATTAGGCTGCAAACAAATTTTATAATGAGAACAGTTCTAGTACTTTTCAATTGAACAGTAAGTCTTCGATAATCTTTAGGAAGTGACGGTGTGAGATGGGTCATGAAGCGCTAACCGGTAGTTGGAGTTTTATACCCGATATACGTCAAATTTAATTTTTTTTTTGAGATTTAATTCAGTTTAGTATTAATTTCTTTTGGATAGTTGGAGAACGTACAGTTACCAAGGTATCTAAGTATTTTGAGTTTCCGTCAATCAACGTAACTTCTTGATTGTCGTGTAGTTTTGGGATAGTGCCCGTTTAGAGTTTACAGATTTTTCAGAACATTTGGGATAGAGCCCACCATTAGATTTTCTTGGATTTTTGGGATAGAGCCCGCTAGTTATAGATTATAGATTAGATTTCTGAAACCTTAATCTATGAATATTGAGTACAGGTTAAGATTACAAGTATTATTTAAGTTTAAATAACGATTTTTGAATTACTTAAATAGAGCTAGGCATATGTTCTGAGATCATAGTTAAGTATCTGATTGAGATATTTTGTTGAGATTTTAAAAATCTTTCGAAGTAATGATTTTGATATACGAAATACATTTATACTTACAATAGTTATTAAGCACTTTATAAATTTAAATCACTTTTAATAGAATTACTTTAACTAACTAATAACCGTTGGAGGTTTTGCTCACGGTGTATTTGAAATTTTTCACTATCTATTTTCGACTTATCATTTTACTGTTATATTGCTCGAGTGGCATCCGTTTGAGGAATTTCTCACGGGCTACAATACCTTTTTTTATTTGGACTCTCGAACTACGTGTCCGTAGTTGTCCGTCCGTTTATTTTCGCGGTTGAATGAGCGACACAGGTCGTAAGCGAGCTATTAAGAGTACTTTAATTTCAAAGTACAGAGACTGCATAGTCATGGCTCCAGGGGGATCAAAACCTAAACCTGGTCGTAACCAGAACGACCCTGTTGATAATCAGTCCGACAATGGAGATAATCAGGCAGAAGATAACACTATCGACAGAAGTATCGATGTGGACGACGGCGAGCTGGAAGCAGCCGAAGAGCAGCTTCGCAAAGACGCAGCTGATCATTAAGCTTATATTCAGCAGGTAGTTTCCGCTACTATTGACCTACAAAGGGTCAACGATAGGCAATTTATGGCAGAAGAGTTAGCTAAGAGCCAAGCACGTTTGCTTGAGCAAGTTTCTCAGCTACTTCAGAACCGTACCGTCAAATTCACTCAACCAGCTGCTCGTCCTATGCCACCTGCACCTCAAACTGCTACTTCAACACACAAGGTCGCACGGCAAAACAATATAGCCAACCCAGACACTACACGTGTCGTTAATCTCAATGTCCCTACTGATCCATCCACGTCCAGAAATTTTCAGTCCGACGACTTAGTAAATCGTACCACACCCAATTACGAGCCAGCTAGAGTACCACCTTTGCCGGATGTTAATCCAGCCCCAATGCCTCTAGGCTCGAATTTAGATGAGTACATGACGCGTTTAAACGCGTTCAACCTCAATGACACTCCATCCACATCGCCACGTAGACCACCACCATCAAATGCTACATCGGTGAGCCGAACCCATCAATTCCACAAATGGGGTTTGAAATTCGATGGTAGGAATATGTCGGTCGACGACTTCCTGTTCCGCCTCGATTGTATTCGTTACAGCCATGGTGTGCCGTGGTATGATATCGCTACGAACTTTTATCATTTCGTGTCAGGTTCCGTAGAGTCATGGTACTGGGTGTACCTGAAAAGCAACAAGCACACTACGTGGGAAGAGTTGAAAACTGCTTTGGTAGAGCAATACCGCATTTAAGAAACTGATACAGAGCTCTTCCGAAAGCCATCACATCGCAAGATGCTGAATGGTGAGTCTTTCAATGACTTCTATAATGCCATTCTACATCTGAACTCCAGGATGCGAGACTAATGTCCGTAGGCGTAAGAGTGAACTCCTGATCACTTACAGTCCGTCCAGCTAAAGGCAGTTAGCCTATTATTGTCGAGCTATTGAGAAAACTCAATCTCAATATGAGAATTCACGTCTGAGTTTCGTGCCAAGCGCACAACGTCCACCTGCAAGGCGATTCGTCAACGAAATCGAAGGAGAGCCTTGTCGGGATTTAACGGTGGCATTGCCCACTACCAGCGTAGAAGCAATCCAGAGGGATCGTAATTTGCAGAAATGCTGCAATTGCCAAATCCTTGGTCACAACTTTCGTGATTGCGCCAAGCCCATAGATAAGGTATTTTGTTTTCGTTGTGGATTAGCAGATGCTTATAGTCCAACATGTCCGAAGTGCATAGCGGGAAACGAGAGGAGGAGGAACCCAACAACCGGGGGGGTTCGCTCCGATTAGACGTACCCGGAAGTCAAGTGACTAAGCCGGCAAAGCCTCTCGAACCTCCGAAAATTACAGTTTTGAAACCGATTAGAAAAGAACATGAATTACCGAATGATAACAAACATGATTGTAGAGCAATCCCTTTTACGAATAGTAAACCCAAACCAGAAACAAATTTGAATTATAATAACGATACGGTAGAACCACTATACCGTAAACCTTTTCATGAAAGGTTACGCAATTATGTCGAAGTGCGAAAAAGAATTATCACTTACCCAGAGTTGTCCAAACAGATACGACGGATAAGGGAGCGCTTCCATCGGAAGCGGACTACTTACCGTAACATCGCATCAACAATAATAGGCCGAGAATCGAATGACCCACGTCCTTATGTGACGGTTGGTTTATTCGGGGACAGCTTCCTAGGTCTTCTCGATTCAGGGGCAAGCATTAGTTGCTTAGGCACTAATGTACTTCCCTATTTGAAAGACAAAAATGTTACTGTAAGGAAGGTAGAGACTACCGTGTCCACGGCCGATGGACACAAGCAATCCATAGTGGGAGTGATCAAGACGGCGATCAAATATAAAAACGTGACAAAAGATATAAATCTTTATATTGTGCCATCGTTAAGCCAGCGTCTATATTTAGGCGTTGACTTCTGGCAGAAGTTCCAGATCGCACCTAGTGTAATTGCGGGTCTTTCAGGAATTGTGACCGGTGGGCCAGATGAGAAACCCACCAACCAAATAAAGTTAAATGATGAAGAGTCTAAACGACTAGAAGCAGTTGTTCGTAGATTTCCCTCTTTCGCAGTCCATGGACTCGGGAAGACAAATCTGGTGCAACATTACATAGATACAGGCGATGCCGTACCAATAAAGCAAAGGTACTATCCCGTATCTCCAGCGATACAAACTCTTATGTATGCGGAGTTGGACCGCATGCTTTCGTTAGGAGTCATCGAGGAAAGTTCCAGCGCATGGAGTTCCCCAGTGGTGCTTGTTCGCAAACCTGGTAAGAACCGATTGTGTCTGAACTTTCGGAAGGTGAACTCAGTGACAAAGAAAGATGCTCGTCCGATTGCGCATATCGAGGGGCTGCTGGCACGTCTGACAGAGACACGTTATATTTCTAGCGTGGACCTGAAAGATGCGTTTTGGCAGATACCGCTGGAGGAAAGTTCGAGGGAAAAGACCGCTTTTACGGTACCTGGACGACCATTGTACCAATTTAAGGTCATGACCTTTGGTCTATGTAATGCGGCACAAAGTTTGAGCTACCTGATGAGTCGCGTAATCCCATCTGGATTACGAGATCAAGTCTTCGTATACCTAGACGATCTATTGGTTGTATCAAAGGATTTCGACGAACACCTGGAGACTCTGGAGATAGTCGGAAAGTGCTTGACTAATGCAGGACTGACGATTAACGTCGAGAAGTCGAAGTTTTGTTTTGATGAGCTTCACTATCTCGGTTATAAGGTCGGTCAGGGTTGTCTGAAAGCTGATCCTGACAAGATAACAGCAATCACTAACTTCCTTTTGCCAACTACAACTCGCCAAGTTCGCCGATTCCTCGGTATGGCAGGTTGGTATCTGCGATTTGTGAAAGATTTCAGCACTCTAGCCGCACCCTTGACCGAGACACTGAAAAAAGGAAAAGTTTTCAAGCTAGGTCCAGAAGCTATTGAAGCATTCCTGCAAATCAAGCAAGCTTTGACGTCAGCGCCTGTATTAGTCAATCCAGACTTCTCCAAAGAATTCATCATTCTTTGCGACGCATCCGCGACTGGCATCGGATGTGTACTCTGTCAGCGGGACGAATCTGGGGCGGAGCAGCCAATTTACTACTTCTCCCGGAAACTGAATGCTGCACAGAGAAACTATTCGGTGACAGAGCGCGAGTGCTTAGCAGCTTTTGAGGGTATCCAAAAATTCAGATCTTACGTTGAGGGATACCATTTTCGCCATTTCCAGCCTGAAATGGCTGATGACTATGAAGGATCCAACCGGAAGATTAGCGAGGTGGAGTATGCGACTCCAAAGCTTCGATTTTGTGGTGAAGCATAGAAAGGGTACATTAAATGTCGTGCCAGACGCTCTATCTAGAGCATATGAAGACGATGAGTTGACAGTGTCAGCTTACCTTTCATGTCTACAGCAGATCGGTGCCTCGGAGGTACTCCACATCGATCTTGAGGATCCGTCCTTTAAGTCTGAAGGTTATCTCGATATCATCAGTCATATCAGGAAGCAACAGGAGCTGTTTCCGGACCTCAAAGTGTCGGAAGGGTATATATACAAACGCACTAAACATGCGGTTGGTAATCCCTTGGTCGACGATCTGACTTGGAAGTTGTGGGTTAAATCAGAGATGACCGAATCTCTAATCTCACTGGCTCACAATCCGCCGCGCGCTTCGCATGGTGGGGTGGCGAAAACAATTTATCGGCTAAGAGACAGATTCTACTGGCCAGGTATGTACACTGAGGTCAAGCTTTACGTAGAGCGGTGTGAAACATGCAAGACCAGTAAGGCAGCTAACATGACTTTACGAACAGAGATGGGAGACAGTTTCGACGTAGATAGGCCGTTCCAGCGTTTATATGTTTACTTTCTCGGGCCATATCCCAGATCGAAATCGGGTAATGTGTACATCGCGATCGTGTTAGATCAGTTAACCAAATTTGTTTTCATCAAACCACTGCGCAAGGCAACAGCCGCGAGCATGGTCAGATTCCTGAAGGACGACGTGTTCTTGATCTACGGGGTGCCAGAGAGTCTTCTCTCTGACAACGGCACTCAATTTGTTGGTAAGGAGTTTCAGAAGTTTTTAGATGTTTTCGGGGTCAAACACTACCGTACGGCAGTGTATGCTCCCCAATCAAATGCGAGTGAACCTGTAAACCGATCCATTCTTGCGGCCATACGGTCGTATGTCAATCCTCGTCAGACAGATTGGGATGCCCATCTGTCTTCGATCAGTAGTGCCTTACGCACGACAGTGCATTCAACTCTTTCGATGTCCCCATACGAAGCCTTATTCGGGCAGCGAATGATAGAACACGGGGCAGACTATCGTCTTCTAAGAGAGAGTTGGGTGGACTGAACTGTTCGGAGATAGATTGGCTTCCCAAAGTCGCCAAGATAAACATCATACATTCGTATCTGAAACAAGCGTTAATGAAAACCCATGATGCTTACGAAAAGAACTATAATCTTCGTAGTAGAAAAGTTACATTCAAAGTAGGAGATGAAATCTATAAGATCTTGAGTGACGCAACTAAGCATTTAAATGCGAAGTTGTGTCCAAAAGTCGTTAAAGTTCGAGTAAACAGAATAATCGGTAACAACTTATACGAAGTTGAAGATTTTTTTTTATTATTATTTGTCGTTAGGGAGGGCTTTTACAGCTCAGGCACTGCGGTATCTCGGAGATTCCTATTGTGCCAACCCATGTGAGATTCTAGAGCAGCTCTGTTGCTCCAGACAGAGACCAGAACTTTAAGATATTCTGTGGATAGAAGGTTTTGAGTTTTTCCAAGGGAACGATCTCGAAACCAAGTGTTCCCTTTCTGAGGCGGAGGAGTGCTGGGCATTCCGTGAGGATATGCAGAGATGTTTCTTTACTTTCGAGGCAAAGACGGCAGACGGAGTCTGTTGCTTGTCTCATGTTGTGAAGGTGTTTTTTCAGAGGACAATGTCCGGTTATGATTCCGGTCATTGTCTTTAGAGTTTTCCTATCTAGGTTGAGTAGGAATTTTGTGGTTTTGTGTGAACATTCTGGTACAAATTGTTTGGAGCAGAATTGACCAGGAGTTGACTGCCAAGCTGCATTAGATTCCGTGAGTAGGATGTTTTTGGCAGTGTTTTTGAAGTAATTAGTGTTTACTCCGCAGAATGGTTCTGGGCCAACCAATGGCAATGAGGCGCCCTCTTTGGCCAGGGTGTCGACCCTTTCATTACCATCGTATCCCTTATGTGCAGGGATCCAATGGAGAATCACAAAATTGAACCTTGCAAGTTCAATGAGTAATACGACAGTCTCTTGGACTAGCTTGGGTCTTATGACAGGCGTAGCCAGAGCTTTTAGGGCAGCCTGGCTGTCTGAGAAGATGAATATAGTTTTATTTTTGGCATTCGAGTGACAAAGTATTTTCGCGCATTCGTTAAAAGCAAAGACCTCTGCCTGAAATATGGACGAATGAAGACCAAGGCTGACCGAAAAGTTCGCACAAGGTGATTCCCCAAAAATACGGGAACCAGTACCTGTTTCCATTTTTGAGCCATCCGTATACCAGACCAGGTCTTCGCTAGAAGGGTGTGGTTTGAAGTTTTCCCAGTCTTCCCTGGGGGGGATGACTATAAAGAAATTTTGTGTGAAGTTATATGTGGGAATTGTGACATCCAGACACATGCTAAATTCCTTGAGATTTTCCAAGCTGCTGAGAAGCGATAGGTGGCCCCTTGCATTTGGGTTTAAGGTTACATACTCTTGGTGAAAGAGACGATGTAAGCTCAGTGTTGCTTCCATTCTTATGAATAGGTGGATTGGAGGTAATCCCAAAATTACATTGAGTGCAAATGTGTGCATGTCGTTGCTAGTCATTGTATTTTTTCTAGCTTCATTATGACAGTATTTTCTTTAGTTTTTGGCTACCATACCAACGCTGCATATGTTATTGTGGGTCTCACTACAAGAGTGTAGAGGCTATGCATCATTTTGGGTTTGAGCGCCCAGTTTTTTCCGCAAATACTACGGCATGTCCAGAGAGATTTTGATGCTCTGTTAGAAATGCGTTCTAGACGAGGGTTCCATGACAATTTGCTGTCTAGAACGATCCCCAGATATTTTGCTTCTTTTGAAAATGGGATTGTGTCACCATATAGAGAAGGAGGTGTGAGACGATCTACTTTTCGTCTCTTAGTAAAAGGAACAATAACTGTCTTTTTGGGGTTAACGGAGAGACCTTCGCAGATGCACCAGTCCCGTACAATGTCCAAGGCTGATTGAAGTCTATTCGATATTGATATTTCTGACGATCCCTGTATGACAATGGCTAGATCATCTGCGAAGCCCACTGCATAAATGCCGTGGGTTTCGAGTGATCTTAGTAGGCTGTCTACAACGATGGACCATATAAGTGGCGAGAGGACTCCTCCTTGTGGGCAGGTTGTGAGTGCAGAAATTTCTATATCTTCGATTTAACTCTGGATAATTCTACAACTAAGCATGGACATGATCCATTTGCATACAACTTGTGTCACGTTGTGGTACCTGAGTGCACGATCTGTTGACTCAAAAGTGGTGTTATTGAAGGCTCCCTCAATGTCAAGGAAAGTGACTACACAGATTTCCTTACTATGGATGGACCAAATCATCCAGCGCTGTTTCAGTCGATTTTCCTGGTTGATATGCATATTATGTTTTCGATAGAGGCGAGAGTGTTAGAGAGGTTTCACGAATGTGTCTGTCAATAACTTTCTCCATGCATTTGAGAATAAACGACATGAGGCTGATTGGGCGGAAGGATTTAGGACTTGGTTCCAGATCCCTTCCCTTTGGTAGGTAAATTACTGTAACCTTACGCCAACTATCAGGCAAGTGCCTGAAAGCGAGGCTACAGCTAAATAGTTTTGAGAGAATAGGTGCTAGTACATTTGTTCCCTTTTGTAACAGAGCCGGAAATATGTCGTCTTCTCCTGATGCCTTAAACGGTTTCAGAGAGGAGATTGTCCATTTGATGGCATTGGTGTTACAGATATGTCTAGCTGTTTTCCAGTCTCCAGTTGTTGGGATTCTTGACGGTTCCTGTTGTGGAGGTAGGTTTGTGGTTGGGGAGTCCAGAACAATTGATTCTGGAAAGTGGGTTTTTACAAGAAGCTCTAGAGTTTCCTTCTTGCTTTTTGTCTGAGTACCGTTCTCATTGGTAAGAGTACCTATGGTGGCGGGTTTGTCAGATGCTATGACTTTATGTAGACGACAGCTAGAGGGAACGTCAGATATTCCCTCCACAAATCGCCTAAAAGACTCATTTTTGGCTTGTTTTATTTCGCAGTTGTATTTGGTTAGAGCATTAGAGTAGGTTTGCCAGTCTTCATTGAGTTAAGCTTTATTGAAGAGTTTTCTTACTCTTGATCTTAGTTTTTTTAGATCTTTGTTCCACCAGCTGGTTTGTCTCTTGACTGTTTTAATTTTCAGGGGACAGTTGTTCTCAAAAGCAGAGATAATTGAGTTTTTTGCGTGTTCAGCAAAATACCCGTGTTTATCTTTGGTGTTAATGAGAGGGATTTTGTCTTCAAGAGAATGATTCAGGTCTGAACTATAAGCAGTCCAGTCTGTGTTTCTCTTAGGGCGGTAAGTTAGACGGACTGGAGTTTCTACATCTAGTTTAAATCGAATGTGTCTATGATCTGAGCATGATGGTTCCGAGAAGACATGCCAGTTATAGATTAAGTTACTAGTAAAGGTAGAGGACAGTGTAATGTCCAGAACCTCTTTTCTAGTTTTGGTAACGAAAGTGGGTTTCTTACCAATATTATGTACATTCAAATTTTCTTTTGAAATAAAATCAATAAGTGACTCACCTCTTCTGTTGATGTCCGTACTACCCCATAGGGTATGATGAGCATTTGCATCACAGCCAAGGACAATATCTGTCTTGGTGTTACGCGCATGCTCGATCAATTTCATTACCTGAATGGGGGGACATGGTGCTTGGTCGTTTCCAGGGAAGTAGGCCGATGCTACTATAAAGTCCTTGGAGTTGTCGATCCTTACTACCGCCGCTGTCAAGTCCTCTGGGATGAATTCTGTCAGGGGGAAGAAAGGTGTGTTATTATCAAATATGATACAAGTTCTAGGTCTATTGAACGAGGTAGAATATAACAGCCTACCTGTTGGTGTTTTTAGGCCTAGTATTTTCCCGCTCGTGCTGATCCAGGGTTCTTGCACGAGGGTGATGTTGAGACATTTCTGTCTTATGGTGTTTGTTAAGGCCGCCGAAGCGTCCTTACCATGTTGGAGGTTGATTTGAACAACCTCCATGTTATTATTGTTTTTGTTGAGAGGGAGCTTTTGAGTGGGAGCTCCCTCTGTTTCCACCACGTCCCCTGTGTGTTAGCTGACGTTGTGGGTTGGTCGACTTTCCGCTGATTGTGCTTGACATTGACTGTCCAGCTCTGTTTTTGGCAGGTTTTTGTGACGTAAAGTCGATGGTCTTATCAGACCTCGCAGCAGGAGCGAAACCGGGTCTATCCAGTTTGCTGGGCCTAATTTTATGTTTCACCATCTGCTCAGGAGCGGACTTACCAGCTCCTGGTACAGGTTTTGAAGGATTAGGAATGGAAGTTCCGCTTGGAGAAGATGCTTTGTCACCCGGAGGAGATGGTTTATCCGTCTCTTTGGGTAACGGGGCATCGGCTTTGCTGACCGTGGAGGTCACAGATTTTGGAGTGCCAGTGTTCTTCTTGATCCTGAACTGGACTCTGTTCATATTATAGAACGGTTGGCAGTTCATTTCCTCAAGAAGAGACACTGAGCGCTCGTCCATCGAAATGGTTAAGGCAAGACCATGGGGGTTGGAAACTTTCCGAAGGATAAGTTGAAGATATGCGAGGCCACAAGACAACCTGCCACACTAAAGACCTCACTTGTACCATAACCACGTGACTAGTCTATGCTTTGAAATTTTTTTTTTTTTACATTCCCCAATTATTGACCGTATTATGACAACTCATATAATTTACCAGACATTCAATATCAATACCTTAATAAGATATACTACCCTGATTTACAAATTTATTCTGATGCCCGGCTCTCAGCTGTGCATGAGACTGTTGGTTTACTTATAACAAGTTTTTATGATATTTTCAGATACTCAGTAGAATATCTACTCTATGACTTAACGTCATACGCAGCCATACCTAAATTTTTTTTTGTCTTGGACCGACTAGACGTTTAAGAGTCGCAGAGTCATTGCGATACGAAAAGTAAGAAGATTCTAGGCGCGACGATTCACTTGTGAGAAGTTCTCCTTTTTCTTGGAAATAAGACTAAGTGGACTTAGTCGAAATTCCAAGCTTTGTAGGGAAAACTTTCTTGCCCATTAATTGCAAGTAAGATCTGGAACCGGTGCCATCTACCTGAGAAACCGCACGGTAACTCACATGGTGCTGAACGCATCCAACATGGCCCTCCATTTTAAAAAGTCCACGTCTAGAATCCACCCCGACAAACAAAATCCACTTCCAGAATGGAGTTCACTCGATTTCCATTTTTCTATGGAAGTTTCCGAGTCAGGCGCATTCCAACATTTCTGTGGAAGCACTTTTGAGCGATAGGCGACAAGAAACTTATCGCTATGGAGTTTATTTTTCACCTACACCTGAAATTGCAGAACACGCATTTACACAGAAAAATGCAGGACGGAGTAGACACACAAGCAAATAATACAGATAGTTTTGGTAGAATGATGACAGATGTCATTTACAATTCGTCATAGGAAAAAACACTGTGAGAACTATTCTAGACCAGCTGACCTATAAGATATCATGTTTTCCATTAGTTCGGTTATATCTACTGCCGAATATCCCAGTCGTACTTCAGAGGTCGTTGAACGTTGTCGTCGTTGGTTCAGAGGTACCAAAATGAAGACAAGTATTTGAATTGTCACCACTGACGTCATCAGTGATGTGATTTCCCTCTATACCGTCGTCTGACAGTAAAAGTCACAAGGTCAGGATTATTCCCCAGGAAGCAATTGCTTTGACAGATAGGCAGGATGACTCAGATTGAGAAAATGTCAAGCTTAGACATGCCCACAGTGACAGGCGCGTTTATGTCACTTTTTCAGTTCGTCATATTAACTTGACCCTGATTGGTATCAACATGGCGATGCCCAGCGTTGCAACTGTCTCATACGCATCAATTGTGCTTATTTTACCTCCAAGTGGTAGCCATCGGGTACTGGTCTTGTCCACCCGGACTTGACTTGCTGAACTTATAAGCGCGAGTGTTGATCACAGAAAAATAGCAACACTATAATTGCCCTGCCATAAAGCTCCTCTGTTTCTCTTGTTGGTTAGCAGTTTATTCTGTACGAACCCCTCAGAAAGCAAGCGAGCGGCGGATGAGCTTCCAATTAAGTGAACCAACGGCGACGCTTACAGACAATATGGTAGGCACCCCATTGAGCTACTTCGACATATTCGGAGCTCAGGTCTTTGGGTCCTTTCACTACTATTAGTCAGGGTAGTGAAGTAGAGAAGGTTGCGGATGAGCCCATATAGGACCAACGGTAGCTCTCACATCCCCGTAGTAGGTTACTGACTCTGGATTTCTCCAGCTCCTTTTGTCCAAGGAGAGCAGCATAGGGCCTGGTCCCCCAGGTTGGGGGTTGTGCGTCGGGGTAACTTCCCTACCACGTAAAAAACCTCTTGTTCCGAAACAACCAACTGCCTCGGATATGGATGACCCTACTGATGACGACCCTAGCAAACGAAACAAGGACAACGAATTTCGGTTCTGCACGTGGAATGTCCGGACCCTTAACAGACCACGTGCAGCCGAACAATTAGTGGAAGCCCTAGATGGTGTCAAAGCCGACATCACAGCCATCCAAGAAGTGCGATGGGATGGTGAAGGCACAAGGAGGATGAAAAACTGTGACATCTACTACGGCAAGTGCTACAGGACAAGGAAACAGCGGCTATTTGGATGCGGATTTGTGATAAGAGGAAGGCTTAGGCAAGAAGTCTTGGGGTTTCGTGGCATAAGCGAACGCATTGTCACAATCCGCATTAAATCCAAATTCAGCAACATCTCGCTGATCTGCGTCCACGCCCCCACGGAGGAAAAAGATGACACGACCAAAGAAGAATTCTACGATCTTCTCGAGAAGACGTATGATGAATGCCCGAAGTACGACACTAAGTTTATTCTTGGTGACTTCAACGCCAAAATCGGAAAGGAGGGTAACTTTGGCTCGACAGTCGGAAAGCATAGCCTGCACGACAACACTTCCGGTAACGGACACAGGCTAATCGACTTTGCTGCGGGGCGAAGTGTCATCTTAGCTAGCACATACTTCCCACACCTCAATATTCACAAGGGGACCTGGCGGTCTCCTGATCAAAATACCGTCAACCAAATTGATCACATTGCGATTGATAGCAGACATGCGTCCAGTGTCATGGATGTCCGCACTTTCCGAGGGGCCAACATAGACTCGGACCACTACCTTGTTGTAGCTAAAGTGCGAATGCGGATCTCCACCAGACCGCAGAACCGAACATCCACTGTGAGAAAGTTTGATGTTGCTAAGTTACAATCGCAAGAGACCGCCACAACCTTTGCCAATCATGTCTCCTCTTATCTCTTGACAAGCCCGGCGCCTGCGCCAAACCCAGAGGCCCAGTGGCAACATTGCAAAATGGCCATCAAAACCGCTGCCACGGATGTTTTGGGTTTCATTAGGCGACCACAACGAAACACCTGGTTTGATGATGAGTGCAGGCTCGCACACTTGGCCAAAGACGGAGCCTATCATGCAGTTCTGAATGCCAGAACTAGAGCTGCCAAGAGCGCTTTCCGTGCGGTGTACCAGCAAAAGAGGAAAGAGGAACATCGGCTTTTCAGAAGAAAAAAAAGAGAACTGGAAAAACGAATCGTTGAATCTATTGAGGGGTGCTACGGCAGAAGCAATGTTCGAAAGTTCTACCAAAGGGTAAAGCATTCGTCCAAGGGTTACAAAGCCCCAGCGGAAGCATGTAGAGACGAGGGTGGGAATGTCGTTGTAGATACACAGTCGGTGCTGAGAATTTAAAAAGAACACTTCTGCAGACTGTTAAACGGCGAAGACAACCAACTAATCGCTGTCAGGCAGAATGATCCATTCGATTTGGATGATGATGAACAAAATTTCCGTCCTCCCGACCAAGAAGAAGTTCGGATAGCAATATCTAAACTAAAGTCCAACAAGGCTGCTGGAGCTGATGGCCTTACGGCTGAACTCTTCAAAGCAGCGGGAGATGACTTGGTGAGGAGCATACACCAACTCATCTGTACAATCTGGTCGGATGAAAGTATGCCTGACGAATGGAACCTCAGCATTGTGTGCCCTATCCACAAGAAAGGAGATACTCTAAGCTGCGCCAACTACAGAGGTATAAGTCTCCTAAATGTCGCCTATAAAATCTTGTCGGCCATTCTGTGTGAACGTCTGAACCCTTTCGCACGTGAACTGATTGGCCCCTATCAGTGTGGTTTCAGACCCGGTAAGTCAACCGTCGACCAAATTTTCACACTTCGGCAGATTTTGGAAAAGACAATAGAATTCCAGATCGATACTCACCACCTCTTTATCGATTTTAAAGTCGCCTATGACAGCGTAAACAGGAACGAGCTATACAGAGCCATGTCGCTTCTTGGCATCCCTGCCAAACTCGTTCGATTGTGCAGGATGACTATGGAGAACTCTCGCTGCTCCGTCAAGCTTGGTAAGAACACCACCGACTCATTTAATGTCGAGAAAGGCTTACGACAGGGTGACGCGCTGTCATGTAACCTCTTCAACATCATTCTTGAGGCAATCGTACGCAACTCGCATGTCAACACCAGCGGTACGATTTTTTTTAGATCCATTCAATTACTTGGCTATGCTGATGATATTGACATTATTGGAAGAACGAAGCGCGCTGTCAGTGGAGCATTCGCAAGTATTGAAGTGGAAGCGGCTCGAATGGGTCTGGCTGTAAATGAAGATAAAACAAAGTATATGCTGTCCTCGGGTGAAGTAGATCATCACCGTAGGCTCGGACAAAACGTCACAATGGACAGATATAACTTTGAGGTTGTCAAGGACTTTGTCTATTTGGGTTCCACTATAACCTCTCAGAACAACATCAGTGAAGAGATCAGTCGAAGAATCACTCTTGCCAATCGCTGTTTCTTCGGGCTAAGAAGGCATCTTAGTAGTAAAGCCCTCTCTCAAAGGACCAAGGAGACACTATACAAGACCCTTATCATCCCAGTCCTGCTGTATGGGGCAGAAGCGTGGACACTGACACAATCGGATGAATACAGGCTGGGGTGCTTTGAGAGAAAGATTCTTCGGGTGATATTCGGGCCTGTATGTATCAATGGAGTATGGAGGAGAAGATTCAATGACGAACTGTACGGGCTATACAGCGACATTGACTTGGTTAAGAAGCTGAAAATTCAGCGGCTTAGATGGCTGGGTCATGTGGAGCGTATGGACGAAAACGCTCCTGCCCGACAAGTCTTCAATTCCAACCCGGAGGGCCGACGCAGTTCTGGAAGACCCCATCTAAGGTGGCGCGATCAAGTGGTAAACGACCTCAACCAACTTGGTGTGGGCAACTGGAGGCCACTGGCTAGGGACCGGCCTAGCTGGCGAGGATTGTTGGTTGAGGCCGTGGTCCACAATGGACTGTCTGCGCCACCTTAAGTAAGTAAGTATATTAACTTGATATCCGCCTCAACGTGCCGGAATAATCAAGTTAAAGTTTACCTAACGATCGTAGTAAATTCTGACCTAAAGTCCAAATTGAGGTCACTTTCCACTACCGTACCGGACGTAATTTTATCACCAGGTAGAAGGGGGTACAATTATCTGTGCTTGGTATTATCACCAAAACCACAAAATTCCTAACATTATTATCACTCACCCCACTTTCTGCAGTAACATCAGACTCTTAATTCAGAGTGTTTCACCGACTTATCGATCCTGTCATACTTACTATTCAACCAAAAATCCAGAACGACGAAAATGGTGCAGTGAGCACTGACCATAAAGACTCACAGCTATACGCAAACAAACAGAGCTAGATCTGGAAAGTAAAAAGTATTATTGGAAAACAGGGCGTTGACCAACTGGAAAATGGAAACATTATCCAGGAAGCCGACAAAATACATCATTTTGAAGAAGACACCCGATAAGCGCACATCACCGCAGCAGGACAAGGCATTAATTTTTTTTTTAACAATTGTGCCGCGGCCATTTATTTCTCCACTGGGCAGAATATTTCCTTCATTGCTAAGCAATTAAAAGAAATAACATTATCTCATAGGAATAATCATATCAATCAAGGTAAGTGAGGTGCATTAAATCAAATTATGAAATTTGGAGGACACCGCCCCATGTGTGTTAACACATAACGCAATGGCGGCGTCGCACAGTCGAAACCCTTTCGCTGATAAACATTTTGTCTTCCTTGGATTTAGGATTGAATATCTCCTGGAAAAGTGGACGACTGCACGGATAGCATCGGACTGGACGAGCGATCCGACACGGGATTCACACATAAAGGACATCGTATATATTACACACGAGTTGCCTTTCAACCACGTGCGGGCGTAGGAAGCCCCAATTAATGTCTCTATATCTCCAAATAAAAGACACATCGATGCCTAATCGGCGCATCACAATAAACAGAATCATTGCCTCCTTTTTATTTTGAGAGGCGCATTATACATATTGCACCACACAGTCGCACGTGGCGACAAGAGGTGCGCTACATATGTCGTTGTTGAACGACCGCACCCATTCGCTTTTGCCGAAGGCGCATCACTCGCCAGTCCGTGCAATATTTCCGTAAAAATTTCAAGAATTTTGTTATTATTCTTGACACACTCAGTTCCCACTTGGATCATTTTCCTTTTGGACCGCATACCTCACCCGAGAGTCGTCATTGATAACGACCTACCAACGGGGCTACCAACTTATTTTCACCAAGGCGACATTCAATCACAACAGGTTGAACACCAGCAGCACCGGATAAAAGGAACACGGAATTCACCACGACGCCTGGCGGGTACTTTTTACCGATGCCGGTCCCCACTCACTTTCTTTTACTCCGCGATTCCTGTTACGGAGCAACGCGGGATGTTCCTGATCATCTATACTCTCCTATAGTCTCATCATATTGCTGCACCTATATGTGTTAAATTTGTAAAGAGAGAACAATTTAGAAGATTATTTATAAATCTGTTGAACAGGCAACGAATCTTTATTGTATTTATTGTATCTTCTTGTTTTGATGTGGGAGCGAATGAGCTCGACCATATTATTGGATATTAATTGGTGAAAATATCACCGCCACGTACCGTCAAGTACGCTGTCTATTGCCACGGACGGTGGCACAACCGACATTCATACTCAGTAAATTATGAGATGGCAAGGCGCCACACCCACTTCATTATTATCAGTGTTATTTTGCATGTTATTTTCTTAGTGTATTTAAGATCAGAGTATATCCTTTCTACTAACAGCAGTGTGAGCTGAGAATATTCTTCGAGAAGCAAGTGTTTTCGAGATTAAAATTTGGTTTCCTAACGTGTAGTTAATTATAATACCGCGAAATAAAATCGAATGTAATCGTGATATGATCGATTCTGGCGAATCCGTTTCATAGGAACCCTGGTTCCGGCCTTATCAAAAGTAATGATATATGATAAATCGGGTCCGAATCTATTTTGCTGTCGGTATACAGCATATTGGTTTCAAATTAACTTTTTATTCACCTTTTTTTTAATTTCATCGCTTTTTCATTTTGATTATCACTGGTCGTAAAGACAACTTTCTCGTTTTGCGTCGGTAGCGACCACCACTTACGCGTATTTCAACGCCGTGTTCGAGCACTGAACTCTATCATAGCTTACTTTGCATAACTCGCAGTTCCTTTGCAATTTAGTAGACTTAATCTTTTCGTTTCGTCGTGTACTTCGTACTTTGTATCGCGATTTGCATACTCGCGACTCTTCCATAACACGGTTATAGTATATCAGCTGTATTTACAAAAAGTTGAACAGACACTAGAAGATACTAATGCGCCTGATTAAGCGGTAGTAAAGATCTTTTGGTTTAAAGACTTCAACCATAGTTAACAAACCATTTAAAAAGAGTTCAATTTAGTAATATATCGTCAGAAAAAGCTTCTTTATCCTAAAAATAATTTGAATTTTCAGCTGTTATGGGAGTGCACTTCCGGAACATCGAAAAGTAGATAACGTTTTTTCTATTTACTACCCCATTGGTTGAAGTGGTTCTCAAAAGCAGAGATAATTGAGTTTTTTGCGTGTTCATCAAAATACCCGAGTTTATCTTTGGTGTTAATGAGAGGGATTTTGTCTTCAAGAGAATGATTCAGGTATGAACTATAAGCAGTCCAGTCTGTGTTTCTCTTAGGGCGGTAAGTTAGACGGACTGGAGTTTCTACATCTAGTTTAAATCGAATGTGTCTATGATCTGAGCATGATGGTTCCGAGAAGACATGCCAGTTATAGATTAAGTTACTAGTAAAGGTAGAGGACAGTGTAATGTCCAGAACCTCTTTTCTAGTTTTGGTAACGAAAGTGGGTTTCTTACCAATATTATGTACATTCAAATTTTCTTTTGAAATAAAATCAATAAGTGACTCACCTCTTCTGTTGATGTCCGTACTACCCCATAGGGTATGATGAGCATTTGCATCACAGCCAAGGACAATATCTGTCTTGGTGTTACGCGCATGCTCGATCAATTTCATTACCTGAATGGGGGGACATGGTGCTTGGTCGTTTCCAGGGAAGTAGGCCGATGCTACTATAAAGTCCTTGGAGTTGTCGATCCTTACTACCGCCGCTGTCAAGTCCTCTGAGATGAATTCTGTCAGGGGGAAGAAAAGTGTGTTATTATCAAATATGATACAAGTTCTAGGTCTATTGGACGAGGTAGAATATAACAGCCTACCTGTTGGTGTTTTTAGGCCTAGTATTTTCCCGCTCGTGCTGATCCAGGGTTCTTGTACGAGGGTGATGTTGAGACATTTCTGTCTCATGGTGTTTGTTAAGACCGCCGAAGCGGTCTTAGCATGTTGGAGGTTGATTTGAACAACCTCCATGTTATTATTGTTTTTGTTGAGAGGGAGCTTTTGAGTGGGAGCTCCCTCTGTTTCCACCACGTCCCCTGTGTGTTAGCTGACGTTGTGGGTTGGTTGACTTTCCGCTGCTTGTGCTTGACATTGACTGTCCAGCTCTGTTTTTGGCAGGTTTTTGTGACGTAAAGTCGATGGTCTTATCAGACCTCGCAGCAGGAGCGAAACCGGGTCTATCCAGTTTGCTGGGCCTAATTTTATGTTTCACCATCTGCTCAGGAGCGGACTTACCAGCTCCTGGTACAGGTTTTGAAGGATTAGGAATGGAAGTTCCGCTTGGAGAAGATGCTTTGTCACCCGGAGGAGATGGTTTATCCGTCTCTTTGGGTAACGGGGCATCGGCTTTGCTGACCGTGGAGGTCACAGATTTCGGAGTGCCAGTGTTCTTCTTGATCCTGAACTGGACTCTGTTCATATTATAGAACGGTTGGCAGTTCATTTCCTCAAGAAGAGATACTGAGCGCTCGTCCATCGAAATGGTTAAGGCAAGACCCTGGGGGTTGGAAACTTTCCGAAGGATAAGTTGAAGATATGCGAGGCCACAAGACAACCTGCCACACTAAAGACCTCACTTGTACCATAACCACGTGACTAGTCTATGCTTTGAAATTTTTTTTTGACATTCCCCAATTATTGACCGTATTATGACAACTCATATAATTTACCAGACATTCAATATCAATACCTTATAGTACCTGGTAATATAAGATATACTACCCTGATTTACAAATTTATTCTGATGCCCGGCTCTCAGCTGTGCATGAGACTGTTGGTTTACTTATAACAAGTTTTTATGATATTTTCAGATACTCAGTAGAATATCTACTCTATGACTTAACGTCATACGCAGCCATACCTAAATTTTTGTGTGTCTTGGACCGACTAGACGTTTAAGAGTCGCAGAGTCATTGCGATACGAAAAGTAAGAAGATTCTAGGCGCGACGATTCACTTGTGAGAAGTTCTCCTTTTTCTTGGAAATAAGACTAAGTGGACTTAGTCGAAATTCCAAGCTTTGTAGGGAAAACTTTCTTGCCCATTAATTGCAAGTAAGATCTGGAACCGGTGCTATCTATCTGAGAAACCGCACGGTAACTCACATGGTGCTGAACGCATCCAACATGGCCCTCCATTTTAAAAAGTCCACGTCTAGAATCCACCCCGACAAACAAAATCCACTTCCAGAATGGAGTTCACTCGATTTCCATTTTTCTATGGAAGTTTCCGAGTCAGGCGCATTCCAACATTTCTGTGGAAGCACTTTTGAGCGATAGGCGACAAGAAACTTATCGCTATGGAGTTTATTTTTCACCTACACCTGAAATTGCAGAACACGCATTTACACAGAAAAATGCAAGACGGAGTAGACACACAAGCAAATAATACAGATAGTTTTGGTAGAATGATGACAGATGTCATTTACAATTCGTCATAGGCAAAAACACTGTGAGAACTATTCTAGACCAGCTGACCTATAAGATATCATGTTTTCCATTAGTTCGGTTATATCTACTGCCGAATATCCCAGTCGTACTTCAGAAGTCGTTGAACGTTGTCGTCTTTGGTTCAGAGGTACCAAAATGAAGACAAGTATTTGAATTGTCACCACTGACGTCATCAGTGATGTGATTTCCCTCTATACCGTCGTCTGACAGTAAAAGTCTCAAGGTCAGGATTATTCCCCAGGAAGCAATTGCTTTGACAGATAGGCAGGATGACTCAGATTGAGAAAATGTCAGGCTTAGACATGCCCACAATGACAGGCGCGTTTATGTCACTTTTTCAGTTCGTCATATTAACTTCATATCCGCCTCAACGTGCCGGAATAATCGAGTTAAAGTTTACCTAACGATCGTAGTAAATTCTGACCTAAAGTCCAAACTGAGGTCACTTTCCACTACCGTACCGGACGTAATTTTATCACCAGGTAGAAGGGGGTACAATTATCTGTGCTTGGTATTATCACCAAAACCACAAAATTCCTAACATCATTATCACTCACCCCACTTTCTCCAGTAACATCAGACTCTTAATTCAGAGTGTTTCACCGACTTATCGATCCTGTCATACTTACTATTCAACCAAAAATCCAGAACAACGAAAATGGTGCAGTGAGCACTGACCATAAAGACTCACAGCTATACGCAAACAAACAGAGCTAGATCTGGAAAGTAAAAAGTATTATTGGAAAACAGGGCGTTGACCAACTGGAAAATGGAAACATTATCCAGGAAGCCGACAAAATACATCATTTTGAAGAAGACACCCGATAAGCGCACATCACCGCAGCAGGACAAGGCATTAATTTTTTTTTAACAATTGTCGGCCATTTATTTCTCCACTGGGCAGAATATTTCCTTAATTGCTAAGCAATTAAAAGAAATAACATTATCTCATAGGAATAATCATATCAATCAAGGTAAGTGAGGTGCATTAAATCAAATTATGAAATTTGGAGGACACCGCCCCATGTGTGTTAACACATTACGCAATGGCGGCGTCGCACAGTCGAAACCCTTTCGCTGATAAACATTTTGCCTTCCTTGGATTTAGGATTGAATATCTCCTGGAAAAAGGGACGACTGCACGGATAGCATCGGACTGGACGAGCGATCCGACACAGGATTCACACATAAAGGACATCGTATATATTACACACGAGTTGCCTTTCAACCACGTGCGGGCGTAGGAAGCCCCAATTAATGTCTCTATATCTCCAAATAAAAGACACATCGATGCCTAATCGGCGCATCACAATAAACAGAATCATTGCCTCCTTTTTATTTTGAGAGGCGCATTATACATTTTGCACCACACAGTCGCACGTGGCGACAAAAGGTGCACTACATACGTCGTTGTTGGACGACCGCACCCATTCGCTTTTGCCGAAGGCGCATCACTCGCCAGTCCGTGCAATATTTCCGTAAAAATTTCAAGAATTTTGTTATTATTCTTGACACACTCAGTTCCCACTTGGACCATTTTCTTTTTGGACCGCATACCTCACTCGAGAGTCGTCATTGATAACGACCCATTGGCGGAAGCAGTCGTAACATTTAGTCACGGGGCTACCAACTTACTTTCACCAAGGCGATATTCAATCGCAACAGGTTGAACACCAGCAGCACCGGATAAAAGGAACACGGAATTCACCAGGACGCCTGGCGGGTACTTTTTACCGATGCCGGTCCCCACTCACTTTCTTTTACTCCGCGATTCCTGTTACGGAGCAACGCGGGATGTTCCTGATCATCTATACTCTCCTATAGTCTCATCATATTGCTGCACCTATATGTGTTAAATTTGTAAAGAGAGAACAATTTAGAAGATTATTTATAAATCTGTTGACCAGGTAACGAATCTTTATTGTATTTATTGTATCTTCTTGTTTTGATGTGGGAGCGAATGAGCTCGACCATATTATTGGATATTCATTGGTGAAAATATCACCGCCAAGTACGCTGTCTATTGCCACGGACGGTGGCACAACCGACATTCATACTCAGTAAATTATGAGATGGCAAGGCGCCACACCCACTTCATTATTATCAGTGTTATTTTGCATGTTATTTTTTTAGTGTATCTGAGATCAGAGTATATCTTTTCTACTAAGAGCAGTGTGAGCTCAGAACATTCTTCGAGGAGCAAGTGTTTTCGAGATTAAAATTTGGGTTACTAACGTGTAGTTAATTCTAATACCGCGAAATAAAATCGAATGTAATCGTGATATGATCGATTCTGGCGAATCCGTTTCATAGGAACCCTGGTTCCGGCCTTATAAAAAATAATGATATATGATAAATCGGTTCCGAATCTATTTTGCTGTCGGTATACAGCATATTGGTTTCAAATTAACTTTTTATTCATCTTTTTTTTAATTTCATCACTTTTTCATTTTGATTATCACTGGTCGTAAAGACAACTTTCTCGTTATGCGTCGGTAGCGACCACCACTTACGCGTATTTCAACGCCGCGTTCGAGCACTGAACTCTATCATAGCTTACTTTGCATAACTCGCAGTTCCTTTGCAATTTAGTAGACTTAATCTTTTTGTTTCGTCGTGTACTTCGTACTTTGTATCGCGATTTGCATACTCGCGACTCTTCCATAACACGGTTATAGTATATCAGCTGTATTTACAAAAAGTTGAACAGACACTTGAAGATACTAATGCGCCTGATTAAGCGGTAGTAAAGATCTTTTGGTTTAAAGACTTCAACCATAGTTAACAAACCATTTAAAAAGAGTTCAATTTAGTAATATATCATCAGAAAAAGCTTCTTTATCCTAATAATAATTTGAATTTTCAGCTGTTATAGGAGTGCACTTCCGGAACATCGAAAAGTAGATAACGTTTTTTCCATTTACTACCCCATTGGTAGAAGTGGATATTAATATATTATTATTTGCTTTTAAATTTGATATTATATTGCTATTATATTGACTTTACATTCGATCATACAGCGGGATGCGAACTGTGTTCCATCTGTATGCGGTTTATTAATTATATTAAATACCTTTTTATTGCATTGGATGTCTTCATCTGGTGCAAGTCCATACTGTCTGATATTTCCTTTATTGTTCATGGATAGGGCATAGCGAAATCATTGTCCCGGAAGACTATGTGTTTTGTATTATCTATTGTTTTCGTTTCCGTGATTAACGTTGCTGTTTAATTTTTTTTATATCGGGTATATCACGAAGACATCTGGAGAAGATTAAGAGACCGATTTTTATTAACAGTTTTTTTTTGATGATGATTATACCGCGAGCAAATCCTTATCTCCGCGTTTCGTTACAATTATCGAACTCAGGTAGCGTTCTGAATTGTACGCTCCTTGTTAAAAAGAAGGAAGAAAAAAAAAATAAATAATACACTTTTACTTCTATGATCTATTTATCACAAATAATTTGAAATTTTGAGAATTTAAATATACCTAATGGTATATCGAGAAAAAGATTAAAGTTTAAAAGAATAAGAGCCTTTCGCAAGTTAAACTAATTTGATTGTATAACAGTTTGATTATAGTGCAGATCTTTCAATTATAGAATAATAAAATTTGAGACAAGATTCTTTAGCTTATCTGTTGTATTCAGATAAGATTTTTGTATTTCAATTTTTGTTAGCTTTAAGACATATATTTAATAAACTCAAAATAACCTTTGCTTTTTACTTTTGGAAGTTGGAATTTTATTTTGAAGGAATTAGTTGACTTTCATAATGATTGAGTAGGATATTTTTAGTGAGGGTGGTAACCCTCGAGGTCCTTTAGTTGGAACATGATGGTGTGCAATTAGAGTATTCCTCTTAGCTGCAATGTTTGGAATTTAGGACATAGTTTCCCGTGTAGGAGCTATGTGTTAGTTGGGGAGATAAAGTAAGCAAGCAATTTGTTTTGCTTGCTTTTCCATTCATGGGGCTACCCATAACATTAATTCGAGTCGTGGGGACTCGTACGTCCTAAGGTAGCCAAGGTCGCTATTGGAGAGTTGTTCTCAATAGTTGAATTGGGTGGGTTGAGAGACCAGGGGTTCACATAACATCTTTGATCCTCCCTCCCCTCATGGTTAGACTCCTCTGCATCCACATTTGGCATATCATCGTGGCAGCCGAATGATGTTGATGTTAACGATAAACCAGTGCAACCACGGAGTCCTGTGGTTTGCTTTCAACAAAAACTTGCGTGTTGCGTTCCATGGGCTGAATTGTTAATACAGTTTTGAATCTTTTCTTTCATACTTGCGTTTACTCTTATTAAATCTCAAGAGGTGCGAGCTAGAATCGAGCTTCGCTTTTAATACAATTCTTACAAGTCTTTTAGCATCGATTATGAGGGCCTTTAAGCTATTCAAAATAAATATTCGAACTTGAACATCTTAAGTTCAACAGTCGGCAGTGAAAAATAAGAGGTAACACCGGTTAAGCAGATCCCGGAGCAAGTGCCCACGGCCTGGCTGAGCTAGCTATGGCTATGGTACTGCCGGCCACCGCAACGGTTGATCTCAACCACGGTTCTGCGTTGTTGCATGCCGTTCTTGGTGGTTGTTCTTAACGAACAATTACCAAGAAAGGGGGTGTTGCCGGCATAGGATCGATACCACCCCTTCAAACATAGAAGTAGGTAGTCATAACTAGGGTAGCAGATGCAATCTGGAGTGAAGTCTCTGGAAAAGAGCATATAGATTCAAGAGTCAGCATTACAATCCTAGTTGTGAGTCTAAGGTATAGTAGTGTCCTTGGTTTCAGGTGTGAACTACGACGAGTTTCAGGTACGAGGAGAACATCTAACACTCGTAGTGGATAGGCGCGAGCATGCTGACAGGTACCCTCTAGGCTGTTCTACGGTGCTTTGTAGTCAGCACCTATGGTACGCTATTAGATGACTTGCGCTTCTGTGATGGGGATTGGTATGGAATTTGAAGGAAGGGAAGAGGAGCGGGAAGAGCAAGATGCCATGTTAGCGAAGTGTAAGTATGTCTATTTAGGGATGCTGGATACACCGATACATGGGAGGTTGAAGATGAAGATGCTGTTCCTTGGTATAGGAGTCAAGGATATTTTGGGGGTTCTTGTCTCTTCTGGCTTCCTCTTCGGTTTGTGTTGTCGATGGGGGCATTGGTTCGGATCTTGGGTATTCATAGGATATTTGAGTGAAGAAGTTCAGTGTCTGTTGGCAATTGCAAATTTTACTTTTCATCCTTCTTTTATATTTTTCATTATTTACGTTACAAGTTGGATACAAATGCGATAATTATTTTTTAGGGCAGGTTGACCACACCTTTTTTAAATCATTTGCATAAATGAAATTTAATTCTTACTTTATAATGCTGCTAGAAGCATAAGCAATTTCATTTTGCGTTAGCCTCGCCACACGTTGCATTGAGTTGCAATCTTCACCTATATCCCAGGCCTCAATTGCACCCTTCTCAGTTAAAACATACAACAGTTGGCGGCTGTTGTCCATGAAAATTTTTTCGGATTAGGATCGGTTTCCTTATCAAAAAAAAGTATCTATTAACATCAAAATTAATCAAATGTTTTAAGTACCAACTTACTGAAAAGACCTTAAGAAAACTTGGAACCATATAAGACACAATAAACTGTGAGTGATTGATCTTTTTGCATCGTTTCCCAAACCAACTAGATTCAGCTTGGTAATAGATTGCATAGACATCCATCCCGGCCGCCAAGGTAGATCCTACCGCTGTTGCTTCCCTGGATTACATTCATGGTAACATTGTCTGTGCTGAGGTAAATTTGGATTGCAATAGATGGATGTTTTTGTAAGTGCTGCGGCAGCAACTGCTGGCTTTTAGAACTGAGTGTCGTGGGGTGCACATCTCTTTAAAAGCTCTCTTTTTTCCAAAATGAAGTGTTTCGTTGGTTCGGAAAAAATTGCAAAAAATTGCAATCGTAAATTAACTTGTGTCGATTGCAAAGGCTCTTTTCATTATGACTGTGTTAACATTCTCGATCAAGAGTTTGAACTCAAGAAAGCGGATAGAAAAAATTATCGTTGTGACAAATGCAATGTACTTCGGCGACGATCTCTCTATGTACCAACTCCTTCGCATTCAGAAAATTCTCATCCAACTAATATAAATGATAAGGCCAAAGCAATAACTGATGGAAATTTAGCAGGATCGATCCCTAATGATAAACCTGAGGAATGTACACTTCAAATGGTGTATCGTAAAATTTCAAGTATTGAAGAAATAAACAAAGAATTTTTGCTTCAAATCAAAAAGCTACGTGATGAAAATGCAGAGCTCAAATCAAAGGTACATTTGCTCGAAAGCCGTCTAAATTGGCAACAACAAAATCTTAAGCGCAACTGCATTGAAATTGTTGGTGTACCTGAAGTTGATGAAAGCAGCTGCAAAAGCTTGGCGCGTAAGATCTTTCGTGATGCATTGTCTGTGGAAGTGAGTGATGACGAAATAAGCAAGTGCTACGTCAAACATACAAGTAGCCCAGCACATGGATCATCAACCAAACCCATAACTTGCTTAAGTTTTGTGGACCTCGATAGAAAGCAGCAGATAATGAACGCAAAAAAGAAGAAAAAGAACATGAACACCAGCATCTTTGGCAACAACAACAGTAGCAGTACCAACAATGCAACTAATATATATATCAACGATTCTCTCACCAAATACACACAAGCTCTATTGATGCAAGCAAGAGAGGTTAAGAAAAACAAAGGGTATAAATATGTATGGCTAAAGAATAATAGAATTCTCATGAGAAAGATAGAAGGTGGAAACGTCATCTCAATAGGGTCTTTTGATGATCTTAAGAAATTATAGTGCTGTGTGCACTAATGTTTGCTTTTTAATTTTTTATATTTTTAAATGAATTTAGATGAATTAGACTCTTTAGATGATTTTTCCAACTCTGATTTTTCAAATACGAATTGTTATAATATATTTTATGATAAGCTGTACTGTAATGATAAGTCTTTCATAGTTCATCAAAATGTAAGAAGCTTAAGAGAAAATTTTGCATCTCTTGTATCTCACTTGGGCACTTTTGTTTGCATTCCGGATTTCATTTTTGTTTCTGAAATTTGGATCTACGACTTTGAAGTGAATGACTTTAATATACCAGGATTTGATTTTTTTGTCAACACGAATGATAATTATGCTGCCGGTGGTGTCGGGTGTTTTGCAAATGAAGATTATGAATGTGCGTCGAGTAATCTAGATGTTTCGAGTGCTGATATCTTGAAAATTTCTTTTAAATGTAAGTATGAATATTATGTTATGTTATGTGTGTATAGATTGCACAAATACAGTTTTTCGATTTTTTTGGAAGAATTTTGTAGAATTTTAGGAAATGATCACAGTAGGAACCTTATAATTGTAGGCGATTTTAATATCGATCTTTTAGAGGATAGCCTAACGGTTTCTAATTACATGAGTTTATTGGCATCTAACGGCCTAGCGTCACTTATTAATGAACCAACAAGGATTATCTCGGGGAAATGCTTAGATCATATTTATGTACGCTTTTCTAATGTCTCTCTTAATCATTGTAAGAAATTTGTCTATGATTTTGACATTTCCGACCATATCATGACTGGCCTTATCGTTAATAAATCTGCAAGAACACGTAATCGTCCTACTAATGTTTCTTCGGTCGAAAACACACCTACAAAAGTTAACTTTGCTAAACTGGAGAGATGCTTAGTGTTTGAATTTTGGGATAATGTCTTCATTGAAAGCAATGCTTCCGTATCTTTTGATGTTTTTATTGCAGTTCTTAATAAACATATAACTAATTGTACTTACTCGGTAAGAAAAAAGAAAAACGTAAGAAAACTTAAGCCCTGGCTTAATCACACCTCACTTCAAAAGATAAGATTAAAAAACAATTTGAGATTTAAAAGTTATAGACATCCAAATAATACATCTCTTCTAAACAAAGTAAAACGAATGAGTTCCGAACTTAAAAAGGAAATTCCTTATTGTCGTGATAATTTTTATAAAAATCAGTTTAATTCGGCTGAAGGTGATTTGAAACGTGAATGGTCCATAGTTAACGGTATTCTTAATAAACCTACCACAAATAAAATACCAAAAGAACTACTAATTGACAATTCAATTATTTCTGACAAGTACGAGATTGCTAACTATTTTAATCGCTACTTTGTAACGATTGCTAACACCTTAAGACCTCAAAACCAAGCGCCACATTGTGATCATAGTTCTCTTAAAGAGATATTCCTTAGTGGTAGTTTTTTTTTTGATCCAATTACACCACTAGAATTAGTACAGTCTATAAAGTCTCTAAAAAATTCAAACTCATGTGGAATCGATAGAATCTCTAACTGTCTTTTAAAAAACATTGCTTGGTTTATAGTTGAAATCTTGGCCCACATTTTTAATCTGAGCATTACTTCTGGCATATTTCCTGCAGCTCTTAAATGTGCAGATGTTATTCCGTTGTTTAAAAAAGGTGCTCCTAATAACGTATCTAACTACAGACCCATTTCGCTGCTCTCTTCCTTTAGCAAAGTTTTTGAGAAAGTTATTAAATCTAGGATAATAAAATTTTTGGAAAAAAAGTCCTTTTTCAGTAAGGTCCAGTTCGGCTTTCGAACGGGTAAATCGACAGAAGATGCACTTCTTGATTTTTGTTCCGTAATATTTTCCAATCTAGATAAGAAAAAGAACACTGCAGCTTTGTTTGTTGATATTACGAAAGCTTTTGATATGGTAGATCACGAGTTATTATTACATAAGCTTGAATATGCGGGCTTTCGTGGTTTTATGCTTGATTGGTTTCGTTCTTACCTAAAAAATAGACCTCAAAAAGTAAAAATAGAAAACGTCAGGAGTGAATATCAATTCAACAATTTGGGTGTTCCACAAGGTATTAGGGCCTACTTTGTTCTTAATATATATTAATTCCCTATTTAACTTAGGATTTAAAGGTGTTTTGACTGCCTTTGCAGATGATGTTGGATGCGTTTATGGTTCAGATAGTCGTTTGGATCTTATCAGCAACATCAATTGGGATTTGGATTTATTAAGACTATGGTTTGCCCACCATAAATTAGTCATTAGTTCCAAAACTAAAATCATGTTTTTAAGCCTCTCTTCTCTATCATATCCTGATGTTAAGATATTTTTTCACTCACCTGAGTGTCAAAAATTCAGTTTATATAATTGCTTTTGTGTTTTTAGTGATAACTTCTGTCATGATCTTGATTGCACTGAAAAATGTTTTGAAGTTGAAGTAGTACATCAATTTAAATATCTGGGTTTAATTATTGATTCAAAAATGTCCTTCCTTTATCACACTGAGTCGCTTAAAAAGTATTTTAGATCAACTGTAAGGAATTTCTATTATCTACAAAAAATCTGTTCAAGAAAATTATTGGCTATTATATATAATGGTATTTTTCAGTCTAAATTACAATATGGTATTACTTGTTGGGGTGGATCTTATTTTAACAAAATAGAGCCGTTGTTAATATTACAGAAACATATCGTAAGGATTATGTGTAACAAAAATCGCTTGCATCCTAGTTTGCCCCTATTCAAAATTCTTAATATTCTTCCCGTACGTCATTTATACTGCTTTAAAGTGTTAAAAGTTTTTTTTCTTAGGTCTGGTAATCTTAACTTTAGATTTTTTGACAGTCACAACTTGCGAGTTAATTCAATGAACATCGTTTCGATTCCCAGATACCGCACCACTGCGCTACGTAATTTCTATAGTGTAGCTTCATGCCGCATCTTCAACAAATTACCCCTGAGTCTAAGAACTATCAACTTTTCAAAAAAATTCGTAAAAGATCTAAAAAACTGGCTTTTTGATTTTCATTCTAAGGATCTTGAATGTTTACTGAGTGTTTAAGTGTAGATATTTAATCTGAATAAGTGTAGATATTTGATCTGAATAATGTTTAAATACTTACATATATGAAGATTTAATTTTGTAATTTTTTTTAGTATTGTTATTATTATTATCAATTTTGAATATTGTGTATACTTATCTCTCTGCTTGAAGTATTCCTCTCTTAGGGTCACCCCACCCACATTAATTTATTAAATGTATAACTTTTCTGATGTGCCATTAATACTGTTTTTTTTTCTTAAACATAAATGTCACTAATTTTATTTTGATCAAAATTTGTACAATACTTTTTTATATATTATTATTGTATTACTAACTGAATTGTCAAAATATGATTTCAAAATAAAATAAAATACTACTACTACTTTTGTAATAAGGGTGGTGTTATTGGTGCAGATTGTAGATTAAATAATATTTCTAAACAGTCTAAGCTTTAAACATACTTATGCTTTTTTCTCCTCTCCATTTAGTTCAATACGTTCACTAATGCGTTGGCACGTTGCCCCCATTGCCGAAAAGTATGTATCATCAGTTGGCTTAAAGTTTGCACTTGGTCGTGGAATAATCTTTTCAGTGCTAGGTCTTGTATTCCTCGTGATTGGTATCGGTGCCAATTTAGAACAATAAGCAGCAAAATTGTCAAAAAAAAGTGTCTCACCTTCATTACTTAGTCCTTTTTTTGTCAAAAAATTTGTTTTACCAAAAATTTGAATAATTGTTGGTTGAAATGTTTGCACTAAAAAATAAATTAAATAATAAATCGAAAGGAACACAAAAGTGTATACCACCTGTATGTGTTTCGATCCTCTTTTGTTTTAAAAATATATTTTTTTTAACATGTTGCTGTGGATTAGATTGTTTTACTAAAAATAAATGAAAACAAGAAATAAGATCAGTACAAACAACAGTACAAAAGACGACTTTCTTTGACAAGAAGCGATAAACGTCAAAATTTATCTTGTGAAATAATGTATTTTACATTGTTTCGCAAGCTAAATTTTGTGGAAACTTTTTTCTTAGCCATTGGCCTGACAGCTGGAATTTGGCTTGAAGTGAGTACTACTCAGCTAAAAACCCAAGCTAAAATTTATCTTTGGAGGAAATTTGTTTGGAAGATAAATTTAAGCGCGATGTGAGTACTAGGCTTAAGTGTAAACTCACTCGTTACTGAGTAAGCACAATAATAGTGTGTATACAGCAGAAGTACATTTACTCTGTTACACACAAATCGGCAGCACACGTCTTATGAGGAAGCTTTTCTTTTATCAGTAGCGTGCCATATTTCTGCTCACTAAATTGAAGGGAACCCCCATACAAATTGTCACGCACCACTGATTTTCCAATTGCAGCTGACGTGAATCCTACGTCTTATTCAGAGCACATCTAAATGTGCAATAGTGTTCCTTAAGAGAACAATCGAGACCTTCAAGGAAAGAATTCGCCATTTTGCCAAGTTTGTGTAAATCTAAATGTAAAAATCTATTAAAAATTTTTAAAAAAAAGTGTCTCACCTTCATTATTTAGTCCTTTTTTTTGACAAAAAATTTGTTTTACCAAAAATTTAAATAATTGTTGGTTGAAATGTTTGCACTAAAAAATAAATTAAATAATAAATCGAAAGGAACACAAAAGTGTATCCCTTCCTGTATGTGCTTCGATCCTCTTTTGTTTTTAAAATATATTTTTTTTTAACAAATTGCTATGTTGCTGTAGATTTGATTGTTTTACTAAAAATAAATGTTAAATATCAATAAGAATACCATGCGCTGTTCTAAACTTATCAAAAAAGGAGTGGATTCAACTTTACTCCGTTTTGTGAATTTCAAGCTAGGGATTCCCGCAAGCCATTTTAGTGTTGCTTTGGATGCTTCAATCTGGCCTAAACATGTCCAATTAAAGAAATTTGTAAATTTTCGAAAGAGAATGGCAACACCAAGATGAAATAGCTGATCCAAAGTTTAATGCAAATTTATCTGAAATTCGCGTTTATTTTGAAAATGCTGGTGGTTTACGTACAAAAACTAACGAGCTTTTTCTAAACTTTACATCGTGTGAACTTTTTGATTCCTCCTACAATGTTTATCGTAAAGATCGTTCAACTAAGACAGGATGGGATCGAGGAGGTGGTGTTTTGATTGCCGTCCGAACAACTTTCAATAGTACTCAATACAGTTTAAAGAATGATGCAGATGATATTGTGCAGCTTTGTGTAAGTTCTGAAGTGTCTTCTGAAATTAAAGATTTATTTTTTATTGTAAGTTATATCCGCCCAACGAGTGGAGTTGATCATGTTTCTAATGCCCAAGCAATAGTAAGTGAATTAACACATAATCAATTTCCTTGTATACTTGGCGATTTCAACATTGGTGATATTGACTGGTGCTACATGGAAGAAGATCATATTTTGATCCCTTTTAATGTAAATAAAGATGTAGAAATGTTAGTAGTTGATTCATTTTCTGCTATGAACCTTTTTCAAATAAATTATGTTAAGAACAGTTGAAACAGAATATTAGATTAAGTGTTTATTAACAATGATTTGAAATATTCCTTAAAAACTTCTGATTTTCCTCTTTTAAATAACTCTATTCATCATAGGGCTATTGCTTTCTCTTTTGAAAACTATAATTATGCTTCCCAAAAAGAAATTTAATTTTGCAAATGCGCATTTTATGGCACTAAATAATTTTTATAATACTGTTAACTGGAAGAGGGCCCGATCTAGGGGGGGGCGCGCCGGGCATTTGCCGGGGCGGCAAATTTTAAGGGCGGCAAAATTTGAAAATTGAGGATTATTACAGCTATGTCTATCCAAAAAATGTTTACTTGTTTCCTTCTAATTAAGATCATCATGGGAGAAAATATATAAATCAGAAAGAATTTTGATTTTTCTCACACAAGTGTGATGTGTGTGGGGAGCTGAAGTAAATGTATTCTCTGAACTCTCAATTAACCGAAGAAACACACAAAACATTTTATCCGTCATCAGAAATATATTCACCTTTCCCTACTGGGAAAGTACATAAATATGTAGGTACAGTAAAACTACTTTATAACGAACTATCCTTTCCATAGCAAATTTCATTTTGTTCTCCTTCTTCTGAAAAAATATCCCATATTAGTTAGGTTCCATCGAATGTGTAGATGTATTAGACACTGTACAGTTATTTAGTTTAAGTTTGCAAAGTCGCGTTTTGAAGATAAAACAAGTTCAATCCTCAGTAGTTGTTTTAACAAAGCTGTCATTGGTACTTTTGACAATTGGTCCGTTGAAGACTAAGGTCAGCGATATAATCAATAATAATCGGGAACAAGCCATTTGAAAAGAGTTTACTTCAAACGAGACGAAAAAGCCCTACTATATTGATAAGAGAACTGCATTAAGAATTTTCGAAGTCTTATTGAAACAAGTGATAAAACTAAAGAAGATGCTGCAAATTTTGTATTTTCTAAATTGGAAAATTTGTATTGTAAAATAAAAACAAAATTTCAAATGCGCAATCAAACATTGAATTTCTAAACAAAAGATATGATTTTTTTTTTTCATTCATTTCTTTTTTATACCAATTTTCTTTGAAAATAAAAAGGAACACGAGTTTTCAAAACACATTTCACATTTCTTTATAACGAATTTTATAATTTTTTTATTTTTTGTTCCCTTGAAGGTTTGCTATAAAGAATTTTGAATGTATTGTATATGTCCGTCAAAAATATAAAGTCGAAGTATTTTATTAATCACTTAAAAAAAGCTAGTTAAAACGTTTTGTGGGAAAAAAATTAAGTCATGTGATTTCTTGAACAGTTTTGATTTTTTTAGAAAAAAAAACTTCTTGAAAACATTTTTCCACATTTTTTTTTTTTGAGAATGCACTTTCCAGCACTTTAGGCGTTTTTTTGTTTTCATTCAGTAAAGAGCTCTGAACAAAGTTCAAGTTTATCGAGCTCGCTCTGAACGTCCTCTGAACTTATTGTGTTCAGATTGCTCTGAACTATTAATGAAACGAATTTAATATAATATTTATTTCCTTTTCTTATGCCATTTTTTTTAAACACTTAAAATTTTGTTTGGCTTTTAGCTCAGTCTGCCCCATCTATTTATTTGGAGCTCGTAGAGCGCACTCTATGCTCTGAAGTTTCTGAAGCAAAAAAAAAAAAGAAAAACTTATTTTTGATTGACAACTCAGGCTCTGCTGTGAACTCAAAAAAAACGCCTTTTATTGCTTTTTATCAGGAAGACAACATTAAAAAAAATTATTAAATTGTTTTTGAAATAATCAAAAAAAAAACTTTAGTTTTTTATGAAATTTAAGTAACAAAGTTATTTCGTTTATAAAATGCATTTCACGTAAAAAATGTCATGGCTTAGGAGAAAATCTGATATTCAAAATTCCTCCCTATTGGAGTTACCGTTATAAAAAATTTTCCAGACAAATTTATTCCAACCAAAACATAAATTTTACTTCAATTTTTTTAGCAAAATCGTATAAGCCGTTTTTGAGATACCTAAATGAAATGAGTTTGTTAATAAAAATCACATGGCGGTACCGTTAATTTCGGAGCTAGAATGATAGGTCCAAAAATCAATCTATCAGATGTTATAATAATACTGTGTTCTGTGTACAAAGATTGAAGCAAATCGGTCCAGCCTTTAAGGGTTTAGGGTCCGATACAAACAGACGGACAGACAGACAGAATTGTCCGACCTATTTTTTCGGCTTCTCTATGATCGTAATGTCATGTTTGATTATATAAAAGAAAATTTCCAACAATATTACATTCTTACGGGTCGGAATGAATACCTCCATTTTTCAAAAGCCGGTCAAAAAATGCACCAACAATTTTATAACTTATATGTTCTCATTGCAAAAGGGCGGAAAATTAAATTTTTGCCCAGGGCGGTGAAAAAGCTGGATCGGGCCCTGAACTGGCAAGTCTCTAGAGAATATGTTTTCAATTTTTAAAAGTATTGTTAATGAAGGCATTCAACGATTTGTTCCTACCATTACTAGGAAGAAGTCGTTTAAGCTTCCATGGTTTTACAAAAGAATAAAAAATTTGAAGAATGCTAAAAATAAGGCTTTAAGCGTTTTAAAGTAACGAATCTTTCGGAAGACCGTGCACTATTTTTTCAGTTGCGAAAAGAATTCGATTTTTTTAACAAGTTTTTGTACAGGCAATATATTATTAATACTGAATCAAATATCAAGCAGAACTCGAAATTTTTCTGGGTATTTTTGAATTCTAAAAGAAAGTGTTCATCTTTTCCTCAATGTATGGAGTACGAGGGTCTTAAATCCAATGATATTCAGTCCTCATGTGATCTTTTTGCTCGGTTCTTTGAAACTTCTTATAATTGTGATATTTTAACAAATATCGACAGCTCGTATCCTGATATCACTCCCTTGATAGATTTTAAACTACAAAGTTTTTCAGAACAGGGGCCGAATTACGGCATCAGTGAGCAAGTGAGTAACATTCATACGTTACTGATTTACGTAAACAACACATCGGGATGATGGCATACGAAGCATCACGTATCGAGCACACTCTTAATTGTACTAGGGTGAATCTATTACATTACATTAAAAACGTCATTTAGACCTCTGTCATATAACTATTTGTCACAGCTCTTATTGTATTTTTACTTTTTTCTAAATAAAATTTTATAATAATTAAAAAAAGTATTTAGCACATTCACACATTCACAATAAAAGCTTTGAATTGTTTTTAAATGAAGTTTCTTTATTTGCAATTCAATTTCATTTAACTTAAACAAAAAACATTGTGGTTATTCTCTTTAAATTCCAGGAGTCGTTCTTAAATTTTAAGTTGTCTTTCTTCAAGCTCAATGTGTTTCTCCTGGGCATTTTTGTCACTCTTGTCTGGAACAAATTTTGGTATAGTATATCCTCCTTGCAGACCGAGTTTGGTTTTGTCCCTTTATACAGCCTGACACTGTCTTCCCTTGAGCAGAATGCGGGGAAATGTTTCTGGCGAAATACGGATGCTCTGCCACAAAGGATATTTTTAGTATGGTGTTGATCCTTAAACATTTCACGTTTGATATTTTGTTTTATTATGTATTAAAAATAAAATAACTTAAGTTTTATCAGCCAGGATTTTTTTTTGTTTCTATCCGTGACTGGTGACTTGTTTACGATTGCCTCGCATCAATCGAGTAAAAAACACACGTTTACTGACAAGGGAATGCCAAAAATTTTATTCGATACTCGATACCGAGCTCGATATCGTAAGCAGTAATGCCAAATGCAAATAATTCAGTGACGTATTGCTCATCTACGGATGCGGTTATTCGGCCCCAGGATGTTTTGGAAAGCTTAAATGAAATTGATGTTTCAAAAAATGTGGCTTTGATATGATTCCTCCTATTCTTTTGTCAAAATGTTCGTTTTCACTTTGTAATGTTTTGACCCTTATTTTTAATAAACCTTTACAAACTGCCGTTTTTCTTAAAGAATGGAAAATATCTTATATAGATCCCGTTTATAAGAGTGGTCTTAAGCACTTAGTGAAGAACTATAGACCAATCTCAAAACTTTCAGCTACACCCAAACTTTTTGAAAAAATGGTCACCCAAAGACTTTATTTTGCTGTCAAGAATTCGTTATCTCAAAAACAACATGGTTTTGTAAAGGGTAGGTCAACTTGTACTAATTTAAGTCTTTTTGTAAATGATTGCAATAATCAAGTGGAAAATCGTAGACCAGTTGATGTACTGTACACCGATTTGGTAAAGCTTTTGACCGCGTCCATCATGGTCTTCTCCTGCAAAAGCTTAAGATACTGGGGTTGAATGTTTCATTTTTAAAGTGGTAAGATTCATATCTGTCTGACAGAAAACAAGCCGTTAAGGTAGATGAATGTGTCTCAAATCTTATAGATTTTGTGTCGGGTCTTCCACAAGGCAGTCATTTGGGCCCACTTCTTTTTATAATTTTTATCAACGATTTACCTTTTTTTTTTTTAATATTGTAACTGCTTGATGTATGCTGATGATGTGAAAGTATTTACAGCAACATCTTCACTTGAAGACTGTTTGCTAATGCAGTTGGATATCAACAATTTTCTTAAATGGTGCGACTACAATCATCTTGAGCTCAACTACTCGAAGTGTAAAATTTTAAGCATATTTAAATCTTTATCTCTCATTGATTTTGAATATAAATTCCATGATGTTAGTCTTCTGAGGGTGATTGCAGTTAATGATCTTGGGGTGATTTTTGATTCAAATCTTGACTTCAGATCTCATGTTGACTACATTGTATCTAAAGGTAATTCACTTTTAGGTTTCTTGAAGAGGAACTCCAAAGATTTTAAGGATGCCTATACTTTGAAAATCTTATTTATGTCTATAGTTCTACCGGTTTTAGAATATTGTTGTGTCGTTTGGTCTCCATTTTATGAAAATAACATTTTAAGAATCGAAAGAGTTCAAAAAAAATTCACCCTTTACGCACTACGCAAACTTAACTGGGTTAGTTCTTTGCCAGATTATAAATCTAGGTGCTCTCTTATTGACTTAAAAACGCTTAAATGTCGTAGTCAAGTCCAATGTATACTGTTCATTAAAGATATTATTGATAACAGAATAACCCTTTTTGAACTGCTTTCATTAATTCCATTCTATGTTCCATCGCGAGTTTTTCGTAACAGAAATGAATTATTTTATCCTTCTTTTCATAGGACTCATTATGGTCTAAATGAACCAATAACGCGTTCTCTTAATCTTTTTAATATGGTTTACAATGAAATTGACCTTTGTATGAATAGAGATTGTTTTAAGAAAAAAATTCTTCAAATATGAATGTAATTTGTTTACTTATTAGATTAAATATATAAATAAATTATTCGTAAATATGTATGTATATAATGTATCTTGTTATCTTTATTATTTTTTCTTTTGTAATTTTGTAATCAGCAGATCTTCGAATCAATTGATGAAAGTAAATAAATAAATAAATTAAAAGTTTTTTTTGTACTTTAATACAATACTTTTCGACAAAATAAAACACGATAAATATAAAACTAATTACGACAAGTGTTTTGCAAAATCTTTCCCGATCGGATGGTACATCATTTCCCCATTTGTTGGCGGATTACTTCCACATGTGTTCTTGGTGGAACACCTGCATAATAGTTGCATCTGCAGAACACCGTAGAACTTCACTCCAATGAAGCAAACCACGGAAAAACATAAAAAACCAGCGCCATATGATAAGAAACTGGACACCGCACAGCAATTAATTGCGCTCAGTGGTCAATCCACTAGCACATGCGCAGAAAAATTAACCTCTATGCAACTAAGCACGAATTCCATCATTGATTTGCTTCCTGAGGAAGACGCAATGCAAGATCTCACTAGCGCAGCAGACGCTTCCACGAGCGGCTGGCAAAAACCGCCAAAAAAACATACCGCTCCGGCCGCCTCCACCAGCCAAAATCATATCGCCTCGGCTGCTAGCCAAGCAATGGAAAATAAATTTTCATGCCTACTGGATGTTAAGCTGCACACCATTACAAGCCAAACATTTTTCAGCCAATTGGAACAATCCTCCATCAACAACAACGATGATCCTGCATCGGAGAAGACCACCACCGAAACTTCTGCAATCAACATTCCTTCGATAACATCACAAGATGAAGCAAAACTGTTCACAGGTAAGTACTGTCCGCCAATTATACTTAAAAACATTGATATTAGACAATTATTAAAAGAATTTAAAGAAAAATCAGTCGACTTTAAATATAAAATAGTGAACAGAGGAAATAGTAGTAGAAACAGAAGAAGCGCAAGCCTATTCATTTACATTGAAGGAAGATACAACAACCGACGTTGTCCTTAGAGGACTTACGTCCGATTATCCTGCCTCTGAGGTCCTTGATGAATTGAAATCTAAATTTCCCAAAATACCTAGCGTTTCATTATTTGAAACTTTAAGATCTAAACAGGAGAAGATTAAGTATAATCTTTTTCTTGTTCGTTTACCACCGGGTACCAGCGCGAGTGAGTTAACAAAAAATTATTATTTGTTCCACACTAGGGTTTACTGGGAGAAACCCAGGGGCAACAGTGGCCCTCTGCAGTGCAGGCGTTGCCAACAATTTTGCCACCTTGCAAAAAATTGTGCATTTGCGTACAAATGCGTTAAGTCCACCAACCACCATGAGCCAGGCCTATGCCCTGTGGTCAGGGAGGAAGGAAGCAAGGCCGTCTGCGTCAACTGCGGAGAGGGTCACCCTGTTAATTTCAGAGGATGCAAAATGTATAAATAATATGAAGCTCGTAGAAAGCAGATCCTTCAAGAAGCAATGGCCAAAAAAGACAATGCTAGAAACCTCTCTCAGGCCCTCTCAAGAGGAGCTTCGGTCGTCCCTGGTATTTCCTAACAGTAACAGCCTCACCAATGAATTAAGTATTCCGGTTCCTCCCATTAGATCCGGCGGAAATTCCCTGAAGCAATTCATGGCCCTATGCAATGATCTTTTTGGACTTGACATGGGTACCCTTATTTCGAAAACTGAAACGTTCATGGCAAACCTCGGAAACTGCAGCTCCCTAGCCGAAAAAAGATTGGTCAACCAATTACTTTTCAATTCAAAATGATGTTATTAAGAATCCTACAATTTAACATTACGTCCTTGATATCTCAGTCTCGGAGAATAGATCTTCTGAAAATTCTCCAAGATAGCAACTGTTCTATCGGCTTCATCCAAGAAACTCATTTGTCCAGTAGGCATAAAGTTTACTTAGACGCCTATAACATCTTACGTAATGATAAATATCAAGGTGTAGCGATATTTATAAAAAACAATATTAAATATGAAACTGTGGATTTCAGGCCTTCCGATTTCTCCTCTATTTTTATTAGCATCAGCTGTAGAACGAACAACAACACCAAGAAATATCTTCTCGGGTGAATATACTTTCCCTCCAACACTCCAACCTTCCTATTTACCGCAGAACTTAGCAAAATTGAAGCGCTATCCAACAATTTTGATGGTGCAATCATTGGTGGTGACCTTAATGCCAAAAGTCCCAACTGGGGAGACATATCCTACAACCTTAACGGTAGAACCCTTGAAGCATGGTCTAACAACTTTAACCCCGGTTTAACTAACATCACAACGGACACGCCCACTTTCCCTAGAGGTGCATCTTTTCTAGATCACTTCCTAATCAACAGACTCAACCCCAATTTTACTTTGAAAACCCTTTCATCTTTTACAGAACCACTTTTACTATGTATCCACCTCCAAGAAGCAAACATTTGCATACAAAGTCACTGCACTTCAAGATCCTTCAAGACCACCAATTGGCAAGCCTTCAGATCGCAACTTGACCTATGCCTTCAAAACCTTTCCCCCCCCCCGAAATCTTCTTACCTCTCAAACGAAGAAATCGAAGCCCACATCCTCCATTTCAACGAAGTTCTGCTTAACACACTTGAAGAGCATTCCACCAGCTCAGTCGTCTCTTTTAAAAAATATAAAAACTTGTCCAAGGACATAGAAAAGCTCTACAAAATCAAACATCAGTGGCAACGACGTCTTAAGAACATCTTTCACAAATCCTACAATAGAATTAATGCACCATATAGAAAACTTTCTTCCCAAATTTCATTACTTAATAACATCATAAAGGACAAAGTTAATATTTGGCTGAACAAATCCCTCAGCACTAGACTTTCTAATATAAAACCTGGGCTAAGTGCCTTTAAGGAAGCCTTTAGACTAGTTGGCAACAAAAAAAAGTTCGGTTGCAACAAAGTTTCGGTAGAAGGCCAAATTATTTCTAACGAATCGAACATTGTGACGGCATTTGAAAATCACTACAAAGACATCTATCAGGAAAGGGTACCAAATTTCAATCCCTCTATTGTCCAAGAAGCCGTCGAAACTTTTAATGCAATAGTGCAAAACAAAGCGGAACACATCTTTCTCTTTGATTTACAAAACCCCGTTTTTAGCCCCATAGCCAACCACATCTTCACATACGTAGAAATAATTAAACATCTGATTAAAAGCCTAAAACATAAAAAGTCCACGGGTCCCGGCAAAATCTCTAGCTTTGCCCTAAAGAAACTGTCTGATTTAGGCATTCGGTTTTTAACGATTATTTTTATCCATTGCATCAACAACAACCAAACCAGCTTTGACATAAATAACTACAGACCCATATCTTTACTTTCAAACACCGGCAAGATCCTCGAAAAATTAATACTGAACAATCTCAACTCGCCAACTGAGAACCCGATTGATCCCATCCCAGACTTCCAATTTGGTTTTCGTAGAGGACACTCCACCCTCCACGCACTACTCAGACTCCATAACGATGTAACTGTTAATCTCAGGGACAAAAAATGCACCATTGCCTGCTCCCTAGACATAGAAAAGGCATTTGATAGTGTATGGAGGGTGGGGCTCCTCGCGAAGTTATCCTCCCTGCATCTTCCACCGCATATACTTAACATTTTACTTAGCTTTCTCTCGAATAGAACTTTCTATATCCAAATACTCAAAGAGCAACATTGGCGAATGCAACAGTGGCGTCCCACAAGGGTCCATTCTGGGTCCCCAATTGTATAATATTTTCCTCCATGACTTTCCTCACCAATTCACAGAAAACAACCTGGTCTCAACAGGCCTTCTCTATGCTGATGACACTATCGCTTACTCGAGCCACAAATCTCCTACAATTGCACTTCGTCACCTCGAAAAACACCTCAATATCATAAACAACTACTATAAAACTTGGGGGATTAAACTTAACATCCCAAAATCCGAAGTAATCTGCAAACGTAATGCGAGTAGCAAGGGCCCGGTGGGGGTGGTCGCAAAAAGTAAAAACCTCTCTCTCAGACTCGACAATTGCTCTATTTTGGCAAAAAACAATCTTAAATATCTAGGGGTCAGTTTCAATAATCTGTTTAAATTCAACCACCATGCCAAAATCACAATCGAAAAAGCTAAGAAAATCTCCAACTTGCTTATGCCCTTCTTCAAACGCAGAGCTCTTAACGGAAAAACTAAACTTCTCTTCTACAAAACCTTAGTTCGACCGATTATGACGTACGCTTTTCCGATCTGGTTCTCTATCTCCCCCACTGTAGCTCAAACAATGGAAAAATTAGAACGGAAAATTCTAAGACTCTGTGCTGGGAAAAACTACGAAAGTCGCACAAAACGTTTTTCTAACACCTACATATACAACGACACCAAAACCATTCCGTTGTCGAGATATAACCTATTACATATGAAAAGAACTCTCAGAAAACGATTAGATACAAGATATCATCCTTTCGCAAACAGGGTCCTCTTGGGACGACGTTGGTTACATATCTCCTCTAGGGGTGCTCTCATTGGATTTGGATCCGACCGAGATGTCAACTCCCTTCTTTTACACCTTGGCCACCCAAGGTCCAAATCGGGGCTAACCCTTCTTCTCTTCTAATCGCTATGAAATAAAAGTAAAATTAGCATAACAAGGAAAAAAAAAGAATTATACATACAACTACTCATTTCCTCCTCTTATTATTTTATGACAGGATTCGACTGACAACATATATTTTAAAAGTTCTCACAATACAGCAATGTTTTTTATGTTCCTATTAATTTAACCTTTATCTTAAGTTGGACAGTACTTTACCTGATTCTCATATTTCTAAATTTAGCCAATAAATAAATGTATTAAATGTCAAAGGTCATAGCCAGAATAATCGGTTTTCTATTAAAAAAGTTAAGATAAAAACAAAAATAAAAACATTCAGTGATACTATGCTAGTAAGTAACTTAGATGTATTATAAATATTATCGCATAAATACTCACATTCATTATACTCTCATTCCAAGTATACCTACCATATTGTCCAAATAATCTGACAGTACTCGTATTCTCAATACCTGAATATTTACATACTAAAGTATAATCGTCTTAAACAAAAGATTCTTCAAAGAGAGAAAACATAATCTATTATTATTCAGTAATTATTCCATCTCATGTATCACGCAATCATTTTACATAACCAAAACACATCAGATTTGACGTATGTGATACAATCTATATGAGCGTTCTCGCCTCGCTCTCTTCTTAGAGATAATTGAAATGAAAAAAAAAAGTTAAAGAATAACACTGGCACTTTACTTTATTTTATTATGTTTTGTTATGTTTTGTTTGTATCTTTTAGTTTGTAAGCTAGTATTAGTTCTCATTGTATATATGTATCTATAAGCGACATTACGTCAACGAAAAAGCATATTGTAATATTTTTAGTCTTGGGTTCCAAAATAAAACTTATTTGCCTTTACTTTTCAATCACCACTACTATCTCTATAAATGAAACTCACTTTTATCTAAGTTCAAACTCTTTATTTATTTCTTTATCTTAGCACCACTAATTATTCACCATTTATTCGTTACCACGGTTAAAATGAAACTGTGTCCATTTCCGAATAAAATGTCCTATTTATATTGGGATCAAAGTTTTCCCGAACAGTCTAAGTCTCGAACCCTTCGGAATTGTCGAGATGCTTTGAAAGCTTACAGAGCTTTCAAATTCCCCATTGTTAATTCAGCAGAATCATTCAGCAGAATTATTCAGCATTTTACTGTAGTAGAGACAAAAACCATATAGTAATATTTGTAACGTAATTATGAATCTACGCGCACAAAAACGGGCTCGAAGAACATAGAACTTATGCCCCACGTTGGGCGCCATTTCTGTAACGGTGATAACTCGTCTTCAGATAAAGAAGAACTCAATCCATTCTCGGAGCAAGGCATGTTCATCTAGAGGTGGATCATTCCACCTGGTCATGGTTGACCTCGGTTCTATTCCTGATCCGGGGTGGTCCTGTAAGAGATAGAATTCCATATATACTTTTGGAAATCCAAGGGTGTATAGATAGCTGCCATTTCTGTAAAGTATCTATGAGTCAACTTAAGCAAAAAGAAGATCTCAAACGATTTATCTCTATTTCGCCACAGCGCAGTTTCTGTAACGGAATACATTAAGATCGTTACTTGTAAAGCTTTTGACAGGGTAAGTCACTCAGTACTTCTTACAAAGCTTACGAGATATGGATTTCCTGAATGGATTTTAACTTGGATTAAATCATATCTGAACAATCGTACTCAGTTTGTCACTTTTAATCATTGTATTTCTAATTTAATCCGTGTTTTATCTGGAGTTCCACAAGGAAGCCATATAGGACCACTTTTATTTAATCTTTTTATAAATGATATCTCTATGGACATAACATATTGCAAAATTCTCAAGTTTGCGGATGATTTCAAACTTTTTTACGGCTTTACGAATCCAAATGGCCACTACAACACGATATTGACTGTGTTTTTCAATGGTGCACTGTAAACGGAATGGAACTCAACAAAAAAAGTGCAAAGTAATGACATATTCTCGGAACAATGAACCATTTAGCTCAAGTTATTTTATTGATGAAACTGTTGTCGAGAGAGTTGAAGTCTTCAATGACTAAGGAGTCTTGTTCGTCAAAAAACTGTCATTCAATCCCCATATTGATATTATTACTAGCAAGGCAAGAAGCCGCCTTAGTTTTATAATGAGGTTCTCGAAGGAATTTAATGATCCCTACATTACAAAAATTCTTTATTGTGCGCTTGTTCGTCCCATCTTGGAATATTGCAGCTGTATATGGTGTCCTAGCTATGATGTAGCAATAAATAAAATTTAAAGCGTTCAAAAACAATTCCTGTTATTTGCTCTCCGTCATCTTCCATGGGAACCAAACCAACATCTTCCCCCATACATTAACCGATTGAAACTTTTAGGACTATCAACGCTAAGGAAGAGAAGAGAGGTAAATAACGTTCTTTTCCTTTTCCAACTTCTCTCGGGATCCATCAATTCTAAACACATTCTCAGTAAACTCAACATAAACATTCGCCCAAGGCTTACACGTAACCCGGACAAAACTGTTAAATTGTTAAAAATTATTTACTTATGTATAATTGTATTTGAACTGTTAATATAAAGTTTAAAACAACTTAGACAATTTGTCTGCAGTTGAAATAAATAAATAAATAAATAAATAAATGTACCTGTACGGACCCGATACCTAACGGTTGGCTGCCATTCCTGTAACTACTTCTGCCATTTCCGTAACCCAATAGTTGCAAATAGAAATGAAATAATTATAACAATTTCTGTAACGTGTATTGGAATATTCGCGCACAAAAACGCCATTTCTGTAACGGTGATACTTGAATATACGCGCACAAAACGCCCTTTCTATAACACGCCCCATCTTCAAACACACTCTAGGATGAACTATACAACCTTACCTTTATTCAAGAAAGGAAACAAAGTAAAAATTAAACAATCACAGAAGAGTGTAGGACTAACCCATTATCCTACACCTTGAAGTCGAACTCACTTAGCTATCATGTGGGTTCTTAAATTCATATTATTATAAAACAGAAATCAGAAGTTTCAGAATTTGAAAAATTAATATCTATTTTGAATCAATAATTCAAAAGTCCATTATTAGTGCTGAGTCTTCTACTTGGTTGATTTTATTTTATTTAATCTATCAATGCAGTATATAGAGTTTGTATTAAGAAAAAATTAAAAACTACTTCTGAGCCAGGCCACGGGCTTAAACTTCCTTCTTAATGATTAAAATCTTAATCTTGTTGGATATAGTTCACATTAGGGTTTTGTCAAAAATTCTATGTAAGTTGTACTAGAAAAATTTAAAAATTGCGTATTGACAAGGTTTCTTTCACTGTATGTCAACTGATGATTCCAAAGTGAGATTCCTGGATGAAACGCCAATTTTTTTGTTGGACTAAAGGCCATAAAAAGCTATTTTGAATCAATAATTCAACAGTCCATTATTAGTGCTGAGTCTTCTACTTGGTTGATTTTATTTTATTTTATTTATCAATGCAGTATATAGAGTTTGTATTAAGAAAAATTTAAAAACTACTTCTGAGCCAGGCCACGGGCTTAAACTTCCTTCTTACTGATTAAAATCTTAATCTTGTTGGATATAGTTCACATTAGGGTTTTGTCAAAAATTCTATGTAAGTTGTACTAGAAAAATTTAAAAATTGCGTATTGACAAGGTTTCTTTCACTGTATGTCAACTGATGATTCCAAAGTGAGATTCCTGGATGAAACGCCAATTTTTTTGTTGGACTAAAGGCCATAAAAAGCTATTTTGAATCAATAATTCAACAGTCCATTATTAGTGCTGAGTCTTCTACTTGGTTGATTTTATTTTATTTAATTTATCAATGCAGTATATAGAGTTTGTATTAAGAAAAATTAATATCGTCAAGTTATTACCCAAAAGTTTCAACCAAAATACAAGAATACAATTCTCATAGCAATACTCAACTCAATCAAAAAAAAAGAAATCAAAACCATCTTCTTCATCTCAAGATCCAACCTAGAACCAGACATAGAGCACCGGTGAATGTGCATTCATCGGCCCGACCACGCCTACTTCAGGGTTGGTTTGCCATAGGTTTCCTAGCAGCAGCGGCCTGCTTGTTATGCCTACGCTTGCTCGTCGTCAGGGAGGGATCTTGTGCCAGGGCCACAGGCGGTGTTACAACTTTTAAACAAAGCAGACCTGTCTGGTGTTGTTGACTAAAATTCAATTGTTGGGTTTTGCTGGAGCTCGATACCGTCTTTGCAAATAGTCGATAGAATCTGAAATTGAAAAGTTTTCGAAAGGGGATAGTAGTAGCAGTCACAATTCTGATCTTGATGGTGGTGCCTAAACGGTATCAACATCGTGAAGAGATTGTGATGGGATTCATAGACGATCGTGTCCCCCGGAACCGAAGTTTGAATTCCTATGCTCTAAAGAGGTTCCTGCAAATGGATAGAGAAACGGAATGAAGGCGGAGGGGAAACTAGGTGTTGATATCCCCTCAGGTCTCATAACCCACCCTATAGTGTTGGAAGATAAAAATCTACAAACACACCATGGGATCCGAATGACCTATGAAATATGTTGCGGATCCCCCAAAATCAAAGAGGGGATACACTAAGGAAAAATCCTTATATACCCCTCGGTGGTGGTCTCATCGCTGCTCCATTGACTCCAGTCAACTGCTCTTTGATAATAAACTTCTTACGCAATCATTTCAAAAGAATGACTCAACACAAAAAAAAAGGTAATTTACCGCAAACATCACAAATTCTCATGACAATAATAAAAAAAAGATATGGGATTTTCTTTTATAACCGTTATAAAATAACATAAAATTTATTCAACATAAAAATATACTTAAAAGATTCCTAGATATCAATCAATCTCAATTTGTACCCATGAAGTTTCAATTTTTCTTCACGACATAAGGAATTACTTTCATTTAATTTGACCAACCAATATTTAAGTATAAATCACAAAAAAAATTATTTCTTTCAAAACTGTCTCAACTCATTGCAAATTATATATTAATATAACCATTTGTTCAGTTTCCAAGTTCTATCTCAATGCATTTACCTAAAGTACCAATCAGTAAAATTTTAATAAAAAGTTGCCATCGTAGAACCTCAGGCCAACGGGACCTATTAAGGAGGCTGAGCTGGAATTATTCTTCAGCTTAAAATTTTCTTCAAAAAAAAAAGTGTATACGACACTCTGCAAGGTTTATGGAACCTGCTAGAGATATCTCGCTTTAGTAATTTAGTTGTAGTTACTTAAAAAAAAAAAAATTCAGATTTTTGGTCTCAAAAAAAAAATATGTGGTCTACTGTTTGTAGCACCAATGTTATTCGTTGTAAATCTTTATCACTTTTTATAGGTATTCATCAAATTTCAATATTATTAAAAATAGTTCAATATAGTTTATTAATGAATATATGGAACGGACTCACCATTGCTACCGAAGAGTGCACTATTCATCGCAGGTGTTGGTTGTTCTGGAACTGATGATTTGTCTGTAGTGAATATTTTTAAAATATTGATTTGATGGTTTTGGATTCTTGTGTACTTTACACATATGACTTTAAAAAAAATTACGTTTTTAAAAATTCGCGGACACTTGTACTGGTACTTGGTATGTTTCATCAACTTTTAGACTTTTTTTATAGCAAGGCAATACCGGAGTTGTATACCGGATTCATTTACTTTATCTTTACACTTTATTTCACTTATTGGTGTTATTCATTGACATTAATATTCTTGATGATCTTATTCGTTAATTTATTCTTCTTCTTCTCTTATGGATTGGAACTCATTTAGCTGTTAAAAAGGTTGGTCATTAGAAATAAATCTCAAAAATCCTACTAAAAACTACCACAATTTAGCTATCTACCTCAAACGTTTAATATTTCAAATAGGTACTTAAATTACATACATACTTTTATAATTGATAATACTTATGTTGGAGTTGTATAACTCGTCTTAGGGATGGTGTTGCGTAGAACGCATGGAATGCCACCCAATTGGTAAAATGCCGCTATCTAACCAATTGGCCACCATGTGTATGTTACCAAATTAATTAAAAGAAACAACCTCCCCGTTTTAGTCTTTGAGTCAGAGTGTCTGAACTTCTACTCATCATTTCTTACGTTACCTCTGCTATTGCCTAGATCGTCACTTCCTCCAGGTCAACCACGCATTCTATTTTCATTCGCTTGACACAAATAACAATGCAATAGTGCAACATCAACATATGTCGCATTTGACATAGTTGCACTACGATGAGTCAGTATTGTAATATGATCCCTTTTTGCATTGTGTTTGTTTAGTTGACATAGTTCGATTGCCGTTCCTACGATTGTATACCAATATGCATGACACATGCGGAACACTTGGCCGTAATCGAACTATGTCAAGTATCTTGAATGCGATTCATAGGAATTGTGGGAACTGTGTGTGGTCTCTGTGACTAAGGGCACAACACTCCTCCCCCCTTAAAAATACGAAAGGCGTACAAGGCAACGAGTGAGATCTTTCGGCTTTAGGTGCGCAAGATGATGACGAATAGATGATCAGCACAATACATTATTTATTTTATTATGAATCTATACATGTATATTAATATATATATTTTTTTTTTATAATCGTTATAAAACTGTTTTGTTACATTTGTTTTTACATTTTTGATTCGTACATTTTTTTTTATATTTGCGTTGTTTCATCAGCGCCAGGTGTTACATTTTCTTCAATATTGTTCGCATTATTTGTTGACTTATTATTTATTTTACATTTTATTTTAATAATTTTTTTAAATATTACATACAAAGCTACAATTACACAAATAAAAATGATAATGGAAACGGAAATGTTAACATGATCGTGTGTGACATGGAATAACAAATTGTTTTTCTTCATTAAATCCTTTATATTAATACTATAATTATCGAAATCCCGTTTTTCTATATGGGTGGTATGGGGTAAAATTTGGGATAAATTGGTTGGGATTATTATTTCTTCGGGTATAGTTGATTCTTCTAAAAAGTATGAAATAGGAGTTTTATTGTATATTGTGTTTGATGCCTGGAGGTAAACTTCTTTCGTTATTGCTTTACAGAATGGGTCTATACTCAAAATTCCACTATCCGATATTGTAATGGTTTTTGGTACGTCTTCGCACAAAATCCTAACGCTTGTCGGATTGGGCATGACGAACAGCCATGAATTCTCGTTCATAAGATTGAACCAGACTTCTTGCTGAAGAGCAAATATTTTTGTTTCACAAGTAGCATAATTTTGAATCCCTGATATTACCTGTATTATACAGTTGTCAGTGTTACGGTTGTGTATCACAAAATTTTTTCGCATATAAAATGATTGGAGTCTGTTTTGGTGCATTTATTTAGATCTTCATTATTCAAAAATATGTATCGCCTATAGTTTTCGTTTATAGCGACAAATTCACTATATACTGAGACATAGCTGTATGTGTTCTTTTTGTATTTAGCTGGTAGTGGTGTAAGTTTTACTAAATTAAATTCTTCATCTACCAGTGTAATAGTAACTTCTATCATAAGGTTCTGATTTACGAAAATTGGAGTCGTTGTTGTGATTTTATTTATAATGGGAAGGTTCATTCTGGATATTTTTACTGGAAATCTTATATTGTGTGGAAGTTCTAATTGGATTTGTTTTAATGTAGTAACGAAAACTTCTGAATTGAGGAATCTACTATCTAGCTTATTTGCCTTTGCACCTTGTAAAATGTCTAGTATTTGTGATTGTTTTGAAAGGATTTGTGTAGCACACATAGATGCTAAATTGGATATTTCATCAAAATTATGTAATGTTTTTTCGAAATCAGTCAGATTATTGAGTTTCAGTGTGTTTTGCTTAATTTCTTCGGTAACGGCGTTGAAATTATTATTTATGTTTTCAGCTGTTTTGTTCAGTGCGTCTAAGACGTTAGTAATTATTGTCATTTGGTTTTCTGTAATGTGGTGCAGATTATTCTGGTTTTCCTGGATTAACTGTAATGCATCATCTATTCTCGCCGCGTCTTCAGAATCCATTGTTCCGAATAAAACTTTCTCTGCCATCCCTATTCCATTGAATAGTCCACCATTTACTATGCTTCGTTTAGAAAGTTTGTTTTTAAATAGCATACTGTCAAGGACTTCGTTGTTATAATTTATTTCTGTGAGGGAATTTTGTAAAATTTTTAAAGTAATTTTGCAATGGTCTAAAGGATACTCCTTTATACTAAGGAAACATAGTTCGGAAAGGGTGTCGAGGGTTTGTTTTAGTGCTTTTGTGTTATCTTTAATCTTAGTATTATTAATGTTGAAGAGAAATGTCCATCTTGTGAGCGACTTTTGTAGTATTCGTATGGGTTCCAGGTATACTCCGGTTCGATTCAGAGGTTGTATCATTATTTCTGCTTCGCCTGTGTTTATAAGTGTTGCTAAAGTGATAGTTATGATGACTTTACTGGAAATGAAAACAACACCGATATTGTATGAGTATTTGAGTCTTGTACTTAATTTATACTTATGTGTCGTGTGTTTTTTAAATTGAATTTGATTGTGTTTAAACTGCGGTGTGTGCTGTGTCTCTTTGGTTATAGTGTTTGATAAGGTTATTGTGAACAACTTTTTCTTTTCTGCCTACTCTTATTTTTGAGTTTTCTGGGGACAAAACTTCGATTATTTCGTATGGTCCTTCGAAAATTGGAGACAGTTTTTTATTTGATCGATTCTTGATTTCCACTAATACTTGGTTACCAACTTGATAGCTCGTCTGTTTAGAATTTTTATCGTAGTATTCTTTAGATTTTTCCCTAGCCTTTATTTGATTGTTACGAATTAACTCATAACCGGTTTGCATTTTTGACTTCATTTCTGATACGTAATCGTCATAACTATGACGCTGTACGCTTCTGTTCAGCGCGGAAGGAATCGGTGCTTCGAAACCGAAGAGAACTTCGAATGGACTGTAGTTTGTGCTGGAATGTGGGGTTGTGTTGTAGCAAAATATACTCTAGATAATTATCCCAATTTGACTGGTCGTTACTTGCATAATTTCTTAGGTAATCTCCTAACGTTCTATGTGACCTTTCAAGGGCACCATTTGATTGTGGATGGTACGGACTAGTTTGGATTTTATTGATTTTTAATATTTTGCACACATTTTTAAATAATTAACTAGTAAAATTTGTCCCTTGATCTGTGAGAATTGTTTGGGGAATCCCGTAGGTACAAATTATTTTCTTTACTAATGCTTCGGCTACCGTTCTGGCTTCTTGGTTTGGTATGGCTATGACTTGTGCAAATTTAGTCAGATCGTCTTGAAACGTCAGTATGTACTTATTTTCATTTTCTGTAATAGGGAGTGGTCCCACTATATCAAGAGCTATTCTTTCGAATGGAGTTTTTGCTGTTGTAGTGATGACCATTGGTAATTTTTTTCGCGAATACAACTTATTCTTTTGGCAAAGTTCACATGAAGCGATGTATTTCTTTATGTCTTCATACATGTTTTTCCATTTGTATGTCTTTTTTATGCGTTTGGGAGTGCGTTTAACTCCTTGGTGACCACCTAAAGGTGTGTCATGGAATTCGTATATGATGTTTTTAATTTGTTCTTCATTCGAAACTTCGATAATATTTTGATTAACTTTAGGTTGTTCATTAGAAGAGACTTTGTTATGACTACGTGTTATCACCTCGACTTCTGCTACATTTAAACGAGGCAAGGCGTCTGCATTTGTGTTGAGATGACCTGCTTTATGTGAAACTGTGAAATCGTACTCTTCAAGTTTAATACGCCAGCGCATTATTCTCGAAGAAGGGTCTTTCAGGTTAAACATCCACACGAGTGGCTTGTGGTCGGTAATAACTTCAAAGTGTCTTCCGTACACATATCTTTGGAAATGTGTTACTGCCCAAACAACGGCTAAAGCTTCTTTTTCTATAGTAGAATAGTTTTTTTCTGATTTATTTAATATTCTACTAGGAAATGCTATCGGTAAATCGTTTTCATTGGTGTCTTTCTGTGACATAACTGCACCGATGGCTTCATTGCTTGCATCAGTTGTTATACAGAAAGTTTTTTCGAAATTGACGTCGTTCAACGCTGTACGTCAACGTCGATGAGGATGATGAAAGGGTAGGTATGTTGTTGTCCAGATTTGTAGGTACTATCTGTTGTTCCACCAAGTGGAATCCACCGAAAGAAGAAAATGAAGAGCAAATGTGCTGTGGATGATTTATGTTTTATTTCAGCTAAAACACAGTGGCTTGGTTGTGGGCGAGGTTCTTGTAGGCGGGTTTAATATTTTCTGCCTAAAAACGTGTTGAGTGCTGGGCGGACTGCTTGGAGTTCTGGAAATTCTAACGAGATGTTGAAGATGTCTGTCGTGTTGCTTCGACGTATGCACTCGGAAAAGATGCAACGTCTTGAAATATCCATAGACTAGATTCTGGAATGCCAGAATATTTTTCAACGCCCCCCTGAAAATGTGCCGTGCCACCCAAGGAATTACCTATTGGAAGAAAACGTGGGTGGTAATATAAATGCTACCTATAGAAAATCTATTTGGAATGCATGGAAATGTGGTTTTCTATGTTACCTGTGAGGCGTCCTAAATGCTTTTCCAATTATTTTCGGGATTATTATTCTTGAATCTTATAGGAAAATGCCTCGAACAATTCTGGCGTGTGGTTCCCTTGGGAAGCACGCGGTTGATGGGCGTCACTTTTCGAGGTTAGCAACGCGTTATCGTCTGCCACGCAGCCACAATTATGCCATCAAAATGTAGCGAACAAACCACAAAAATAATCACCAAATGGTAATAATATTACCTGAGAAAGTTAAATTCACTTTAATAAAATCTATTCAGCCTTAAAATGGCTCACTTAATTTGGTAGGTATAACGCCAAAAGCGTATGCACCCCAAAAAAAATTATTTCACAGCACCAAGAAATTGGAATGTGAATAAAAAAAAATCACTAAACTTACTTGTATGTTCCTTGCAGGAAAATGTTGGGAGTCTAGCTCCAATATGTTCTTCTAATTCTTGGGGAACTGGTCAGGTCAAGAGTTGGCACAAAAAAGAACGACCGGTGCGCATTTTATGCGCAGGAAACTTCGGATTCGAATTAATTTTTTCTTTGTTCTTCTCGAACATGTACAACCATCCCTATGGCTAGACGTTTTCTGTGTTCTTTTCTCACATCGTTCGTATGTGAGAAAAACTGGTCGACAGTTTCCGTATATGTTTCGTTGAGTAATTTGTCATTTCGATGACACATGAAAATAATTCAGAAGTTTGACTAGTAAAGGTGTGTACACAAGGAGTTTTTGATGACGAACACTTGCGTGACATAATTTTCGTTGCCAAAGGGAACTTGCATAGTTAAAGATAGGGTTTTAAGTAAATTAATAACAATTGTGAAGATTTTTGTGACATCTGAGTGAGTTGGAGTAAGATTTGTTGGTAAGTAGATTATTTGTGTGTTAGGCATAATTCAGGTGAGTAGTAGTGGGTAGAAAACTAATGAAGAGGTAAGTTTATATTTGTAAGGTAAGTGGTAGGTCGAGTGACAAGGTAAGTGGTAAGTATAATTTTAGATGTAGGTAAGTTTACAAGGTATAGGTAAGTGGTAAGGTGAGTGTCAAAGTGAATGGTAAGTATAATTTTAATGGTAGACAGGCAAGATATGTGGTAATATGAGTGGTAAGTATAGTTTTAGATGTAGGTAAGTGGTAAAGTAAGTGTATATGATGACAGTAGAAAATTGTTTAAAGGGGTTGGCCCGTGAGTGGTAAGGTGTCAAAAATATTTTCCTTACATATTTCTGTAGTAGAAACAAAAACCATTCATAAAACTGTAGTTGAGACAAACACTATTCATGTAACATTGCCCTCCTCTTAAGATTGTTCGTCCCGAACAAGTCTATCACTTCCCTGGCCATTGTAGCGGCATAGTCGGTCCCTGTGAACAACTTTCATCTTGCCTCTAACACCTCTCTGAATGCGGTAAATAACATCATTGATTCTGGTGACAACTTTGTAAGGGCCTTCCCAATTTTGCTGGAGCTTCGGTGGCAGTCTCTTTTTCCGATGGGGGTTGTATAACCACACAAGATCTCCCACTTGAAAACCCGTCGTCGTTGCATGTGCATCATAACGTGTCTTCATGCGATCACTGGCATCCTTTATCCTTGTTCTGATCCTTTCATGAATGTACGTGAGTCTCTTTTTGAGATTGTCCACATATTCTTCTTGGCTTTGTGGCTCATTTGGAGGGCATCCAAATTTCACTTCACTTATTAGTCGCATTGTTGAACCAAACAAGATTTCCCATGGAGTATGTCCTGTAGTGGTATGTACTGCGCTCCGATAGCTCATCAAGAACAGTGGAATGCATCGGTCCCAGTCTCGTTGACAGTCTTCCACTACTTTGGAAAGGTGTTCCTTGAGCGTTCTGTTAAATCGTTCTACCATTCCATCTGATTGTGGGTGCAGCGGTGTTGTCCTTGTTTAATGAATGCCAAGGAGCGAGCAAACCTGTTGGAAGATGTTTGACTCGAAGTTCCTTCCTTGGTCAGAATGGAGTTCTTTAGGTACCCCAAATCTACTTATCCAATTGAAGACAATCTGATCCACAACCGTTTTTGCTTCTTCGTTTGGAATGGCAAACGCTTCAGGCCACTTGCTGAAGTAATCCATGATCACGAGAATATATCGGTTTCCATCGTTGGTTTCAGGAAAAGGACCTGCAATGTCCATTGCAATTCTTTCGAAGGGTGCTCCAACGTTGTCCTGCTGCATCGCACTTTGAATTTTTCTGCCTGGTCCTTTTGTAGCATTACAAGTGTGACATTTCCTGCACCATCTTTCGACGTCTTCTTTTGCATGAAGCCAGTAGAAACGATCTCGGATCTTTTCCAGCGTTTTGTTAATTCCCAAATGGCCTCCAGAAGTGCCATCATGCATCTCACGGAGAACTTCATTGACTTTGGACCGAGGCAACCCATTGTGGTTTCTCCCCGTGCTCTTTCCATGCAAGGATGGGTTCAATATCTGAATCTTCTTGTTGAGCATTCCTGATTTCTTCGTTACTCCAGCCGGCAATTGGCTCGGCTCTCACTCGTTGAATGACTAGGGACTGCTTTTCTTCCTGAGGTGGACAATGCTTGCAGTTCGATTTACATGGTCGTCGGGATAATGCATCTGCGTTGGAATGTAGTTCTCCTTTTCTCTGTGAGTTGATTCTTACTCGTTTCCCGGTTCCAGCAGGGGTTTTATGAGTCTCTTCTTGGCTGTTCTTCCTGCTGCCACAATGTTGGCAAACTCCTCTTCTTAACGGCATACGACACTGGCGCTGGAGATGTCCGGTCCTGTTACAGTACCAGCATCGGAGAGGTCCATCATGGTGGCTGCTCTGGAATGTCATTCTCTGGCAAGCGCACTCCTCTACAGTTACTTCTCTTACCCGATGAATGCTTTGAGAAGCCTGTTCTGCTGCTTCTATGGTGAGGGCGAACGCCAATGCTTCAGGAAGCGTCCGTTTTCCGGCTGTTCGTACTGCTCTCTGGAGGTTGATTTCGGCTAAACCACGGACAAATGCTTCAGCACTTAATTCGTTGATGATTTCCTCACCCGCTATTGGATACGCTAGATGAGCCAGGCGTTCGATGTCTGCTTGAAGCTGTTGAAGAGTTTCACCTCTTTTCTGGACCCTGGTGTTAAGTTTGACCCGAAAGAATTCCTGCATATGGCCATCTCCAAAACGTTTTTCAATGGCCTGAGGAAGAGCATTGAAGTTGAAATGTAAGTCTGCTGGTATTGTTAGCAGAAGTTCAGCAGCAGGGCCTCGGAGAGCAAGTGTCAGTGCAACAAACTTTTTTCGTTGTCCCAGCCATTTATTGGCGAAACTGCTTCGAATTTTCTCTTGTAGATCGACCAAGAAGTTTGTCCATCAAAATTTGGCGGATGCATTTCCTTTCTTCGCATGCAGTCACCAGAACTTTCTCTAATTTTAATTTTTCTTACCTTGTCCAACTCCTTTGCATATTTTTCGAATTTGTCTTCAACTTTCTCGAACCTTTCATCTACAGTCAAAATTTGTTTTTCGATGCTTTCGAGACGCTCGTCAGCAGCAACAAACTTGCTTTCAATGTCAGAGAACTTTCCTTCAAGGAGGTTTTTCTGGTCTTCAAGATTCTTCTCTTGTATTATTTTGTTCGTTTCTTTGCTCTTGAAAACGCTCAAGAAGAAGAGCCATCATATTGGACAAGTCGGAACTATTACTTACATGCTCTTGTTCCTCTTCAATTTCAACATCCACGAGGAATGTGTCCGGATTTTCATTTTGCTGAGTCATATTTTCTTGCAGTCTAATAATGAGGTCATTTTTGGTTCCAGCAGTAGGAAGACCCCGACTCTTTAACACTGTTCTAAGTTCAATCAAGTTAAGGGCATTTACCAGTTTACCCATAGTCACTTTATCACTTTTCACTTCTATTTGTTCAAAGTAATTATGTTTTTAAGTTTTACTTCACTTCTGACACCACTGTAATATTTTTAATCTTGGGTTCGAAAATAAAACTTATTTTCCTTTACTTTTCAATCACCACTACTATCTCTATAAATGAAACTCACTTTTATCTAAGTTCAAACTCTTTATTTATTTCTTTATCTTAGCACCACTAATTATTCACCATTTATTCGTTACCACGGTTAAAATGAAACTGTGTCCATTTCCGAATAAAATGTCCTATTTATATTGGGATACAAGTTTTCCCGAACAGTCTAAGTCTCGAACCCTTCGGAATTGTCGAGATGCTTTGAAAGCTTTCAGAGCTTTCAAATTCCCCATTGTTAATTCAGCAGAATTATTCAGCAGAATTATTCAGCATTTTACTGTAGTAGAGACAAAAACCATATAGTTAGTAATATTTCTGTAGTAGAAACAAAAACCATTCATAAAACTGTAGTTGAGACAAACACTATTCATGTAACAATATGTATACGCTCATGAGCAAGAGCAGTCCAACCATAAAACAACAGTCAGCCATGAGGCATGTCATTAAAAGCAACCCTAAAGCAGGCAATACATATTTGTTTTTATCGATATAAAGTTGCTTTTATTTTTTGATGAATACTATCGACAGACTATCGTTACTATCGAATGTTTTTTCAAAACAATTGTGAACTATCGCAAGTGCCGACTATCGATGTTTAAAGGCCCAGCCATAATACGCGGAAGAAAAAGTAAGCAAGTGTCAAAACCGAACGAAAAGTTTCCTTCCGATTTGTAAAGAACATCAGTTGCCCATAACAGCCTTAAAAATAAGAAGAAAGAAAGAAGAAGAATACCCTTTAGAAAAAAAGGAATGTCAGATTTTCGTACGTAATGTACGACTCAAAGCGTACATTACGTACGAAAACGCAAGTGAACGAAACTTGCTGAAACTGAACAAAAAGTCATTTCGGGTTGGGTATGCAACTCACATGTATTTCTACTGTTTCGTAAGTCAACGTACGTACCATTCTTCAATTATGGTTAGCCCTTAAGGAACACTAATGTGCAATGATGATCTGTGGCTGCTGCTATTTAAAATTCAACCCTTTTTTAATTAATGTGCATTCAGAGTTACCAGTGTTCTTTTGGTAACTCGTTCAGCTTTCTTACCTTGGGGTTCTGCTGATGAGCTATTGGTTTTACTGGCTGCGCACAATGGTGTAGCAGTAGCAGTAGCACGCAGCAATGTCAAAGTTAAATGTATGTAAATCGTATTGCACGGCTACAATTTGAAGTAGCAGATGCAGCAGAGAGAGTCGCTGAAGTACAAGTCGACTCGACTTGAACTTCACGACCTGCCGCCCTGCAAAACAACAACAAACCAAAATGGCAGACATGATTTTTGTTTGAGTTCAGTGCTACACATTGTATTCGTGTATGCTGCTTTGTGAGCTCCTTTTTTTGGCATTTACTTTGACATTGCTGCGTGCTACTGCTACACTATTGTGCGCAGCCAGTTAGAGCTTTAACATTTTTTAAGGTTGTTGCTTATTTGAAATGCTTAGTACGGAAACCCTGCAAGAGCTTTTATATGAATCGCATTTACGAAAAACAGAAGAGTGCGAATGAGAGCAAAACACCCCTATCTTCCCTGTACCGCCGATTTATGTGTAACAGAGTATAGGTCTGTCAAAGTCAATGTCAACAAAATTTTGTTCACTAAGTAGTACACACGAATGTAACACTGAACTCAAACAAAAATTGTTTATGCCATTTCGTTTGCTGTTTTGCAGCGCAGCACGTTCATGAAGTAGGAGTCGAGTCGACTTGTACTACAGCTACTTACTGTGCTGCAGCTGCAACTTCAAATTGTAAGTGCAACGTACTACTGCTGCAGGTACACCATTGTGCTAAGGCAGTTATTTAGAAAACTTCAAGCAAGTAAAACAAAAGAAACTTGGTAACGCATATGGAAATTTAGCATCGAGAATTGAATTAGGTGTGTAAACCTTCACAATCAAGAAATTTCCACTTATACAGATACTGGAGTGCGGTCTATCCATAAATAATGTGTAAGCCCGCCATTATTGAGTTTCGAGAATAAAAGTTTATATTCTAACCAATTTTAAAAATTCATCCTTAATTATTTGAAACAAATGAGCTGTGAAATAGCAATCTAAAGAATAAACATCGATCACTTTTCCATTGACTTCTAGTGCATTCCTTCCTTAAAAATGTTAAGGAGTGTGTCTTCTCCATTACGCGCCGTCTCCACTAGCGATATATGTATCGCAGAAGCCAAAGCAATAGCAGTGAGCAGACCCTTCAAGCAAAAATCACTCACTTCAGAATTGTCGGTTCATTTCTGGCTCACCAGAGTCTGCGTTTAACGAGGCCTCTCATGAAATTGCATGCATGGCATACAAAATTAAGAAAAAGATACGAGAATCGAGTTTTTTTTTTTTCTTTTTTAATAGATTGAGAGAAAGAGTGAGAGAGAGGGAAAGATAGAGGGAGGGAGAGATCAGGAGCCTTTCATTTATATTGTAATGTTTTTAGCTTTTGGGTTCGAAAATAAAACTTATTTTCTTTTATTTTCAAATTATCACTACTATCTCTACAAATAAAACTCACTTTTATCTAAGTTCAAACTCTTTATTTATTTCTCTATCTTAGTACCACTTATTATTCACCATTTATTCGATACCACGGTTAAAATGAAACTGTCCATTTCCGAATAAAATGTCCTATTTATACTGGGATCAAAAGTTTCCCGAACAGTCTAAGTCTCGAATCATTCGGAATTGTCAAGATGCTTTGAAAGCTTTCAGAGCTTTTAAATTCCCCATTGTTATTTCAGCAGAATCATTCAGCAGAATTATTCAGCATAATTTTGTAGTAGAGACAAAAACCATAACAATATTTACTGAAGTAGAGACAAAACCATTCATATAATATTGCCCCCTTCTTAAGATTGTTTGTCCCGAACAAATCTTTCACTTTCCTGGGCATTGTAGCGGCATAGTCGGTCCCTGTGAACAACTTAAATCTTGCCTCTAACACCTCTCGGAATGCGGTAAACGACATCATTGATTCTGGTGACAACTTTGTAAGGGCCTTCCCAATTTTGCTGGAGCTTCGGTGACAGTCCCTTTTTCCGATGGGGGTTGTATAACCACACAAGATCTTCCATTTGAAACCCTGTCGTCGTTGCATGTGCATCATAACGTGTTTTCATGCGATCACTGGCATCCTTTATCTTTGTTCTGGTCCTTTCATGAATGTACATGAGTCTCTTTTTGAGATCGTCCACATATTCTTCTTGGCTTTGTGGCTCATTTGGAGGGCATCCAAATTTCACTTCACTTGGTAGTCGCATTGTTGAACCAAACAAGATTTCCCAAGGAGTATGTCCTGTAGTGCTATGAACTGCGCTCCGATAGCTCATTAAAAACAGTGGAATGCATCGGTCCCAGTCTCGTTGACAGTCTTCCACTACTTTGGAAAGGTGTTCTTTCAGCGTTCTGTTAAACCGTTCTACCATTCCATCCTTGTCTTATGAATGCTAAGGAGTGAGCAAACCTGTTGGAAGATATTTGACTCGAAGTTCCTCCCTTGGTCAGAATGGAGTTCTTTAGGTACACCAAATCTACTTATCCAATTGAAGACAATCTGATCCACAACCGTTTTTGCTTCTTGGTTTGGAATGGCAAACGCTTCAGGCCACTTGCTGAAGTAATCCATGATCACGAGAATATATCGGTTTCCATCGTTGGTTTCAGGAAAAGGACCTGCAATATCAATTGCAATTCAAATTGTAAGTGCAACGTACTACTGCTGCAGGTACACCATTGTGCTAATTCAGTTATTTAGAAAACTTCAAGCAAGTAAAACAAAAGAAACTTGGTAACGCATATGGAAATTTAGCATCGAGAATTGAATTAGGTGTGTAAACCTTCACAATCACGAAATTTCCACTTATACAGTTACTGGAGTGCGGTCTATTCATAAATAATGTGTAAGCCTGCCATTATTGAGTTTCGAGAATAAAAGTTTATATTCTAACCAATTTTAAAAATTCATCCTTAATTATTTGAAACAAATGAGCTGTGAAATAGCAATCTAAAGAATAAACATCGATCACTTTTCCATTGACTTCTAGTGCATTCCTTCCTTAAAAATGTTAAGGAGTGTGTCTTCTCCATTACGCGCCGTCTCCACTAGCGATATATGTATCGCAGAAGCCAAAGCAATAGCAGTGAGCAGACCCTTCAAGCAAAAATCACTCACTTCAGAATTCTCGGTTCATTTCTGGCTCACCAGAGTCTGCGTTTAACGAGGCCTCTCATGAAATTGCATGCATGGCATACAAAATTAAGAAAGAGATTCGAGAATCGAGTATTTTTTTTTCTTTTTTAATAGATTGAGAGAAAGAGTGAGAGAGAGGGAAAGATAGAGGGAGGGAGAGATCAGGAGCCTTTCATTTATATTGTAATGTTTTTAGCTTTTGGGTTCGAAAATAAAACTTATTTTCTTTTATTTTCAAATTATCACTACTATCTCTACAAATAAAACTCACTTTTATCTAAGTTCAAACTCTTTATTTATTTCTCTATCTTAGTACCACTAATTATTCACCATTTATTCGCTACCACGGTTAAAATGAAACTGTCCATTTCCGAATAAAATGTCCTATTTATACTGGGATCAAAAGTTTCCCGAACAGTCTAAGTCTCGAACCATTCGGAATTGTCAAGATGCTTTGAAAGCTTTCAGAGCTTTTAAATTCCCCATTGTTATTTCAGCAGAATCATTCAGCAGAATTATTCAGCATAATTCTGTAGTAGAGACAAAAACCATAACAATATTTACTGAAGTAGAGACAAAACCATTCATATAATATTGCCCCCTTCTTAAGATTGTTTGTCCCGAACAAATCTTTCACTTTCCTGGGCATTGTAGCGGCATAGTCGGTCCCTGTGAACAACTTAAATCTTGCCTCTAACACCTCTCTGAATGCGGTAAACGACATCATTGATTCTGGTGACAACTTTGTAAGGGCCTTCCCAATTTTGCTGGAGCTTCGGTGACAGTCCCTTTTTCCGATGGGGGTTGTATAACCACACAAGATCTTCCACTTGAAACCCTGTCGTCGTTGCATGTGCATCATAACGTGTTTTCATGCGATCACTGGCATCCTTTATCTTTGTTCTGGTCCTTTCATGAATGTACATGAGTCTCTTTTTGAGATCGTCCACATATTCTTCTTGGCTTTGTGGCTCATTTGGAGGGCATCCAAATTTCACTTCACTTGGTAGTCGCATTGTTGAACCAAACAAGATTTCCCAAGGAGTATGTCCTGTAGTGCTATGAACTGCGCTCCGATAGCTCATTAAAAAAAGTGGAATGCATCGGTCCCAGTCTCGTTGACAGTCTTCCACTACTTTGGAAAGGTGTTCTTTGAGCGTTCTGTTAAACCGTTCTACCATTCCATCCTTGTCTTATGAATACTAAGGAGTGAGCAAACCTGTTGGAAGATATTTGACTCGAAGTTCCTCCCTTGGTCAGAATGGAGTTCTTTAGGTACACCAAATCTACTTATCCAATTGAAGACAATCTGATCCACAACCGTTTTTGCTTCTTGGTTTGGAATGGCAAACGCTTCAGGCCACTTGCTGAAGTAATCCATGATCACGAGAATATATCGGTTTCCATCGTTGGTTTCAGGAAAAGGACCTGCAATATCAATTGCAATTCTTTCGAAGGGTGCTCCAACGTTGTACTGCTGCATCGCACTTTGAATTGTTCTGCCTGGTCCTTTTGTAGCAGCACAAGTGTCACATTTCCTGCACCATCTTTCGACGTCTTCTTTTGCATGAAGCCAGTAGAAACGATCTCGGATCTTTTCCAGCGTTTTGATAATTCCCAAATGGCCTCCAGAAGTGCCATCATGCATCTCACGGAGAACTTCATTGACTTTGGACCGAGGCACAACTACTTGCATCACATAGGACTTGCCATCTGCGGATTCCCACTTCCGTTTGAGTACACCTTCTTGTACATGGAGAGAGTTCCATTGAGCCTAATAGGGTTTTAGCACCGGGCTTCTATCGGAAATGTGAACCCATTGTAGTTTCTCCTCGTGCTCTTTCCATGCAAGGACGGGTTCAATATCTGAATCTTCTTGTTGAGCATTCCTAATTTCCTCGTTACTGCAGCCGGCAATGGGCTCGACTCTCACTCGTTGAGTGACTAGGGACTCTTTTTCTTCCTGACGTGAACAATGCTTGCAGTTCGATTTACATGGTCGTCGAGATAATGCATCTGCGTTGGAGTGTAGTTTTCCTTTTCGATGTTGAATCTCGTAGTGGTATGTCTGCAACCTTTCAATCCACATTGCTTCTTGTCCTTCGGGATTTTTAAAATTCAAAAGCCACTTTAGCGCTCCATGGTCTGTTCTAAGGAGGAATTTCTGCCCATAGATGTACTTATGAAAATGTTTTGTAGCTAGTACCAGAGCTCGAAGTTCCCCCCTGGTCACGCAATAGTTCCTTTCTGCCTTCGAGAGCACTTTGCTGTAATAGGCTACTACCTTTTCTTGGCCATCATGAACTTGCGACAAAACAGCCACAATTCCAACATTGCTTGCGTCTGCATCGATGACGACCTGTTTTCCAGGAGTAGCATATGCCAGAACGGGAGCGTTACAGAGGCGTGTTTTTAGTTCCTGGAAGCTTTTCTCGCAATCACCTGACCATTTCAACTATTTTCCTTTCTCTGTGAGTTGGTGCAGGCTTTTCGCAACTCCAGCAAAGTCTCACGAATCGCCGGTAATATGTGGCTAACCCAAGGAAACTTCTCAGCTGATGTTTATCTTGTGGAGTTGGGCAGTTCTTCCCAGCTTCCACTTTCTCTGGATCGGTTTGTACCCCTTGAGACAAGACAATATGTCCTAAATATTTCACTTCAGTCTTGAAAAAGGTGCATTTGTCTGGATTCAACCTAAGATGAGCTTCTCGAAGCCTCCGGAAAACTTCTCTCAAGTTCCTGCAGTGTTCGTCAAATGTTTTCCCAAAAACGATGACATCATCCAAATAAACCAGGCATGTCTTCCAAATAAGCCCTTGTAAAACGCATTCCATCAAACGCTCAAATGTTGCCGGAGTGTTGCACAGGCCAAAGGGCATAACTTTGAATTGCCATAGACCATTACCTGTCGAAAATGCGGTTTTTTCTCGATCTTCTGGGTGAATTTCCACCGCCAGTACCCACTTTTCAGGTCCAAAGTTGAAAACCATTGAGCTGTTGCCATTGCATCCAGAGTGTCGCTGATCCTGGGCAGAGGGTAGCTGTCTTTCTTTGTGACATCATTCAGCCTTCGGTAATCCACGCAGAACCGGGTGCTTCCATCCTTCTTTTTGACTAGGACCACCGGTGATGCCCAAGGGCTTTTGAAATTCTCGATCAAACCTTCTTTCTGCATCGTCGAGATTATATCCGTAACCTCCGCCTGTTTGGCTAGTGGAAGGTGCCTTGCAGGTTGACGGATTGGTCTTGCATCACCAGTATCGATGCGATGTTGCACCAATTGTGTTCTTCCGTATGGTTTATCCTTTGAAGCAAGAATATCAGCAAACTCATGAATAACGCTTCCAGCAACCTGTTGTTGTTTTTGACTTAGTTTGCAAGATTTGAGAATTTCGTACTTCTTCATCGGTGATTCTTGTTATTGCTGCGACTGGACCACATTGTCCAATAATTTCTCCTGCTTTAAGGTTGACTTCATAAGGTTTGATGTTCACTATTCTTACAGGCACCATGTTGTTCTTAGGTGCGGCAAGCGTTTTTCCCACGATGTAGTTTTGGGAACGTTGTTCAGAGTCCGGTTCTACAAAAAGGTATCGATGGTTCCCTGAATCGCCTTTTATGTTTGTCCAAACAAAGACTTCTGAAGAGGGAGGCAGGCGTAGATCTTCTTTGACGACAGTTCTCAGGATTGACGAGTTTTCGTTACCAAAGATCATCGGAATCTCGACATTTCTATATTTCAGGACCTGGTTACCAATATCCAGTAATACTCCATGTGCTTTCATGAAGTCGATTCCGATGATGCACTCATCGCAAATATCTGCCACTAGGAATTTATGTGTGGTAGTACCCCGTGGCGTAGTGGTTAGTGTGTCGGACTGCTACGCCGAAGGTTCAGTGTTCGATCCTTGACGTTCCCACCTTAAGTTTTTTTCCGGGGTACTGCCTCTTGCGAGGAAGTGACAAATCCTCCAAGAGTAATTAATGTCATGGAAAGTGCTTCTCTGTTAGCCGTTTGGATTCGGCGGTAAATTGTAGGTCCTTTCCATTTCTGCAGAATATCAACGCACACACAGAAATGGTTGCGAGTGTAAGTCACAGGCCCCGGCCCCGCTTGGAGCTGTTTTGCCAACAATTTATTTATTTTAGGAACTTATGTGAAAACTCCAGTTCTGCGAATCGGATAACTAGTTGTACTTCCCCATATACTGTAGCTGACTCACCTGTTGCGGTCTTCAGACAGTAGCTATTGGTGTTGTGTAGCCACATCATCTTCACTAAGTCTCTTCTTACAATGGAGGCGGTGGCACCGGTATCGATAGTTGCAACATATTTCTTGTCACTTATAGCTGCTTCCACTGTCAGACTTTTATTGTCTCGTTTAGTCTGCGAGACCTGGCTCGTTGTTCTAGGGCCATCGATACCCGGAACCAGTTTCTGCCCCGTGAAGTTGGTTCTTACTCGTTTTCCCGGGTGGGGAACAGTTGCAGCAGGGGTTTTATGAGTCTCTTCTTGGCTGTTCTTCCTGCTGCAACAATGTTGACAAACTCCTCTTCTTAATGACATGCGACACTGGCGCTGGAGATGTCCGGTCTTGTTGCAGTTCCAGCATCGAAGAGGTCCATCACGGGAGTTGCTCTGGAATGTTGTTCTCCGGCAAGTGAACTCCTCTACAGTTACTTCTCTTACCCGATGAATGCTCTGAGAAGCCTATTCTGCTGCGTCCATGGTGGGGGCGAACGCTAATGCCAATGCCGACCAAGAAGTTTGTCCATCGAAGGTTGGCTTCAAATGATTTATGTACTTTAGTTTTATTTCACTTCTGACACCACTGTAGTGTTTTTAGCTTTTGGGTTCGAAAATAAAACTTATTTTCTTTTACTTTCAAATTTTCACTACTATCTCTACAAATAAAACTCACTTTTATCTAAGTTCAAACTCTTTATTTATTTCTTTATCTTAGCACCACTAATTATTCACCATTTATTCGCTACCACGGTTAAAATGAAACTGTCCATTTCCGAATAAAATGTCCTATTTATACTGGGATCAAAAGTTTCCCGAACAGTCTAAGTCTCGAACCATTCGGAATTGTCAAGATGCTTTGAAAGCTTTCAGAGCTTTCAAATTCCCCATTGTTATTTCAGCAGAATCATTCAGCAGAATTATTCAGCATAATTCTGTAGTAGAGACAGAAACCATAACAATATTTACTGTAGTAGAGACAAAACCATTCATATAACAATATGCATAATATGTTTACTTTTTGGTTTGCATTGGAGAATAAAGACGACAGTACAAAGAAAAAATTGGAAAAAAATTATTCGGGCAGTGAAAAAGTGTTTTTGAAGAAAATAAAATAAATAAAAATACATAGTTTAAATGAAACGAGTGTCCATTGTTATTTTTATAAGTTTATTTTTGTTATTTTTATAAGATGTGACCATCAATTTTGTGGAATAAAGAATAAAATATACAAGATTATGGAATGTTATATGAATGGTTTTGTCTCTACTACAGTAAATAATATATGAATGGTAAATGTTATATGAATGGTTTTGTCTCTACTACAGTAAATATTGTTATGGTTTTCGTCCCTACTACAGTAAAATAAATTATGCTGAATAATTTTGCTGAATGATTTTGCTGAAATAACAATGGGGAATTTGAAAGCTCTGAAAGCTTTCAAAGCATCTCGACGATTCCGAATTGTTCGAGACTTAGACTGTTCGGGAAACTTTGATCCCAATATAAATAGGACATTTTATTCGGAAATGGACACAGTTTCATTTTAACCGTGTTAGCGAATAAATGGTGAATAATTAGTGGTGCTAAGATAAAGAAATAAATAGAGAGTTTAAACTGAGATAAAAGTGAGTTTCATTTATAGAGATAGTAGTGGTTAATTAAAAGTAAAAGAAAATAAGTTTTATTTTCGAACCCAAGACTAAAAACATTACAGTGGTGTCAGAAGTGAAATAAAACTTATCTTGATTGAACTAAGAGCAGTGTTGAAGAAACGGGGTCTTCCTACTGCTGGAACCAAAAATGACCTCATTATAAGGCTGCAAGAAAATATGACAGAACAAAACGAAAATCCGGACACATTCCTCGTGGATGTTGAAATTGAAGAGGAACAAGAGCATGTAAGTAATAGTTGCGACTTGTCCAATATGATGGCTCTTCTTCTTGAGCGTTTTCAAGAGCAAAGAAACGAGCAGAAGAATCTTCTAGAAGAGCAAAGAAATGAACAAAAGAATCTTTTAGAAGAGCAGAGAAGTGAACAAAGAGATGAACAAGCGAAACTTCTAGAACGCCTTGAAGACCAGAAAAACCTCCTCGAAGACAAGTTTGCTGCATTTGAAAGTAAATTTGGTGCTGCTGAAGAGCGTCTCGACAGTATCGAAAAACAAATTGCAACCGTAGACGAAAGATTCGAGAAAGTTGAAGAGAAATTTGCAAAGGAATTGGACAAGGTAAGAAAAATTAAAATAAGAGAAAGTTCTGGGGACTGCATGCGAAGAAAGGAAATGCATCCGCCAACTTTTGATGGACAAACTTCTTGGACGATCTACAAAAGACAATTTGAAGCAGCTGCGACAACAAATGGCTGGGACGATAAAGAAAAATTTGTTGCACTGACGCTTGCTCTCAGAGGACCTGCTGCAGAACTGCAAACAATACCAGCAGAGTTACATGGCAACTTCAAAGCTCTTACTCAGGCGATTGAAAAACGCTTTGGAGATGGCCATATGCAAGAAGTTTTCCGTTTCCAACTTAACACCAGGGTTCAGAAAAGAGGTGAGACTCTTCAAGCAGACATCGAACGCCTCGCTCATCTGGCATATCCAACGGCAGGTGAGGAAATTATTAACCAACTTGCTGCTGAAGCATTTGTCCGTAGCTTAGCTGATATCAACCTACAGCCAGCAGTACGAACAGCCGGAAAACGGACGCTTCCTGAAGCATTAGCGTTCACCCTCACCATGGAAGCAGCAGAACAGGCTTCTCAAAGCATTCATCGGGTAAGAGAAGTAATTGTAGAGGAGTGCACTTGCCAGAGAACAACATTCCAGAGCAACTCCCGTGATGGACCTCTTCGATGCTGGAACTGCAACAAGACCGGACATCTCCAGCGTCAGTGTCGTATGTCATTAAGAAGAGGAGTTTGTCAACATTGTGGCAGTAGGAAGTACAGCCAAGAAGAGACTCATAAACCCCTGCTGCAACTGTTCCCCACCCGGGAAAACGAGTAATAACCAACTTCACGGGGCAGAAACTGGTTCCGGGTATCGATGGCCCTAGAACAACGATCCAGGTCTCGCAGACTAAACGAGTCAATAAAAGTCTGACAGTGGAAGCAGCTATAAGTGACAACAAATACCTTGCAACTATCGATACCGGTGCCACCGCCTCCATTGTAAGAAGAGACGTAGTGAAGATGATGTGGCTACACAACACCAATAGCTACTGTCTGAAGACGGCAACAGGTGAGTCAGCTACAGTATATGGGGAAGTACAACTAGTGATCCGATTGGCAGAACTGGAGTTTTCACATAAATTCCTAGTGGCAGATATTTGCGATGAGTGCATCATCGGAATTGACTTCATGAAAGCACATGGAGTAATTCTGGATATCGGTAATCCGATGATCTATGGTAACGAAAACTCGTCAACCCTGAGAACTGTCGTCAAAGAAGACCTACGCCTGCCTCCCTCTTCAGAAGTCTTTGTTTGGACAAACATAAAAGGCGATTCAGGGAAACATCGATACCTTTTTGTAGAACCGGACTCTGAACAACGTTCCCAAAACTACATCGTAGGAAAAACGCTTGCCGCACCTAAGAACAACATGGTGCCTGTAAGAATAGTGAATATCAAACCTTATGAAGTCAACCTTAAAGCAGGAGAAGTTATTGGGCAATGTGGTCTAGTCGCAGCAATAACAAGAATCACCGATGAAGAAGTACGAAATCCTGTAGAAGTCAACTCTTTAAGGTCAAAAATTCTCAAATCCGGCAAACTAAGTCAAAAACAACAACAGGTTGCTGAAAGCCTTATTAATGAGTTTGCTGATATTTTTGCTTCAAAGGATAAACCATACGGAAGAACACAATTGGTGCAACATCGCATCGATACTGGTGATGCAAGGCCAATCCGTCAACCTGCAAGGCACCTTCCACTAGCCAAACAGGCGGAGGTTACGGATATGATCTCGACGATGCAGAAAGAAGGTTTGATCGAGAATTCCAAAAGCCCTTGGGCATCACCGGTGGTCCTAGTCAAAAAGAAGAATGGAAGCACCCGGTTCTGCGTGGATTAACGAAGGCTGAATGATGTCACAAAGAAAGACAGCCACCCTCTGCCCAGGATCAGCGACACTCTGGATGTAGTGGCAACAGCTCAATGGTTTTCAACTTTGGACCTGAAAAGTGGGTACTGGCAGGTGGAAATTCACCCAGAAGATCGAGAAAAAACCGCATTTTCGACAGGTAATATTCTATGGCAATTCAAAGTTATGCCCTTTGGCCTGTGCAACACTCCGGCAACATTTGAGCGTTTGATGGAATGCGTTTTACAAGGGCTTATTTGGAAGACATGCCTGGTTTACTTGGATGATGTCATCGTTTTTGGGAAAACATTTGACGAACACTGCAGGAACTTGAGAGAAGTTTTCCGGAGGCTTCGAGAAGCTCATCTTAGGTTGAATCCAGACAAATGCACCTTTTTCAAGACTGAAGTGAAATATTTAGGACATATTGTCTCGTCTCAAGGGGTACAAACCGAACCAGAGAAAGTGGAAGCTGTGAAGAACTGGCCAACTCCACAAGATAAACATCAGCTGGGAAGTTTCCTTGGGTTAGCTACATATTACCGGCGATTCGTGAGACTTTGCTGGAGTTGCGAAAAGCCTGCACCAACTCACAGAGAAAGGAAAACAGTTCAAATGTTCAGGTGATTGCGAGAAAAGCTTCCAGGAACTAAAAACACGCCTCTGTAACGCTCCCGTTCTGGCATATGCTACTCCTGGGAAACAGTTCATCATCGATGCAGACGCAAGCAATGTTGGAATTGGGGCTGTTTTGTCGCAAGTTCTTGATGGCCAAGAAAAGGTAGTAGCCTATTACAGCAAAGTGCTCTCGAAGGCAGAAAGGAACTATTGCGTGACCAGGGGGGGAACTTCGAGCTCTGGTACTAGCTACAAAACATTTTCATAAGTACATCTATGGGCAAAAATTTCTCCTTAGAACAGACCATGGAGCGCTTAGATGGCTTTTGAACTTTAAAAATCCCGAAGGACAAGAAGCAAGGTGGATTGAGAGGTTGCAGACATACCACTACGAGATTCAACATCGAAAAGGAAAACTACACTCCAACGCAGATGCATTATCCCGACGACCATGTAAATCGAACTGCAAGCATTGTTCACGTCAGGAAGAAAAGGAGTCCCTAGTCACTCAACGAGTGAGAGTCGAGCCCATTGCCGGCTGGAATAACGAGGAAATTAGGAATGCTCAACAAGAATATTCTGACATTGAACCCATCCTTGCATGGAAAGAGCACGAGGAGAAACCACAATGGGTTGACATTTCCGATAGAAGCCCGGTGTTAAAAGCCTATTGGGCTCAATGGAACTCTCTCCATGTACAAGACGGTGTACTCAAACGGAAGTGGGAATCCGCAGATGGCAAGTCCTATGTGATGCAGGTAGTTGTGCCTCGGTCCAAAGTCAATGAAGTTCTCCGTGAGATGCATGATGGCACTTCTGGAGGCCATTTGGGAATTAACAAAACGCTGGAAAAGATCCGAGATCGTTTCTACTGGCTTCATGCAAAAGAAGACGAAAGATGGTGCAGAAAATGTGACACTTGTGCTGCTACAAAAGGACCAGGCAGAAAAATTCAAAGTGCGATGCAGCAGTACAACGTTGGAGCACCCTTCGAAAGAATTGCAATGGATATTGCAGCTCCTTTTCCTGAAACCAACGATGGAAACCGATATATTCTCGTGATCATGGATTACTTCAGCAAGTGGCCTGAAGCGTTTGCCATTCCAAACCAAGAAGCAAAAACCGTTGTGGATCAGATTGTCTTCAATTGGATAAGTAGATTTGGTGCACCTAAAGAACTCCATTCTGACCAAGGGAGGAACTTCGAGTCAAATATCTTCCAACAGGTTTACTCACTCCTTGGAATTCATAAGACAAGGACAACACCGCTGCATCCACAATCAGATGGAATGGTAGAACAGTTAAACAGAACTCTCAAAGAACACCTTTCCAAAGTAGTGGAAGACTGTCAACGAGACTGGGACCGATGCATTCCACTGTTTTTAATGAGCTATCGGAGCGCAGTTCATAGCACTACAGGACATACTCCTTGGGAAATCTTGTTTGGTTCAACAATGCGACTACCAAGTGAAGTGAAATTTGGATGCCCTCCAAATGAGCCACAAAGCCAAGAAGAATATGTGGACGATCTCAAAAAGAGACTCATGTACATTCATGAAAGGACCAGAACAACGATAAAGGATGCCAGTGATCGCATGAAAACACGTTATGATGCACTTGCAACGACGACAGGGTTTCAAGTGGAAGATCTTGTGTGGTTATACAACCCCCATCGGAAAAAGGGACTGTCACCGAAGCTCCAGCAAAATTGGGAAGGCCCTTACAAAGTTGTCACCAGAATCAATGATGTCGTTTACCGCATTCAGAGAGGTGTTAGAGGCAAAATGAAAGTTGTTCACAGGGACCGACTATGCCGCTACAATGGCCAGGGAAGAGATAGACTTGTTCGGGACGAACAATCTTAAGAAGGGGGCAATGTTATATGAATGGTTTTGTCTCTACTACAGTAAATATTGTTATGGTTTTTGTCCCTACTACAGTAAAATAAATTATGCTGAATAATTTTGCTGAATGATTCTGCTGAAATAACAATGGGGAATTTGAAAGCTTTCAAAGCATCTCGACAATTCCGAATGGTTCGAGACTTAGACTGTTCGGGAAACTTTGATCCCAATATAAATAGGACATTTTATTCGGAAATGGACACAGTTTCATTTTAACCGTGGTAGCGAATAAATGGTGAATAATTAGTGGTGCTAAGATAAAGAAATAAATAGAGAATTTGAACTGAGATAAAAGTGAGTTTCATTTATAGAGATAGTAGTGGTAAATTAAAAGTAAAAGAAAATAAGTTTTATTTTCGCACCCAAGACTAAAAACATTACAATATGGCAACACATTTTATTTATATTTTGTTTTTTTTTTTACGACAGAAGTTGTTTTCGATACTCCAATTCGTTTTTTTTGTTTTCAAGTTTGTTTTGGGTGCAATATTGCTGAGCGGGACGAGCTCGCTCTGTCTCTCTCTCTCTCTCCCTCTATTTCTCTCTCACAAGTGGGTCCGTGGGAATTCTAATTAACATACTAATTGGAGCCGACAAACGTCGTTTTACGGCTCCGTATTTGGATCCGTATGCGGAGTCTGGTATGTGAATTTGACTCCGCGTGTGGATCGAATTCGGATCCATTTGCTTGAAGGGGATATCACAAGAACCGCCAGATTTTGTTCGTTGGACATTTCATCGCTTACATTTTTAATATAGCTGAGAATGGCAATTGCAACTAATCGTTTCATCGAAAGCGTTATTGCTTTAAAATCGCAAAAAGCAGGACCGCAATAGATATAAAATACCTGCAAATGTTTGTAAATATTGTGTCACAGACGATGGTGACATTGAATTTCAATGGACAAAAATAAAAAAAAACAAACCATTCGTTAAACACAACCAACAACGAAAAAGCACAAGATATTTTAATAATTTTGTTTATTTTGTATTGTTTTCTACATATTAAAAGTTATATTTTTACGTAGTCTGGTGAACTTAAAATCATTGTATCTTGAAGCGATAGTTGCAGTTTATCACTGGTGTTACTTTGAGATGATAACAGCTCTGCAGTATTTAAATTTGAATTTTCTTCAAAATTGTCGAAAAATTCTTCGAAAACATCTGACTGGACGGGAACATCTGACTGGAAATCTTCGAGAGGAGTGCCTTTTCTGCTTCCCCTGCCTCCTCAATATTGTAATCCTATATAGCGAAAGATTTTTAAGTTCATCTTTATCGAATGCTTATTTTGCGGGCTCAATTTAAAAAAAAAAAAAGGTACGTACCGATTTAAAATTTGAGTTTGTTTTCTTTAACTTGAAACAACCACTGAATCCAAAAATTTGAATTCTTCAAAATAAAAGATAAATCGAGCCAATCGGCGACCCATATTTTCCGGAATTATCAACTTTCTTTTTTTCCAAAACATATGCGTTTCTTAAATATTTGATTTTTTTTAAGTCTTCGACGCTTCGCCCGAACTCATTCGATATTTGAATCCATGTATTTTTTTTACAAATCCCTTTCGTAATTCCATAGACTTTAAAATTGAGAATAATTATTTATAAGTTTTATTATACCTTCTTGGGATAATTTCCAATCACTTGTTTTTAAATTAAAACAAAACAAAGAACAATACCTCGGAAAAACAAATTAACGCGCACGTCAAACTATTAAATTTTAATGGAAATACAAAAACTTACAGTTATATCAAAGCAATATAGTATACGATAAATAGTTTACGATAAAAGAATGCTTTTCATCGCCTACTGTTAATATTGTTATATGAATGGTTTTGTCTCTACTACAGTAAATATTGTTATGGTTTTTGTCTCTACTACAGAATTATGCTGAATAATTCTGCTGAATGATTCTGCTGAAATAACAATGGGGAATTTGAAAGCTCTGAAAGCTTTAAAAGCATCTTGACAGTTCCGAATGGTTCGAGAGATAGACTGTTCGGGAAACTTTTGATCCCAGTATAAATAGGACATTTTATTCGGAAATGGACAGTTTCATTTTAACCGTGGTAGCGAATAAATGGTGAATAATAAGTGGTGCTAAGATAAAGAAATAAATAAAGAGTTTGAACTTAGATAAAAGTGAGTTTCATTTATAGAGATAGTAGTGGTAAATTAAAAGTAAAAGAAAATAAGTTTTATTTTCGAACCCAAGACAAAAAAAAATTACAGTGGTGTCAGAAGTGAAATAAAACTTAAGTTCATAATTCATTTGAAGAAAAAAAAAAGTGAAAAGTGATTACGTAACTATGGGTAAACTTGTAAATGCCCTCAACTTGATTGAACTCAGAGCAGTGTTGAAGAAACGAGGTCTTCCTACTGCTGGAACCAAAAATGACCTCATTATATGGCTGCAAGAAAATATGAATGAACAAAACGAAAATCAGGACACATTCCTCGTGGATGTTGAAATTGAAGAGGAACAAGAGCATGTAGTGTCGATCAAGTACTCGTCGTGAGCGGTCGCGTTGCTAAATCTGTGCGCGTGTGTCCCCCAAATATATATATATAAAAAAAAAATAATAATAAAAAAAAAAATAGACCAAACCAAAAAATCTCACACATAATTTACATACAAATTAAAATCAATCATTTTCAATACCCAAAATTCGCAAAATCAAATAAGCCAGTGACAAATAACAAATTAAAGAAACAACAAAAAAAACCCCCCGAAACCTCGCTCGTAGTCGCAGCACAGCATCCGACACCACCCATCCTCTCCACCCGAGCCCACCTATAACTGTTGCTTTCTATGCACTGCAAGCCTCTTGTGTGGCTTATCGAAAGATGATTGCAGTGGATTGGTAAGTAGCATTTGTCGAATAGTTCTATTGTGTTGTCTATACCTATATATTAATTTCGTGTGCAAATTGTCTTATGGGCATAACACCTAGGACAGTTTGTTTTTCATTGATTTGATATGGGCCTACACTGCACGGTCGAACTTAGGTACGTCAAAGTTGAATTTTTTGTATTAAGTTTTTCAGAATGGTAAGTGATTTTTGTGTCGTCTATTCAAATGTTCGTGGGCTTAGGAAGAATTTCTTTTCTGTGTACGCCCATACTGTGCAATACAGGCCAGCTGTTTTGGCATTAAGTGAAACCGAGGTTGGACAGAATACTGATTTATCAGAATTTTGTTTGGTTGGATATAACTTAGTGCCATTACTTTTTTCCCACCATGGTCTTGTCGTTTGTGTTAGGAATGATATTGCTTGCCAGGGCCTTCCCCAATATGGGCATTGTTCTAATACGAACTTTAATTTCCTGTGGCTCAAATTCACTGTCCGCAAGCATATCATTCATTACTGTTTTCTTTACAGGAGTCCGAATCTTGACAGCATGTCTACTTGTGATGAGTTTGATGTTTTGTCAGATTCAATTTCCCGAATTGTTTCCCATTGTCCTCACACTGAAGTCGTGATTACGGGCGACTTCAATGTACACAATTCAAGTTGGCTCCGATATTCTGGCCAGACAACACTCGAAGGAAGGTATACCGAGATCTTTGCTGAGTATAACCATCTTACCCAGCTTGTCGATGAGCCTACTCGTATACCGGATGTTGATGGGCATTCCGCCCATACTCTTGACTTGTTCCTTACTTCCCATCCTGATAAATATACTATTAAAGTAACTTCTTCATTTGGCACCTCGGACCATTGTGTCATTTCAGCTAATTTCTCGATCTCCAACCATCCAGTTAAAGAAAAAATTCCCACTAGGACCGTTTGGCAATACGAGAAAGCCAACTGGGACGGTCTGAATAATTTCTTTCGCAACTTTAACTGGTCATTATGCTTCCTCGATAATGACATTGATGTCAGTGCTGAAATGATTACAGAAGTGATTTTTCTTGGAATGAGAACTTTTGTCCCTCACAGAACAAAATGTATCAAACCAAAAGAAAAGTCTTGGTTTACCGAAGAGTGTAAAGAAGCTATCAGGTTGAAAGAAGTAAGCTTCCGATCCTACAAAGCCAACCCAACTGAGGAAAATCGGAAGAAACACAAACAAGTTAGGAACTCGTGCAACTCCGTTATACACAAAACAAAATTTTTACATGACCAGAAGTTACGGCAAAAAATTCTGCAATGTCCCAAAGGCAGTAAAAACTTCTGGTCATTTGTAAAAAACGTCAAGAACTCAACGTCATCATCAGTTCCAACGCTCATCGTCGACGATAAACTTATTGTCAGCTCTTCAGAGAAGGCGAATATGCTCGCAGCTCATTTTGCTGCAAGTTCTAAGTTGCCTGCAAGCAACAATGCCCCTCCTGTACTTGAGAACATTAATTTTTCTATGGGACAGATATTTTTCCGCACTCGTACAGTATCAAGAGTACTTCAAGATCTTGATATACACAAATCCGCTGGCCCGGATGGTATACCCCCTATTCTTCTGACAAAGTGTTCTTCATCTCTGGCAAAACCACTGCGTAAGCTTTTTCATCGCTCCTATCGTTCAGGAATCTTTCCTAGTAGATGGAAAACAGCATTTGTCCAGCCCGTCCCAAAAAAAGGTGACTCCTCCTCCCCCTCCTCCTACCGACCAATTGCACTTACGTCCCTTCTTTCCAAGGTCATGGAAACGCTGATAAATCGTCAGCTCAAGAAATATCTCGAAGATCGGGAGCTTTTAAATGACCGGCAATACGGCTTTCGCAGCAATCGTTCCACTGGTGATCTGATGGCATATCTCACCGAACAGTGGAACAAATCTGTGCATCGCTTTGGCGAAAGCAAGATTATTGCGCTTGATATTTCAAAGGCATTTGATAGAGTTTGGCATGAAGCTCTTTTATCGAAAATGCGTGCATTTGGTATCGATGATACTCTTATTCGTTGGATTAGAAGCTATCTTCTGGACCGTTCAATACAAGTTGTATTAGACGGTTTCAAGTCTGATCTCCACAAAATAAATGCTGGTGTGCCCCAGGGCTCCGTTCTGTCTCCGACTCTCTTTCTCATTTTTATAAATGATCTATTGTCTGTGACTTCTAATCCATTAAATTGTTTTGCTGACGACTCAACCCTCAGCTTTTCATATACGTTTGATAATTCACGGCCTTCGCCTTCGGACGTGTTATTACAACGCCACCGTATGATAAGCTCATTAAACTCCGATTTAAACAGCATTGTGAATTGGGGTATTAGAAATCGTGTGGAGTTTAATGCGTCGAAAACTCAATGCTGTCTTTTGTCGTTGAAGCTAAACATACCCCCTATGCCATTATCTATGAATGGTACTTGCATCGAAGAGGCCGAAAAGCTATCAGTACTCGGTATGTGTATCAGTGACAACCTGCGTTGGAATGATCATATACTTGAGATTGCTAAGAATGCTGCAAGATGCTTAGGCTTTCTTAATAGATGCAAGAAGTTTTTCACCCCTTCTGATCTGGCTCCAATTTACAAGGCGTTTATACGCCCTAAGCTCGAGTATAACTCCCATCTCTGGGCAGGTGCTTCTCAAACTTTTCTTCACCTGCTCGACAGAGTTCAGAAAAAAGCGTTAAAATTGATAGGAGAGAGAAACATTATGGAAACATTTCCATCACTCGAACATCGTCGAAATGTTTCATGTCTTTCTTTATTTTACAGGTTCTTTTATAAAAAATGCTCACTCGAGGTAGCCAGCTGCGTTCCACCCCTTAAACATTTCCCCCGTAACACTCGTCTTGCTAGGAAAGCTCATCAGTTTACACTTGAGCCCAATTTCGGACGTACCGTGAAATATAGGGATTCTTTCTTAAGCCGTACAACACGAATGTGGAATAGACTGCCTGGCACAATTTTTCCTTGCCATTTTGATCTGCAGACTTTCAAGATCAATGTTCATCGACACCTCCTTTCCCTTCCTCCCTAAATTCCTATCGCTCGCGCTGTGAATTATCATTAAAAGGGCTATAACAAACCCCTTGAGCGCGTGTGCATTATAAAAAAAAAAAAAAAAAATGTAAGTAATAGTTCCGACTTGTCCAATATGATGGCTCTTCTTCTCGAGCGTTTTCAAGAGCAAAGAAACGAATAAAAGAATCTTCTAGAAGAGCAAAGAAACGAACAAAAGAATTAACAAGCGAAACTTCTAGAACGTTTTGAAACCCAAGAGAAGAATCTTGAAGACCAGAAAAACCTCCTCGAAGGAAAGTTCTCTGACATTGGAAGCAAGTTTGTTGCTGCTGACGAGCGTCTCGAAAGCATCGAAAAACAAATTTTGACTGTAGATGAAAGGTTCGAGAAAGTTGAAGACAAATTCGAAAAATATGCAAAGGAGTTGGACAAGGTAAGAAAAATTAAAATCAGAGAAAGTTCTGGTGATTGCATGCGAAGAAAGGAAATGCATCCGCCAACTTTTGATGGGCAAACTTCTTGGACGATCTACAAAAGACAATTTGAAGCAGCTGCGAACACAAACGGCTGGGACGACGAAGAAAAAATTGTTGCACTGACACTTGCTCTCAGAGGACCTGCTGCAGAACTACTGCAAACAATACCAGCAGAGTTACATGGCAACTTCAAAGCTCTTACTCAGGCGATTGAAAACTTTTTGGAGATGGCCATATGCAGGAAGTTTTCCAGGTCCAACTTAACACCAGGGTTCAGAAAAGAGGTGAGACTCTTCTACAGCTGTAAGCAGATATCCAACGGCGGGTGAGGAAATTATTAACCAATTTGCTGCTCAAGCATTTGTCGAGTGCATCATCGGAATTGACTTCATGAAAGCACATGGAGTAATTCTGGATATCGGTAACCAGGTTCTGAAATATAGAAATGTCGAGATTCCGATGATCTATGGTAACGAAAACTCGTCAACCCTGAGAACTGTCGTCAAAGAAGACCTACGCCTGCCTCCCTCTTCAGAAGTCTTTGTTTGGACAAACATAAAAGGCGATTCAGGGAACCATCGATACCTTTTTGTAGAACCGGACTCCTGAACAACGTTCTTAAAACAATATCGTGGGAAAAACGCTTGCCGCGCCTAAGAACAACATGGTGCCTGTAAAAATAGTAAACATCAAACCTTATGAAGTCAACCTTAAAGCAGGAGAAGTAATTGGACAATGTGGTCTAGTCGCAGCAATAACAAGAATCACCGATGAAGAAGTACGAAATCCTGTAGAAGTCAACTCTTTAAGGTCAAAAATTCTCAAATCCTGCAAACTAAGTCAAAAACAACAACAGGTTGCTGGAAGCCTTATTCATGAGTTTGCTGATATTTTTGCTTCAAAGGATAAACCATACGGAAGAACACAATTGGTGCAACATCGCATCGATACTGGTGATGCAAGGCCAATCCGTCAACCTGCAAAGCGCCTTCCACTAGCCAAACAGGCAGAGGTTACGGATATGATCTCGACGATGCAGAAAGAAGGTTTGATCGAGAATTCCAAAAGTTCTTGGGTATCACCGGTGGTCCTAGTCAAAAAGAAGGATGGAAGCACCCGGTTCTGCGTGGATTACCGAAGGCTGAACGATGTCACTACCCTCTGCCCAGGATCAGCGACACTCTGGATGCAATGGCAAGAGCTCAATGGTTTTCAACTTTGGACCTGAAAAGTGGGTACTGGCAGGTGGAAATTCACCCAGAAGATCGAGAAAAAAACGCATTTTCGACAGGTAATGGTCTATGGCAATTCAAATTTATGCCCTTTGGCCTGTACAACACTCCGGCAACATTTGAGCGTTTGATGGAATGCGTTTTACAAGGGCTTACTTGGAAGACATGCCTGGTTTAGTTGGATGATGTCATCGTTTTTGGGAAAACATTTGACGAGCACTGCAGGAACTAGAGAGAAGTTTTCCGGAGGCTTCGAGAAGCTCATCTTAGGTTGAATCCAGACAAATGCACCTTTTTCAAGACTGAAGGGAAATATTTAGGACATATTGTCTCGTCTCAAGGGGTACAAACCGATCCAGAGAAAGTGGAAGCTGTGAAGAACTGGCCAACTCCACAAGATAAACATCAGCTGAGAAGTTTCCTTGGGTTAGCCACATATTACCGGCCATTCGTGAAAAACTTTGCTGGAGTTGCGAAAAGCCTGCACCAACTCACAGAGAAAGGAAAACAGTTCAAATGGTCAGGTGATTGCGAGAAAAGCTTCAAGGAACTAAAAACACGCCTCTGTAACGCTCCCGTTCTGGCATATGCTACTCCTCGGAAACAAGCAATGTTGGAATTGGGGCTTTTTTTTCGCAAGTTCATAATGGCTAAGAAAAGAAAGTAGCCTATTACAGCAAAGTGCTCTCGAAGGCAGAAAGGAACTATTGCGTGACCAGGAGGAAACTTCGAGCTCTAGTACTAGCTACAAAACATTTTCATAAGTACATCTATGGGCAGATATTCCTCCTTAGAACAGACCATGGAGCGCTAAGGTGGCTTTTGAACTTTAAAAATCCCGAATAACAAGAAACAAGGTGGATTGAGAGGTTGCAGACATACCACTACGATATTCAACATCGAAAATTAAAACAACACTCCAACGCAGATGCATTATCCTGACGACCATGTTAATCGAACTGCAAGCATTGTTCACGTCAGGAAGAAAAGGAGTCCCTAGTCACTCAACGAGTGAGAGTCGAGCCCATTGCCGCCTGGAGTAACGAGGAAATTAGGAATGCTCAACAAGAAGATTCTGACATTGAACCCATCCTTGCATGGAAAGAGCACGAGGAGAAACCACAATGGGTTGCAATGGATATTGCAGGTCCTTTTCCTGAAACCAACGATGGAAACCGATATATTCTCGTGATCATGGATTACTTCAGCAAGTGGCCTGAAGCGTTTGCCATTCCAAACCAAGAAGCAAAAACGGTTGTGGATCAGATTGTCTTCAATTGGATAAGTAGACTTGGTGTACCTAAAGAACTCCATTCTGACCAAGGGAGTAACTTCGAGTCAAATATCTTCCAACAGGTTTGCTCACTCCTTGGCATTCATAAGACAAGGACAACACCGCTGCATCCACAATCAGATGGAATGGTAGAACGGTTAAACAGAACTCTCAAAGAACACCTTTCCAAAGTAGTGGAAGACTGTCAACGAGACTGGGACCGATGCATTCCACTGTTTTTAATGAGCTATCGGAGCGCAGTTCATAGCACTACAGGACATACTCCTTGGGAAATCTTGTTTGGTTCAACAATGCGACTACCAAGTGAAGTGAAATTTGGATGCCCTCCAAATGAGCCACAAAGCCAAGAAGAATATGTGGACGATCTCAAAAAGAGACTCATGTACATTCATGAAAGGACCAGAACAAAGATAAAGGATGCCAGTGATCGCATGAAAACACGTTATGATGCACATGCAACGACGACAGGGTTTCAAGTGGAAGATCTTGTGTGGTTATACAACCCCCATCGGAAAAAGGGACTGTCACCGAAGCTCCAGCAAAATTGGGAAGGCCCTTACAAAGTTGTCACTCAGCTCTGAAAGCTTTCAAAGCATCTTGACAATTCCGAATGGTTCGAGACTTAGACTGTTCGGGAAACTTTTGATCCCAGTATAAATAGGACATTTTATTCGGAAATGGACACAGTTTCATTTTAACCGTGATAGCGAATAAATGGTGAATAATTAGTGGTGCTAAGATAAATAAATAAATAAAGAGTTTGAACTTAGATAAAAGTGAGTTTCATTTATAGAGATAGTAGTGGTTAATTAAAAGTAAAAGAAAATAAGTTTTATTTTCGAACCCAAGACTAAAAACATTAGAGTGGTGTCAGAAGTGAAATAAAACTTAAGTACATAATTCATTTGAAGAAAAAAAAAAAAGGGAAAAGTGATTACGTAACTATGGGTAAACTTGTAAATGCCCTCAACTTGATTGAACTCAGAGCAGTGTTGAAGAAACGAGGTCTTCCTACCGCTGGAACCAAAAATGACCTCATTATAAGGCTGCAAGGAAATATGAATGAACAAAACGAAAATCCGGACACATTCCTCGTGGATGTTGAAATTGAAGAGGAACAAGAGCATGTAAGTAATAGTTCCGACTTGTCCAATATGATGGCTCTTCTTCTCGAGCGTTTTCAAGAGCAAAGAAACGACCAAAAAATCTTCTAGAAGAGCAAAGAAACGAACAAAAGAATGAACAAGCGAAACTTGTAGAACGTTTTGAAACCCAAGAGAAGAATCTTGAAGACCAGAAAAACCTCCTTGAAGGAAAGTTCTCTGACATTGAAAACAAGTTTGTTGCTGCTGACGAGCGTCACGAAAGCATCGAAAAACAAATTTTGACTGTAGATGAAAGGTTCGAGAAAGTTGAAGACAAATTCGAAAAATATGCAAAGGAGTTGGACAAGGTAAGAAAAATTAAAATCAGAGAAAGTTCTGGTGATTGCATGCGAAGAAAGGAAATGCATCCGCCAACTTTTGATGGGCAAACTTCTTGGACGATCTACAAAAGACAATTTGAAGCAGCTGCGAACACAAACGGCTGGGACGACGAAGTTAAGTTTGTTGCACTGACACTTGCTCTCAGAGGACCTGCTGCAGAACTACTGCAAACAATACCAGCAGAGTTACATGGCAACTTCCTCCAAGCTCCAAGCAGACATCGAACGCCTGGCTCAACTGGCATATCCAACGGCGGGTGAGGAAATTATCAACCAATTTGCTGCTTAAGCATTTGTCCGTGGCTAAGCTGACATCAACCTCCAGCGAGCAGTACGAACAGCCGGAAAACGGACGCTTCCTGAAGCATTGGCGTTTGCCCTCACCATGGAAGCAGCAGAACAGGCTTCTCAAAGCATTTATCGGGGTAAGAGAAGGAACTGTAGAGGAGTGCGCTTGCCAGAGAACGACATTCCAGAGCAACCACCGTGATGGACCTCTCCGATGCTGGAACTGCAACAGGACCGGACATCTCCAGCGCCAGTGTCGTATGCCGTTAACAAGAGGAGTTTGCCAACATTGCGGCAGCAGGAGGAACAGCCAAGAGGAGATTCACAAAATCCCTGCTGCAACTGTTTCCCACCCGGGAAACGAGTAAGAACCAACTTCACGGCGCAGAAGCTGGTTCCGGGTATCGATGGCCCCAGAAAAACCATCCAGGTCTCGCAGACTAAACGAGACAATAAAAGTCTGACAATGGAAGCAGCTATAAACGACAATAAATATGTGGCAACTATCGATACCGGTGCCACCGCCTCCATTGTAAGAAGAGACGTGGTGAAGATGACATGGCTACACAACATCAATAGCTACTGGCTGAAGACGGCAACAGGTGAGTCAGCTACAGTATATGGGGAAGTACAACTAGTGATCCGATTGGCAGAACTGGAGTTTTCACATAAATTCCTAGTGGCAGATATTTGCGATGAGTGCATCATCGGAATTGACTTCATGAAAGCACATGGAGTAATTCTGGATATCGGTAATCCGATGATCTATGGTAACGAAAACTCGTCAACCCTGAGAACTGTCGTCAAAGAAGACCTACGCCTGCCTCCCTCTTCAGAAGTCTTTGTTTGGACAAACATAAAAGGCGATTCAGGGAAACATCGATACCTTTTTGTAGAACCGGACTCTGAACAACGTTCCCAAAACTACATCGTAGGAAAAACGCTTGCCGCACCTAAGAACAACATGGTGCCTGTAAGAATAGTGAATATCAAACCTTATGAAGTCAACCTTAAAGCAGGAGAAGTTATTGGGCAATGTGGTCTAGTCGCAGCAATAACAAGAATCACCGATGAAGAAGTACGAAATCCTGTAGAAGTCAACTCTTTAAGGTCAAAAATTCTCAAATCCGGCAAACTAAGTCAAAAACAACAACAGGTTGCTGAAAGCCTTATTAATGAGTTTGCTGATATTTTTGCTTCAAAGGATAAACCATACGGAAGAACACAATTGGTGCAACATCGCATCGATACTGGTGATGCAAGACCAATCCGTCAACCTGCAAGGCACCTTCCACTAGCCAAACAGGCGGAGGTTACGGATATGATCTCGACGATGCAGAAAGAAGGTTTGATCGAGAATTTCAAAAGCCCTTGGGCATCACCGGTGGTCCTAGTCAAAAAGAAGGATGGAAGCACCCGGTTCTGCGTGGATTACCGAAGGCTGAATGATTTCACACAGAAAGACAGCTACCCTCTGCCCAGGATCAGCGACACTCTGGATGCAATGGCAACAGCTCAATGGTTTTCAACTTTGGACCTGAAAAGTGGGTACTGGCGGTGGAAATTCACCCAGAAGATCGAGAAAAAACCGCATTTTCGACAGGTAATGGTCTATGGCAATTCAAAGTTATGCCCTTTGCCCTGTGCAACACTCCGGCAACATTTGAGCGTTTGATGGAATGCGTTTTACAAGGGCTTATTTGGAAGACATGCCTGGTTTATTTGGATGATGTCATCGTTTTTGGGAAAACATTTGACGAACACTGCAGGAACTTGAGAGAAGTTTTCCGGAGGCTTCGAGAAGCTCATCTTAGGTTGAATCCAGACAAATGCAACTTTTTCAAGACTGAAGTGAAATATTTAGGACATATTGTCTTGTCTCAAGGGGTACAAACCGATCCAGAGAAAGTGGAAAATGGGAAGAACTGCCCAACTCCACAAGATAAACATCAGCTGAGAAGTTTCCTTGGGTTAGCCACATATTACCGGCGATTCGTGAGACTTTGCTGGAGTTGCGAAAAGCCTGCACCAACTCACAGAGAAAGGAAAACAGTTGAAATGGTCAGGTGATTGCGAGAAAAGCTTCCAGGAACTAAAAACACGCCTCTGTAACGCTCCCGTTCTGGCATATGCTACTCCTGGAAAACAGTTCGTCATCGATGCAGACGCAAGCAATGTTGGAATTGGGGCTGTTTTGTCGCAAGTTCATGATGGCCAAGAAAAGGTAGTAGCCTATTACAGCAAAGTGCTCTCGAAGGCAGAAAGGAACTATTGCGTGACCAGGGGGGAACTTCGAGCTCTGGTACTAGCTACAAAACATTTTCATAAGTACATCTATGGGCAGAAATTCCTCCTTAGAACAGACCATGGAGCGCTAAAGTGGCTTTTGAACTTTAAAAATCCCGAAGGACAAGAAGCAAGGTGGATTGAAAGGTTGCAGACATACCACTACGAGATTCAACATCGAAAGGGAAAACTACACTCCAACGCAGATGCATTATCTCGACGACCATGTAAATCGAACTGCAAGCATTGTTCACGTCAGGAAGAAAAAGAGTCCCTAGTCACTCAACGAGTGAGAGTCGAGCCCATTGCCGGCTGCAGTTACGAGGAAATTAGGAATGCTCAACAAGAAGATTCAGATATTGAACCCGTCCTTGCATGGAAAGAGCACGAGGAGAAACTACAATGGGTTCACATTTCCGATAGAAGCCCGGTGCTAAAAGCCTATTAGGCTCAATGGAACTCTCTCCATGTACAAGAAGGTGTACTCAAACGGAAGTGGGAATCCGCAGATGGCAAGTCCTATGTGATGCAAGTAGTTGTGCCTCGGTCCAAAGTCAATGAAGTTCTCCGTGAGATGCATGATGGCACTTCTGGAGGCCATTTGGGAATTATCAAAACGCTGGAAAAGATCCGAGATCGTTTCTACTGGCTTCATGCAAAAGAAGACGTCGAAAGATGGTGCAGGAAATGTGACACTTGTGCTGCTACAAAAGGACCAGGCAGAACAATTCAAAGTGCGATGCAGCAGTACAACGTTGGAGCACCCTTCGAAAGAATTGCAATTGATATTGCAGGTCCTTTTCCTGAAACCAACGATGGAAACCGATATATTCTCGTGATCATGGATTACTTCAGCAAGTGGCCTGAAGCGTTTGCCATTCCAAACCAAGAAGCAAAAACGGTTGTGGATCAGATTGTCTTCAATTGGATATGTAGATTTGGTGTACCTAAAGAACTCCATTCTGACTAAGGGAGGAACTTCGAGTCAAATATCTTCCAACAGGTTTGCTCACTCCTTAGTATTCATAAGACAAGGATGGAATGGTAGAACGGTTTAACAGAACGCTCAAAGAACACCTTTCCAAAGTAGTGGAAGACTGTCAACGAGACTGGGACCGATGCATTCCACTGTTTTTAATGAGCTATCGGAGCGCAGTTCATAGCACTACAGGACATACTCCTTGGGAAATCTTGTTTGGTTCAACAATGCGACTACCAAGTGAAGTAAAATTTGGATGCCCTCCAAATGAGCCACAAAGCCAAGAAGAATATGTGGACGATCTCAAAAAGAGACTCATGTACATTCATGAAAGGACCAGAACAAAGATAAAGGATGCCAGTGATCGCATGAAAACACGTTATGATGCACATGCAACGACGACAGGGTTTCAAGTGGAAGATCTTGTGTGGTTATACAACCACCATCGGAAAAAGGGACTGTCACCGAAGCTCCAGCAAAATTGGGAAGGCCCTTACAAAGTTGTCACCAGAATCAATGATGTCGTTTACCGCATTCAGAGAGGTGTTAGAGGCAAGATTTAAGTTGTTCACAGGGACCGACTATGCCGCTACAATGCCCAGGAAAGTGAAAGATTTGTTCGGGACAAACAATCTTAAGAAGGGGGCAATATTATATGAATGGTTTTGTCTCTACTTCAGTAAATATTGTTATGGTTTTTGTCTCTATTACAGAATTATGCTGAATAATTCTGCTGAATGATTCTGCTGAAATAACAATGGGGAATTTAAAAGCTCTGAAAGCTTTCAAAGCATCTTGACAATTCCGAATGGTTCGAGACTTAGACTGTTCGGGAAACTTTTGATCCCAGTATAAATAGGACATTTTATTCGGAAATGGACAGTTTCATTTTAACCGTGGTAGCGAATAAATGGTGAATAATTAGTGGTACTAAGATAGAGAAATAAATAAAGAGTTTGAACTTAGATAAAAGTGAGTTTTATTTGTAGAGATAGTAGTGATAATTTGAAAATAAAAGAAAATAAGTTTTATTTTCGAACCCAAAAGCTAAAAACATTACAATATAAATGAAAGGCTCCTGATCTCTCCCTCCCTCTATCTTTCCCTCTCTCTCACTCTTTCTCTCAATCTATTAAAAAAGAAAAAAAATACTCGATTCTCGAATCTCTTTCTTAATTTTGTATGCCATGCATGCAATTTCATGAGAGGCCTCGTTAAACGCAGACTCTGGTGAGCCAGAAATGAACCGAGAATTCTGAAGTGAGTGATTTTTGCTTGAAGGGTCTGCTCACTGCTATTGCTTTGGCTTCTGCGATACATATATCGCTAGTGGAGACGGCGCGTAATGGAGAAGACACACTCCTTAACATTTTTAAGGAAGGAATGCACTAGAAGTCAATGGAAAAGTGATCGATGTTTATTCTTTAGATTGCTATTTCACAGCTCATTTGTTTCAAATAATTAAGGATGAATTTTTAAAATTGGTTAGAATATAAACTTTTATTCTCGAAACTCAATAATGGCGGGCTTACACATTATTTATGAATAGACCGCACTCCAGTAACTGTATAAGTGGAAATTTCGTGATTGTGAAGGTTTACACACCTAATTCAATTCTCGATGCTAAATTTCCATATGCGTTACCAAGTTTCTTTTGTTTTACTTGCTTGAAGTTTTCTAAATAACTGCCTTAGCACAATGGTGTACCTGCAGCAGTAGTACGTTGCACTTACAATTTGAATTGCAATTGATATTGCAGGTCCTTTTCCTGAAACCAACGATGGAAACCGATATATTCTCGTGATCATAGATTACTTCAGCAAGTGGCCTGAAGCGTTTGCCATTCCAAACCAAGAAGCAAAAACGGTTGTGGATCAGATTGTCTTCAATTGGATAAGTAGATTTGGTGTACCTAAAAAACTCCATTCTGACCAAGGGAGGAACTTCGAGTCAAATATCTTCCAACAGGTTTGCTCACTCCTTAGCATTCATAAGACAAGGATGGAATGGTAGAACGGTTTAACAGAACGCTCAAAGAACACCTTTCCAAAGTAGTGGAAGACTGTCAACGAGACTGGGACCGATGCATTCCACTGTTTTTAATGAGCTATCGGAGCGCAGTTCATAGCACTACAGGACATACTCCCTGGGAAATCTTGTTTGGTTCAACAATGCGACTACCAAGTGAAGTGAAATTTGGATGCCCTCCAAATGAGCCACAAAGCCAAGAAGAATATGTGGACGATCTCAAAAAGAGACTCATGTACATTCATGAAAGGACCAGAACAAAGATAAAGGATGCCAGTGATCGCATGAAAACACGTTATGATGCACATGCAACGACGACAGGGTTTCAAGTGGAATTTCTTGTGTGGTTATACAACCCCCATCGGAAAAAGGGACTGTCACCGAAGCTCCAGCAAAATTGGGAAGGCCCTTACAAAGTTGTCACTCAGCTCTGAAAGCTTTCAAAGCATCTTGACAATTCCGAATGGTTCGAGACTGTTCGGGAAACTTTTGATCCCAGTATAAATAGGACGTTTTATTCGGAAATGGACAGAGTTTCATTTTAACCGTGGTAGCGAATAAATGGTGAATAATTAGTGGTGCTAAGATAAAGAGATAAATAAAGAGTTTGAACTTAGATAAAAGTGAGTTTCATTTATAGAGATAGTAGTGGTTAATTAAAAGTAAAAGAAAATAAGTTTTATTTTCGAACCCAAGACTAAAAACATTAGAGTGGTGTCAGAAGTGAAATAAAACTTAAGTACATAATTCATTTGAAGAAAAAAAAAAAAGGGAAAAGTGATTACGTAACTATGGGTAAACTTGTAAATGCCCTCAACTTGATTGAACTCAGAGCAGTGTTGAAGAAACGAGGTCTTCCTACCGCTGGAACCAAAAATGACCTCATTATAAGGCTGCAAGGAAATATGAATGAACAAAACGAAAATCCGGACACATTCCTCGTGGATGTTGAAATTGAAGAGGAACAAGAGCATGTAAGTAATAGTTCCGACTTGTCCAATATGATGGCTCTTCTTCTCGAGCGTTTTCAAGAGCAAAGAAACGACCGAAAAATCTTCTAGAAGAGCAAAGAAACGAACAAAAGAATGAACAAGCGAAACTTGTAGAACGTTTTGAAACCCAAAAGAAGAATCTTGAAGACCAGAAAAACCTCCTTGAAGGAAAGTTCTCTGACATTGAAAACAAGTTTGTTGCTGCTGACGAGCGTCACGAAAGCATCGAAAAACAAATTTTGACTGTAGATGAAAGGTTCGAGAAAGTTGAAGACAAATTCGAAAAATATGCAAAGGAGTTGGACAAGGTAAGAAAAATTAAAATCAGAGAAAGTTCTGGTGATTGCATGCGAAGAAAGGAAATGCATCCGCCAACTTTTGATGGGCAAACTTCTTGGACGATCTACAAAAGACAATTTGAAGCAGCTGCGAACACAAACGGCTGGGACGACGAAGTTAAGTTTGTTGCACTGACACTTGCTCTCAGAGGACCTGCTGCAGAACTACTGCAAACAATACCAGCAGAGTTACATGGCAACTTCCTCCAAGCTCCAAGCAGACATCGAACGCCTGGCTCAACTGGCATATCCAACGGCGGGTGAGGAAATTATCAACCAATTTGCTGCTTAAGCATTTGTCCGTGGCTAAGCTGACATCAACCTCCAGCGAGCAGTACGAACAGCCGGAAAACGGGCGCTTCCTGAAGCATTGGCGTTTGCCCTCACCATGGAAGCAGCAGAACAGGCTTCTCAAAGCATTTATCGGGGTAAGAGAAGGAACTGTAGAGGAGTGCGCTTGCCAGAGAACGACATTCCAGAGCAACCACCGTGATGGACCTCTCCGATGCTGGAACTGCAACAGGACCGGACATCTCCAGCGCCAGTGTCGTATGCCGTTAACAAGAGGAGTTTGCCAACATTGCGGCAGCAGGAGGAACAGCCAAGAGGAGATTCACAAAATCCCTGCTGCAACTGTTTCCCACCCGGGAAACGAGTAAGAACCAACTTCACGGCGCAGAAGCTGGTTCCGGGTATCGATGGCCCCAGAAAAACCATCCAGGTCTCGCAGACTAAACGAGACAATAAAAGTCTGACAATGGAAGCAGCTATAAACGACAATAAATATGTGGCAACTATCGATACCGGTGCCACCGCCTCCATTGTAAGAAGAGACGTGGTGAAGATGACATGGCTACACAACATCAATAGCTACTGGCTGAAGACGGCAACAGGTGAGTCAGCTACAGTATATGGGGAAGTACAACTAGTGATCCGATTGGCAGAACTGGAGTTTTCACATAAATTCCTAGTGGCAGATATTTGCGATGAGTGCATCATCGGAATTGACTTCATGAAAGCACATGGAGTAATTCTGGATATCGGTAATCCGATGATCTATGGTAACGAAAACTCGTCAACCCTGAGAACTGTCGTCAAAGAAGACCTACGCCTGCCTCCCTCTTCAGAAGTCTTTGTTTGGACAAACATAAAAGGCGATTCAGGGAAACATCGATACCTTTTTGTAGAACCGGACTCTGAACAACGTTCCCAAAACTACATCGTAGGAAAAACGCTTGCCGCACCTAAGAACAACATGGTGCCTGTAAGAATAGTGAATATCAAACCTTATGAAGTCAACCTTAAAGCAGGAGAAGTTATTGGGCAATGTGGTCTAGTCGCAGCAATAACAAGAATCACCGATGAAGAAGTACGAAATCCTGTAGAAGTCAACTCTTTAAGGTCAAAAATTCTCAAATCCGGCAAACTAAGTCAAAAACAACAACAGGTTGCTGAAAGCCTTATTAATGAGTTTGCTGATATTTTTGCTTCAAAGGATAAACCATACGGAAGAACACAATTGGTGCAACATCGCATCGATACTGGTGATGCAAGACCAATCCGTCAACCTGCAAGGCACCTTCCACTAGCCAAACAGGCGGAGGTTACGGATATGATCTCGACGATGCAGAAAGAAGGTTTGATCGAGAATTTCAAAAGCCCTTGGGCATCACCGGTGGTCCTAGTCAAAAAGAAGGATGGAAGCACCCGGTTCTGCGTGGATTACCGAAGGCTGAATGATGTCACACAGAAAGACAGCTACCCTCTGCCCAGGATCAGCGACACTCTGGATGCAATGGCAACAGCTCAATGGTTTTCAACTTTGGACCTGAAAAGTGGGTACTGGCGGTGGAAATTCACCCAGAAGATCGAGAAAAAACCGCATTTTCGACAGGTAATGGTCTATGGCAATTCAAAGTTATGCCCTTTGCCCTGTGCAACACTCCGGCAACATTTGAGCGTTTGATGGAATGCGTTTTACAAGGGCTTATTTGGAAGACATGCCTGGTTTCTTTGGATGATGTCATCGTTTTTGGGAAAACATTTGACGAACAGTGCAGGAACTTGAGAGAAGTTTTCCGGAGGCTTCGAGAAGCTCATCTTAGGTTGAATCCAGACAAATGCAACTTTTTCAAGACTGAAGTGAAATGTTTAGGACATATTGTCTTGTCTCAAGGGGTACAAACCGATCCAGAGAAAGTGGAAAATGGGAAGAACTGCCCAACTCCACAAGATAAACATCAGCTGAGAAGTTTCCTTGGGTTAGCCACATATTACCGGCGATTCGTGAGACTTTGCTGGAGTTGCGAAAAGCCTGCACCAACTCACAGAGAAAGGAAAACAGTTGAAATGGTCAGGTGATTGCGAGAAAAGCTTCCAGGAACTAAAAACACGCCTCTGTAACGCTCCCGTTCTGGCATATGCTACTCCTGGAAAACAGTTCGTCATCGATGCAGACGCAAGCAATGTTGGAATTGGGGCTGTTTTGTCGCAAGTTCATGATGGCCAAGAAAAGGTAGTAGCCTATTACAGCAAAGTGCTCTCGAAGGCAGAAAGGAACTATTGCGTGACCAGGGGGGAACTTCGAGCTCTGGTACTAGCTACAAAACATTTTCATAAGTACATCTATGGGCAGAAATTCCTCCTTAGAACAGACCATGGAGCGCTAAAGTGGCTTTTGAACTTTAAAAATCCCGAAGGACAAGAAGCAAGGTGGATTGAAAGGTTGCAGACATACCACTACGAGATTCAACATCGAAAAGGAAAACTACACTCCAACGCAGATGCATTATCTCGACGACCATGTAAATCGAACTGCAAGCATTGTTCACGTCAGGAAGAAAAAGAGTCCCTAGTCACTCAACGAGTGAGAGTCGAGCCCATTGCCGGCTGCAGTTACGAGGAAATTAGGAATGCTCAACAAGAAGATTCAGATATTGAACCCGTCCTTGCATGGAAAGAGCACGAGGAGAAACTACAATGGGTTCACATTTCCGATAGAAGCCCGGTGCTAAAAGCCTATTAGGCTCAATGGAACTCTCTCCATGTACAAGAAGGTGTACTCAAACGGAAGTGGGAATCCGCAGATGGCAAGTCCTATGTGATGCAAGTAGTTGTGCCTCGGTCCAAAGTCAACGAAGTTCTCCGTGAGATGCATGATGGCACTTCTGGAGGCCATTTGGGAATTATCAAAACGCTGGAAAAGATCCGAGATCGTTTCTACTGGCTTCATGCAAAAGAAGACGTCGAAAGATGGTGCAGGAAATGTGACACTTGTGCTGCTACAAAAGGACCAGGCAGAACAATTCAAAGTGCGATGCAGCAGTACAACGTTGGAGCACCCTTCGAAAGAATTGCAATTGATATTGCAGGTCCTTTTCCTGAAACCAACGATGGAAACCGATATATTCTCGTGATCATGGATTACTTCAGCAAGTGGCCTGAAGCGTTTGCCATTCCAAACCAAGAAGCAAAAACGGTTGTGGATCAGATTGTCTTCAATTGGATATGTAGATTTGGTGTACCTAAAGAACTCCATTCTGACTAAGGGAGGAACTTCGAGTCAAATATCTTCCAACAGGTTTGCTCACTCCTTAGTATTCATAAGACAAGGATGGAATGGTAGAACGGTTTAACAGAACGCTCAAAGAACACCTTTCCAAAGTTGTGGAAGACTGTCAACGAGACTGGGACCGATGCATTCCACTGTTTTTAATGAGCTATCGGAGCGCAGTTCATAGCACTACAGGACATACTCCTTGGGAAATCTTGTTTGGTTCAACAATGCGACTACCAAGTGAAGTAAAATTTGGATGCCCTCCAAATGAGCCACAAAGCCAAGAAGAATATGTGGACGATCTCAAAAAGAGACTCATGTACATTCATGAAAGGACCAGAACAAAGATAAAGGATGCCAGTGATCGCATGAAAACACGTTATGATGCACATGCAACGACGACAGGGTTTCAAGTGGAAGATCTTGTGTGGTTATACAACCACCATCGGAAAAAGGGACTGTCACCGAAGCTCCAGCAAAATTGGGAAGGCCCTTACAAAGTTGTCACCAGAATCAATGATGTCGTTTACCGCATTCAGAGAGGTGTTAGAGGCAAGATTTAAGTTGTTCACAGGGACCGACTATGCCGCTACAATGCCCAGGAAAGTGAAAGATTTGTTCGGGACAAACAATCTTAAGAAGGGGGCAATATTATATGAATGGTTTTGTCTCTACTTCAGTAAATATTGTTATGGTTTTTGTCTCTATTACAGAATTATGCTGAATAATTCTGCTGAATGATTCTGCTGAAATAACAATGGGGAATTTAAAAGCTCTGAAAGCTTTCAAAGCATCTTGACAATTCCGAATGGTTCGAGACTTAGACTGTTCGGGAAACTTTTGATCCCAGTATAAATAGGACATTTTATTCGGAAATGGACAGTTTCATTTTAACCGTGGTAGCGAATAAATGGTGAATAATTAGTGGTACTAAGATAGAGAAATAAATAAAGAGTTTGAACTTAGATAAAAGTGAGTTTTATTTGTAGAGATAGTAGTGATAATTTGAAAATAAAAGAAAATAAGTTTTATTTTCGAACCCAAAAGCTAAAAACATTACAATATAAATGAAAGGCTCCTGATCTCTCCCTCCCTCTATCTTTCCCTCTCTCTCACTCTTTCTCTCAATCTATTAAAAAAGAAAAAAAATACTCGATTCTCGAATCTCTTTCTTAATTTTGTATGCCATGCATGCAATTTCATGAGAGGCCTCGTTAAACGCAGACTCTGGTGAGCCAGAAATGAACCGAGAATTCTGAAGTGAGTGATTTTTGCTTGAAGGGTCTGCTCACTGCTATTGCTTTGGCTTCTGCGATACATATATCGCTAGTGGAGACGGCGCGTAATGGAGAAGACACACTCCTTAACATTTTTAAGGAAGGAATGCACTAGAAGTCAATGGAAAAGTGATCGATGTTTATTCTTTAGATTGCTATTTCACAGCTCATTTGTTTCAAATAATTAAGGATGAATTTTTAAAATTGGTTAGAATATAAACTTTTATTCTCGAAACTCAATAATGGCGGGCTTACACATTATTTATGAATAGACCGCACTCCAGTAACTGTATAAGTGGAAATTTCGTGATTGTGAAGGTTTACACACCTAATTCAATTCTCGATGCTAAATTTCCATATGCGTTACCAAGTTTCTTTTGTTTTACTTGCTTGAAGTTTTCTAAATAACTGCCTTAGCACAATGGTGTACCTGCAGCAGTAGTACGTTGCACTTACAATTTGAATTGCAATTGATATTGCAGGTCCTTTTCCTGAAACCAACGATGGAAACCGATATATTCTCGTGATCATAGATTACTTCAGCAAGTGGCCTGAAGCGTTTGCCATTCCAAACCAAGAAGCAAAAACGGTTGTGGATCAGATTGTCTTCAATTGGATAAGTAGATTTGGTGTACCTAAAAAACTCCATTCTGACCAAGGGAGGAACTTCGAGTCAAATATCTTCCAACAGGTTTGCTCACTCCTTAGCATTCATAAGACAAGGATGGAATGGTAGAACGGTTTAACAGAACGCTCAAAGAACACCTTTCCAAAGTAGTGGAAGACTGTCAACGAGACTGGGACCGATGCATTCCACTGTTTTTAATGAGCTATCGGAGCGCAGTTCATAGCACTACAGGACATACTCCCTGGGAAATCTTGTTTGGTTCAACAATGCGACTACCAAGTGAAGTGAAATTTGGATGCCCTCCAAATGAGCCACAAAGCCAAGAAGAATATGTGGACGATCTCAAAAAGAGACTCATGTACATTCATGAAAGGACCAGAACAAAGATAAAGGATGCCAGTGATCGCATGAAAACACGTTATGATGCACATGCAACGACGACAGGGTTTCAAGTGGAATTTCTTGTGTGGTTATACAACCCCCATCGGAAAAAGGGACTGTCACCGAAGCTCCAGCAAAATTGGGAAGGCCCTTACAAAGTTGTCACTCAGCTCTGAAAGCTTTCAAAGCATCTTGACAATTCCGAATGGTTCGAGACTGTTCGGGAAACTTTTGATCCCAGTATAAATAGGACGTTTTATTCGGAAATGGACAGAGTTTCATTTTAACCGTGGTAGCGAATAAATGGTGAATAATTAGTGGTGCTAAGATAAAGAGATAAATAAAGAGTTTGAACTTAGATAAAAGTGAGTTTCATTTATAGAGATAGTAGTGGTTAATTAAAAGTAAAAGAAAATAAGTTTTATTTTCGAACCCAAGACTTAAAACATTACAATATATTAATTTTTTTTTTATGATTTCTTTAAACATTTGGAACCTGTTTCGAGCGAAATTTGCTTGCCGCCATCATTGTTTTCCCTCAAAGTAATTGACACCGACGTATTCGTGGACTGCCCTATGAATACAATACAAAAGAGACCACGAAAAACGAGGCTAGTGGAGAATGGAACGTAGGAAATATTGGACTCTTTATGTATATCATCTATGCTTAAAGTACGTCAAAGGTTCTATGTTGAACATAGAAGTTCTATGTCTTTTTTGGCTGTAGTGTTGCCAACAATTTTTTAAAATTTTTCTTTTTTGTTCTTATGAAAACCGCTAAGATTACGAAAATTTTGATACATAAAACTGATTTTTGGTATTTTGGTCGACACACAACCTTATAGTTCTCAGCCAGCGAATTATTTTTGAAAATATTCGATCTTGAAAAACCTTACTGATAGGAACGTTTGTTGTCTCATATATATTGTTGTTCTTTATAATGTATTTTTCTTTTATTACGAAAGATCCTTAACAGTAAATAAATTATCTGCGATGGGAAATATTTAAGGAGATTTGGGATTGTTGTTTTATAAAATAAAATTGTTTGTGAAAAATCAAATAAAAATATTAAAAATTTATCTAATTATGAGTTAATTTTTATTTTGGTATTTGCAAGCTGTCTTTTGTATAAAAACTAAAATACTTCGTCACGACACGATGTTTTCTTCAGGAAAATTTTGATATTCAAGTGGGAAATATGGTTGAAGAGTTGACGAAAAATATCCCGGAACGCCTATCGCTAAATCTAACAAATTTCCAGCTTTGCAAAATTCTCCATCATCGGACGGTATTGAAATATAATTAATTATTGCTGCTCCACTTTCAAAAAAATTATAAAATAATTATTTTGCAAATAAATGTGCTTCTTTTCAAAAGACAAATTTCCAACTGACGACATTTAGGAATGTCAATTTTATGTGTGTGTGAAAGTATGTGGTATCAGGCTCTAAATCGAGATTCGCAGAAGGCGATCTAGATCCAATATGAGATCGAATCTAGATTGCTTTTTTGGCTTCATGGAAAGTGCTCGTGCTCTAATTAACTGCTGGAACACAATAGAAAAACGCAGCCGGAACCGCAGCCGCAACCGTACCGCATGCCGTACGTACCTAATTAGAAGTGCCCACAATGAAGTCGTACGTACTCCACGTTTTTTTACAATTTCCACTGAGAAACATACATATATATGAATATAAAAGATGATAAAACATATATCGCATCATGTATAGTCTTTTCAATAAATTTTTAATTACCTGACCTAATTTCTAAAAGGATTTTATTAGCACGTTGCTCTTTTTTTTTTGTATGGAATGTCAAAAATACGCACGTATTTATTAAAAGTTGGCCAACTCGTCCGTCGCGGTTTGCGGCTGCGGTTGCGGATCCGTCTCGTTGTGTTCACAACATTGAATTCGTGTGTATTCAATATTTTGACATGCGATACGGCTGCTGCTGCGGTTCCGGCTCCGGCTCCATTGTGTTCCAGCAGTGAAAGGGGTATCTTGCCTTCAAAATATGACATTCTTGTCAAAATATTAAATGACAGAACAGAACGTGGGAAAAATTGCAATCTTTCGTCGCTTGTCGGCCGCTAAACATAAGTGTTCTCTGAAAACGACTGTTTCATTAATAAAAATTAAAGCTAAAAGTTAAATATGGGAAAAACATCCAAAGATAAGCGCGATATCTATTATCGTCTTGCCAAAGAAGAAGGTTGGCGAGCACGAAGTGCCTTTAAATTGTTGCATATCGACGAAAAATTTCACATTATTAAAGGTAAGAAGTCTCATTTAATCATACCTCTTTTGTCTGTTGAAAGTGTTTGGACCCATTCTCCTTAGATGTTACCAGAGCCGTTGACCTCTGTGCAGCCCCTGGCAGCTGGAGTCAAGTTCTTTCGAAACGCCTCTACGAAGACGGCCACAACGAAAATGCTAAAATTATAGCAGTTGACCTTCAGGCCATGGCTCCATTGCCTGGTGTAATTCAAATTCAAGGAGATATTACGAAGCTTAGCACAGCCAATGCCATTATTGAACACTTCGGCGAAAAGAAGGCCCAACTGGTTGTCTGTGATGGTGCCCCAGATGTAACGGGATTACATGATATCGACGAGTATATTCAATCACAGCTATTACTTGCCGCTCTCAGCATTACCACTCATGTCCTTATTGCCGGTGGAAATTTTGTAGCGAAAATCTTTCGGGGTAAGGACACAAGTCTACTCTACTCGCAACTGAGGATCTTTTTTGAAACTGTGTCCATTGCTAAACCTCATAGCTCAAGAAACTCAAGCATTGAGGCTTTTGTTGTGTGTCAGAACTATAAGTGTCCGGATGGTTACATTCCACAGATGATCAACCCAATGGTGGATGATGTTAAACTTATTGCCAGTGCCACCGAATCGGAAGTTAACAAACAAATCATTCCGTTTGTTGTTTGCGGCGATCTACGCGGATTCGATTCGGATATGTCATATAGTTTGAATGTAAGTTCCTGCCAGATATTAGTAAAAATGTTTAAAAATAACTAAATCCTTTCCTTAACAGCTGGACCCGGACTCTACTTATACGTATCGCGAAGTTATCCAAAAGCCTATTTCACCTGCATATAAAGAAATTCTGGACAAACTCAAATCGTGTTCCATAAAACACTCGGCCATTACCGTAGATCACCAACAACGGACAGAAACGAAAAGTTAAATTTTACATTTATGCACTTCTATAAGACTTTTTTTTTATTTTATTAATAATACAAACATAAATAATGTGTACACGAAAGTGCTTGTTCTGCGCCATTTCTCAATTAAATATTAATGTTTCCAACTATTTACACAAAAATGATGATATTTTGTGTACTTTTTACGACTGCCTTCTCCTTCACTCCGTATCTGTGAACTTTATTGCTCTCGGGAAAGTCGGGGAGTAAATTGTGAAAATTCTCTACTTGTAAACTCTGCTGTTCGGTCCAGATACCATCACCCGTAAAATGATACTCACATTCGATTAGATACAAAATTAAAGCTAGTATCTTAGACTTGCTGATCTGTGTGTTTTGTTGGTCCATTTTAATTTCTTGTAGGCTTTCTGGTTTGGTGACTATTAGAAGCTTTTCTTCTATACGTTTGCTGGATGAAATATTATTCTTATAATTCTATAAAAGCGTACAAATATTTTTTGTATACATACATTGGATATAACAGAAGGTACAAATTGCTATAAATATCTTCATTGGTAAATTTTTTTGATGAAAGATAATCGTAACACTGCTTTACTTGTACTACTGGTATGTGGCACCAGTTCGGGTGGCGAGTCAGAATTGAACGAATACTGCTTGCGTTTTCTTTAAGTATATTTGCAAGAAATACCACGACATCTTTTCCTTTTGTACGATCTGATCCTTCACGAGCAAATCTGTATTTAAATATATCATAATAAAATATATATTTTTGATGAACTTCTAACATAAGAATGCAAATTTCGCATATAATAGATAAATTTAGTTCGACGATGCAAAAATGGGAAGTACCCCGTGGCGTAGTGGTTAGTGTGTCGGACTGCTACGCCGAAGGTTCAGGGTTCGATCCCTGACGTTGCCACCTTAAGTTTTTTTCCGGGGTACTGCCTCTTGCGAGGAAGTGACAAATCCTCCAAGAGTAATTAATGTCATGGAAAGTGCTTCTCTGTTAGCCGTTCGGATTCGGCGGTAAATTGTAGGTCCCTTCCATTCCTGCAGAATATCAACGCACACACAGGAATGGTTGAGAGTGTAAGTCACAGCCCCCGACCCCGCTTGGAGCTGTTGTACCAACAATTTAGTTTTTTATTTTTTTTAAGCAAAAATGGCGAAGTTGACTTAATGTTGAAGAAGGGTTAGTATGCATTTCTGCTGAAGCAAACTCTTCCGACACTATACTCTTTAGATGAAAAGCCTACTACAAGAGATTGATACGGCAATATTGTTTCGCTGACACGCACATTTTGTTTTTGTCAGTGCGAATAAAAAACCATTTCACCGTGTTAAGTCGTGTACCAAGCATATGGGAAGCATCACACTAATAGGAGTTGTAGTCAAAGACAAAAAAATGCCTACTGCAAGTAATCTTCGTTTTGAAAAACCTATTATGGTTCAATCCAAATATAGTTAATTGCGACCTCAATTATTTATTTTTCCCCGCTTTCAAAACGGTCTTAGCCACCCAAATACTATAAATATTTATTTTGAAATAAAATTTACTGATTTAAAATTTACGGGATCTATTTATAATTCACCGACTTCATCATGTTGATGGTTGTGTTTAAGTTATTGTACTTAGTAGTAGCCCTAGCCTCTTGAGTCGGCATTAATTGGGAAAACGAACAAAGTTAGAAAACTTTTGAAAATTACCTTGCAAATGCATCTGAACTGCATGACAGTACATGCAACGAAGCACAACGAACCTTGAGTTGACTCAAGTAGTCTAGTCTGAGGCGAGCTTTGTTCTGATAGTGAACCAGTCTTAATATTCTCGGATTCGACCGTAAGACCTGAAATTCTTCGATCTCTTGTAAATCTTTAAGTCTATCAAGAACTGTATCTGGACTCAAAGTTAGTACTTCTAGGCATCTGACTACCGCATTTTCCTGTATTCCAAATGACTTTATGTGATTCAAAGTTTTAACAAGGCTTTCTGTAGAAGACATTAGAATTTTTGGTGTCTTGAATAGAATACTACGAAAGTCCTGTCCATCGATTGACTTTACTTGATTGAGCATCCGTTTCACGTTATCCGGATCGCCGTAAAGCACAAATGGATTTTTCGCTACGCGTTCTTTGGGGAAATTCAGATAGTCAAGCATAATCTTAACCATTCGCTGAACAGAGCTAAAGCTTCTGTGCCGAACACGCGAATATGTCCTCCAGAGTTTTTCTAGGTCCTTCTCAGTCATATCTAAACGCTGCTTAAGATAGGATGTCAGTATGTTTTCTCGCAACATTTTTAGTTGAATTTCTTCGCCGTATTTTATCGGTAAACAGACATCGATATCGGTGAATCGAGTTCGAAGTCTTTCCTGGACATCCACATCAAAAGGAAGAAAACGCTGGCTCTTAAGTGTTGAGATATCTCTGTTCATGATAGTGACAAATTTAAAGAGCAGCTTAATAGGAATCGTTTCAAAGCCGCATTCATGGAGAACAATATGACGATTTTGAATTGTTAAAGAATTTTGATAAAGAAGCATTGGTTTCTCAAGAATCTCATTGATTGTGTAGTTGAGTGATTTGAGCATTTCTGCTGAGCTAACGAGGTGATCCCGTTTAACATTATATAGTTCCTTATGTTTTGTCAATGCTTCGGTCCAATATTTGTGTGTAGATCCTGGAAATTGATCCCGTGTTTAGATTTAATATCAATAATTCAGTGATAAGACATTAACCTAAGACCCTAGTAAGGTAGCCAGCTGTAATTCGATTTTCAACGACATGTATTTCGTCGTTTTTTAATGTACTAATTAAACGTGAAAGAACATTTATTTGCTTTTTATTAGAGAGAAAGAGCCTTCGACTCCAAAGCATATTTATTTATTTTAAAAGAAACTCTAATGTGTAACAAAAAAGTATTCAATTCAATTCAATTTCAATTCATTTTAATGTGGATTTTTTTTTGGAAAAAGCAAATTTGATGTAAAATTTAATCGAATTTGCTGTCCAAAAAAGTGACTAATAGATTTGATCAGATTTTGTTATTGGATGCATGATTGGGTGCTTGATACAACTACTAGAGATAACGCCTTCCAATTTTCATTTTTGATTTGTTCTGCGCATCTCGTCATATGAACACCTGAAGTTTTGCGCATTGCGCCTTCTCGTTTTCGCCTTCCCGTTTGGCTTTTGTTTCGTTCTTCCCTCTATACATTCTACACATTGACATAATAGGGGTATTCACGATCTGGTGTAACTTGTCTTGCATCATTGTAAAAGTGGAGAAGTGCTACGTTTTCTTGCAATACAACAACAAATATACTGGCTGTCATTTTGTTACACTTTTGCACTTTATCTATACCTCAACCCCATTGCAACAGGAAAATACAACGGTGCAAAATTTGTACTTTTGATTTTGACATTTGTGTCAACCTGATTTTGACATTTGTGTGAGTTTTGCTACAGAGTGGAAGAAGTGAGTTCACGATCTACAAGAAATACAAACAATTTCGCACTTTTACAATACTTGTTTGCACCAGATCGTGAATACCCCTAATATTGGTATTCACGATCTGGTGTAACTTGTCTTGCATCATTGTAAAAGTGGAGAAGTGCTACGTTTTCTTGCAATACAACAACAAATATACTGGCTGTCATTTTGTTACACTTTTGCACTTTATCTATACCTCAACCCCATTGCAACAGGAAAATACAACGGTGCAAAATTTGTACTTTTGATTTTGACATTTGTGTGTAAAGCGGGTGGCAATGGTACATTGGATGAAGTGCTTGGTTGCTGACCTAAGAGTTGTGGGTTCGAGCCCCAGTCTGGGCAGCAATTTTTCAATATTCCCCCAGCTTCAACTGGACGCCACACGTGGGAATTTCATGAGATAAATATCACCTATTTCTCAATCCATTGTACCAACAAAAAATCTTTCCTATCCTTTCTATTCCTTCTAACTATTGCCGTGCAGTTTGCATTCAAAAAGATCTTGGGTCTTACAGGCATATAGTTAAAAATTATTATTATTATAACCTGATTTTGACATTTGTGTGAGTTTTGCTACAGAGTGGAAGAAGTGAGTTCACGATCTACAAGAAATAGAAACAATTTCGCACTTTTACAATACTTGTTTGCACCAGATCGTGAATACCCCTAATATTCATGTTTTATAGGATGTCAATGCATTTGTGCGCTCTACGTCATAAGACAACGAAGTTTGACAATGGTTTGGCGTTTTCGTTCTTAATTTGAGGCGTGTTCAACTATATGACAATGTCTAACGACCCTTCAAGCAAAAATCACTGACTTCAGAATTCTCGGTTCATTTCTGGCTCACCTGAGTCTGCGTTTAACGAGGCCTCTCACGAAATTGCATGCATGGCATACAAAATTAAGAAAGAGAATCGAGAATCGAGTATTTTTTTTTCTTTTTTGATAGATTGAGAGAAAGAGAGAGAGAGGGAGAGATCAGGAGCCTTTTATTTATATGCATAATATGTTTACTTTTTAGTTTGCATTGGAGAATGAAGACGACAGTACAAAGAAAGAATTGGAAAAAAATAATTCGGGCAGTGAAAAAGTGTTTTTGAAGAAAATAAAATAAATAAAAATACATAGTTTAAATGAAACGAGTGGCCATTTTTATTTTTACAAATTAATTTTTGTTATTTTTATAAGTTATGACCATCAATTTTGTGGAATAAAAAATTAAAAATAAAAGAATATGGGAACAAATTTTATTTATATTTTGTTTTGGACGACAGAAGTTGTTTTCGATACTCCAACTCGTTTTTTTGTTTTCAAGTTTGTTTTGGGTGCAATTTCGCTGAGCGGGACGAGCTTGCTCTGTCTCTCTCTTTCTCTCTCTCTCTCTATTTCTCTCACAAGTGAGTCCGTGGGAATTCTAATTTACATACTAAATGGAGCCGACAAACGTCGTTTTACGGCTCCGTATTTGGATCCGTATGCGGAGTCTAGTATGTGAATTTGCCTCTGCGCGTGGATCGAATTCGGATCCATTTGCTTGAAGGGGAGATTGATTTTTCTGTCATGTTATCTTCGTTAAAAAAATCTGTAGGGAAGACTTTCTTGTCAGTACACAATTCAGTGTACACCAGCGGTGCCATCTACCTGCGAGACGACCACTTTACTCGCAACGTGCTGAACGCACTCGATGGGATCCACCCAAAGAAGGTTCCACACCAAATTGGAATCCACATACAAAATGGACGCTAGTTCCTATCTTCGGATTCCACAAATTCCCCACCACATCCTATTTCCAACATTCCTTCGTTCCCATATGTTTTCAATGGAAGAAGGTGATGGAACGAAAGATCAAATATTCATTGTCCGAAATAACACCCCGTTCACACCAAGCAAGACAAGCACGGTGCTCACATCAACCGGAGTGCGAAGAAAAGTAGTGATATAGGTGGCCAGAATAATGCTTGATTTAAGATAAAGTGACAGAGAGACGTCAGACTATGATTTTGAGAAATTGCTCGAGGCGGGCGAATAATTTTTCTCTATTCGTTGTTCTGACACAAGCGCTACAATTTTACACTTTATTACGCAAGGTTTGGTTATGCCACTCTACTAGAAAATTGAGATATCTATAAAAGTCAGTTTCGAGGAACCTGACAAGTCAACTACGACATCTATAAAAAAAATCAGTGTCACATTCATCACTGGTCCCCTTCAAGCAAAAATCACTGACTTCAGAATTCTCGGTTCATTTCTGGCTCACCTGAGTCTGCGTTTAACGAGGCCTCTCACGAAATTGCATGCATGGCATACAAAATTAAGAAAGAGATTCGAGAATCGAGTATTTTTTTTCTTTTTTAATAGATTGAGAGAAAGAGTGAGAGAGAGGGAAAGATAGAGGGAGGGAGAGATCAGGAGCCTTTTATTTATATGCATAATATGTTTACTTTTTGGTTTGCATTGGAGAATGAAGACGACAGTACAAAGACAAAATTGGAAAAAATAATTCGGGCAGTGAAAAAGTGTTTTTGAAGAAAATAAAATAAATAAAAATAAGTAGTTTAAATGAAACGAGTGCCCATTGTTATTTTTATAAGTTAATTTTTGTTATTTTTATAAGTTGTGACCATCAATTTTGTGGAATAAAGAATAAAAAATAAAAGAATATGGCAACAAATTTTATTTATATTTTGTTTTGGACGACAGAGACAGAGGTTGTTTTCGATACTCCAACTCGTTTTTTTGTTTTCAAGTTTGTTTTGGGTGCAATTTCGCTGAGCGGGACGAACTCGTTCTCTCTCTCTCTCTCTCTCTCTCTCTCTCTCTCTCTCTCTCTCTCTTTATTTCTCTCTCGCAAGTGAGTCCGTGGGAATTCTAATTTACATACTAAATGGAGCCGACAAACGTCGTTTTACGGCTCCGTATTTGGATCCGTATGCGGAGTCTAGTATGTGAATTTGACTCCGCGCGTGGATCGAATTCGGATCCATTTGCTTGAAGGGTCGGTTCGAATTCTTGTCATGATTCACATGAAATGACAAACAAAATTATGACAGATTATATAGATCCTGCAAATAGGAACTCCAGCAGATTCATACATGTCAATTAGGTCACACAAGGCATTATATCTGACAGATGTCATAGTTAGAGTAAGTTAGTAATTCTGTTTGACACCATGAATCCTAAAAGCGAATGTGCTAAGATTCAAGTTTTAGTACTAATACGTACGTTACCACACCGTTATATACCCTTGTTACACACCAGCATCGACACATGAATCGACACAGTGAATCGATTCTATATGGGCATTCACACACCCCTGTGTGTGTCGACATATGTTCATCTGTCAAAATTCAGTACACGTCAAAATTTTTACAGAAATTGAAGTGAAAAAATATTTGAGTGATTTAATGATTTATAATAAATCAAAAAATAATAGAACACGAGAAAGACAAGATATCATGCTTGCTGAACTATTTTCCAAAAAAAAAAATCTGTTTAAAATTTTTCCAGACTTGTGTGGCGACATCTCTACAAATTTGTGATGTTTCATTTGAAAGAAAATGGGAGCTTCCTAAGCACAACAAAAGAAGTTTTGAAAAAATGTGGCTCATGTACGAGGATAACCAATGGTATTCCGCGTTTCGGATGAAGAAGAAAACTTTTCTATATGCGTGTTCCTTGGTGGAAGATGAACTTGCTCCGTCTGAGTTGGTCTCCTTGGCTAGGAAGCCTTTATCAGTTCTGGAGCAAGTAGCTCGACAATTTTCTTATCTCTTATTATTTCTAATAAAACAACAATTTCGGAATGCGCCCAAACGCATTTTTCAATTTCAGACTCAATTTCCATGTTTCAAAATATAAACAAATTGACAAAAACAAACCGAGACATTCAGAACGGTAAATCTGTGTCGATTCAACAGTTCGGTCCTTTTTACACACCATGTCGATGCACTTAACCGGCACGACGAGATCGATCTACTGTGTCGACAAAACTCCTTTTCACACAGCCATAAAACCATGTCGATGCTATGCATCGACACGGTAGTTCGTGGTGTGTAAAAAGGGTAATAGTACTTACCACCTTTTTTCTTGTCAAATCAAATAATCATGACATAAGTATTTCGTATCTCTATGATAATCATATTCATCATATCACATGTACGGCGCAACAGCTATTTTTCAATAATCAATGTCACCAGAGCCTTAACTCAATTAATTACGTCAAAAATATTCAGTTTGAAATATATTTCGGAAATGTCATATCACCGAATTGGCAAAATGACACAGTGAGCATAGCACCTTAATGCTTTTTACACGCGCCACCTATCGTGTCAACAATGAAATAAAAAGAACTCCGAAAACTGGAAGCTAGACTGGAAAGTAGCAATGTCTGTCATAATATCGGATGTGGACATCATTCTAAAGACATAAGCAGACGAGATAACACCTCAGCAGAATCCAAGAAGAAAAAAAGTTTTTTTTTACACCCAAGCGGCCAAGCCGCACCCATTTTTTTTTTTTTTGAAGAAAATTCCTTAAATTGCTCAAGCAATAAAGGATGGATATTTATACTTCTGGAAATACCATTTAAAAGAGGTAAGAAATGTGAATTTCCTTTCGTTACCTGAGTCTCAGGGCAAATATAGTATATTTGCTTTGAGATATAAGGAAAAACTTGTCGCGTCACATGTCCAATGTAATAAAGGAATCAATTTGCTTATTCTTATTAGGGGTAGCAGCCTGAAAATTCCACAGCAAGGAGCTTCTAATACTACAGGCAATACGGGATAGCAACTTCCTGAAGGAGCTGCCCACCAGCGAACCACGAGGAGCTGCTATATATATTTTTTTGTGTGTGTAATATATTTACATCCACGCCTACACTCCAGTAGATTCAGAAATGTATTTATTTTCCGAAGACATACATACATGCTGACTGCACAGCATTTAAATTCATCCACATCGCCTTTTTTTCGTGGAATCGTGAACCAGATCTACTGCCGTAGTCGTACGACGTTGATCCAATTGGCTCGTCGAAGACTACGACCCATTTTTGTGGCAACATACGCCACCTTTTTGTGGCAATATACGCCACCATATTGTGGCATCCTAAGCCACCACTTTGTGGCAATATACGACACCATACTGTCCAAGATACGCCACCCCCTTTTTGTGGCACCAGCGGCAATTCTACGCCTCCACGTAACATATACTTGTGGCCAAATTTGTGCCACACCAAGTTACTTACCTCGTGGCGACACACACCACGATTATATCTTTACTCGTGGCATTTCATCCACGCCATTCTCATCGAGGTGCAACATCAATTTGAGGTCATCGGTATCCTTGACAAGTTTTTTTGTACACTCAGCCATCGAAAGGCCGAATAGACCATCTTTATTCTGGAAGATACTGTAAAGATTACAACAGGATGTCTGGCGTATGCCTATGCATAGATGCCGATCCAGTAACAACATAATCAGCACACTTTCGACGCGGGATCGCCTCAGCTTTAATTTCATCAGTTCCAGATACATCGCCTCAGCTTTAAGCTCATCAGTTCCGGATACATTTAATCAACTATAATTTCATCAGTTCCGGATACATTTAATCAACTATAGTTTCATCAGTTCCTGATATATTTTTATACAAAAATTGACAAAATAAATCAACCAAAATGGTACTACTGTAGCACCAGATTATACCAGTGGCCCTGTTCTGTAACTTTGGCGAAATTTGTTTGTATCGTTATAAAATGAAACAACTCATTCCGCTGTTATGGCGTCTGGAAAAAGTAGGGTTTCTATAAGTTGAAGCGATATGCAAGGATTTCGATATTATTTTGCCTGGAACTTCCATTGGAAGGCCATAAATTGAAGTGTCATTCTGTCAAATCAAAACAAAAATAATTCAAGATTTGAAAGATTGTGAAATTGAAATTTAAGTTGTTTTTTAATAAATAAAGACTTATTTCTTTAAAAAAAAAATTTCATTATATTATATTATGTTATTTAAAAAGAAATTTTAAAGTATAAAAGAAATACTTATTCTGAATGTTGATGCATAGGTACTTGTTTGTGTTATTTATGTGAGTTAATAATATCATTTTGCTCCCCAATTTGATTGGCATTTTATGTTGGTATCCTATACCTACTACTTACTGGTTACTGCGAGCACATTTTTCTTCACATTTATATGTTAAATGGGTAAATAATTTAAAAAAAAATATTAACAGCGCCAAACTTGATTAAATATTATAGTATAAATATGCACATAAAAACGAACACTTTCCGTTATTTTTGTTTTTAATTTCCAAAAAAAATTATAAATATATATGTACATATGTATATTAAAAATGTTAGTTGTCTTCTTCGACAGAATATTTATGAGAGGCACTTTTCTTCTGGCGAAGTTCACAAACATATTTGCGCAAATAGAGCATGTAGTCTGTCATGAATGTAGTGTACGTCTAGAAATAGATTTAAACGGCTTTAAACATTTTTAATGGTAAATTTATTGCCTATCGCGTGCTCAATACAAGGCGAGTAAATTTGACGTTTAAAATTAAAAAAATATGACTTTTCGGTCATAGAGAACACCATTTTATCGCAGTTTTCCAGTCGTTTCATTTCGATGTGTTCCATGCAATAAAATTATCGCCTGTCAAAGTTAAAGAACCCGATGAACGCGATAAAATGTGTTTTGTTTCAGTTTTCAACGTTTCTCGACAACGCGAGAGTTACAGAACAGGGCCACAGGTAACAAATGTATATATATAATTGTGTAAATTGTGAAGTTGTTGGTGCGTATCGGCTCGAGCTAATTAATCGAGATCGCTAGCACGCTCAACTTTGGTGCTGTTGCGATCGAAATACGCCAGCGTACAATGTCGACATCCACGGACGGTGGTGCAATCAATCTTTTTAGCATTTGTAGTCGGAAGGCAGGACCTGACGCCTCCTCCTCCGCACATACATAAGAGAAACTCCATATACATGTATATTATTTGTTCTATTTACGAGTAGGTATCTAAGTATATTATTACGAAGTGTTGTGTTGTGATTATCAATTTATATCCTTGAATTTGGAGCTCAGTGAAGACTGTGAAAATCCCTAATCGGCGAATAAGAAAACGAAATAATCGCTTGGAAAAATTATTCCTTTTTTTGGGAGTATCGGTTATGATTTCGAGATCGGTTTCTTAAATAGTAAAACAAAAAGTTGTAGTAATCTTTCGGAAATTCGGTATAGCAATTCTGGAATTTATCGACTTCTGATTCGAATTCAGATCCAGTAGCAGAGCTACAAGTAATTTTGGTGCTAGTACCAAGTCGTTACACTCTCCCCGGTGTTACAGATAGTTTTTTTTATTATTTTCACTCACTTGCCAACTCGGTTAATTATTTTTTTTTGTATTATTCACTTTCCTTCACGGATCTCTTATATAGAGTCAGTTTCACTTCTTGATTTTTTTTTTATTTTTACACTCAGTCGCTAAGACATTCAAGTTTGCGTCGGTAGCGACCACCCATCCTCGCGTTTTAACGCCGCGGTAGTATGACAAATTTTTTTTTGGACTTAGTTCGTGCTTGCAATCAATTGAGTACTACCTAATTCCACATTAGCTTCGGTTTATTCGGGTTATTAAACCAGTACATATAGTACCACAAGCCAATCTTCGCGCCCTACCTTACAGGATTGGAAAAATTCCTTCTTTTTTTTGTATGAGCTATACTCAATTACTACCACATAGTGAGTCTCTGATGGTGTCGGAAGCCCCAGTGCCAACTATCCGTCTACAAGGAAATACGATTTAGTTTCCTTTTTTTTGTAACAATTCATGTCTTCATATCCCATACTCAGCAAAGATATACGTTAACATACAAACTGAGTAATAGAGCACCCTGAAACAATGTACAGATAAAAGTCAAGATTAACGTAGAGACACTTATATCTTAATCCATAAACTTTTTTTCAGGAAGGCAACCAGCAGTGCACTCCCGGATCTCCTCTGTAAGATAGATACAGAGATATAATATCTCTGTGGTATCTAATAATTAAATTGCTTTTGATATATTTGCTTTATTATATTTGAATTATATTAATAAAAATTTATAACATCGAGTGTATGTTGGACACGAGCTGTGTTCCTACATATGCGGTATATTTTACATTTTGAACTTTGACTACTTATTTTTGTTGTGTTGAGGAAAGGTATCCTCATGCAGATACTTGATGCTCTTTTGCTTTACTCTCTGTCTTGAGTATTTGATACATCAGTCTGAAGAATCTCGTCTCGTATTTTTTTTTAATTTTTTTTTTATGTTTAGGTTTAGATATTTCCAAAATTAAATATTCGGCGACAGCTATTAAAGTTTCTTTGGATTTTTATTCATGTACGGATGACGTTCCAGTCGATCCGCCGCGACAATTAATACCTCGTTACTCATTTTAGATATTACTAATCGAATTTAACATTTCGAGACGCGCTACTAAGAAAATATAGCGATTATAACCAAATGAATTTAGTTTTGATGACTCTCTGTTTTGAGTCTAATTTTTCTTTTATTTGTAACATGTGTAATAAGAAACTCACTTTTGAATGGATATTGCTCCATATAGTAATGATAGTTTGAAATTAAAAATTTACAAAGAAACACATACTAATAAATGTAATATTTTGCCATCTTTTGGAACAACTATTGTATTGCTTTCAAATATATATGTAGTATATATGTAATATTTTGTTAAGATTTAAGATTGAATTTGAATAAACTAATTAACCGTTTTATAACGTTTTAAGAAAATTTTTCTGCGAGTTTAGTTCTTGAACTTAATATTTACTTGAAGACTTTTGCAGTTTATTATGATGTTGGTTTAGGTAGTTTATAGGGAGGGTGGTGACCCTCGATCAACTTCAGACGGAACAAGATGGCGTGAGAATGGGGTACCTTTGAGATACTCACAGTGCAACGGTGGAGTTTATTTGATTTTGGTACAGCTTTTGATAGGTACCATGGTATAAGTAGATAGTTATAGTCAGCAAGCAATTTTCTTTTGCTTGCTTTTCATGTAGAGAGGCTGCCAAAAATCTGATTGAGTCGTGGGGACTCATAGGTCCACGGACAGCCATAGGTCGTTAGTAGGAGAGGTGATTTCTGCTATCGTTTTGGGCGGGTTGAGAGACCAGGGGGATCACATTAACACCTTTGATCCTCCCTCCCCTCTGAGTTAGACACCTCATCCTAAATTTTCTGCAGAGCATCGTGGTAGCAGAATGGAGGGAAGGTACTAGAAGCCACTGCAATCATGAACATCTATGAATTGCCAGTTATTATTTATATATTTCGTTCTACAAATTGAGATAACAATCCAATCTTGATTTCTTGCTTTATTTCTACGTTCACTCTCAATATTCTCCCTGAGGTGCAATCTTGGATCAATCTTAGTTTGGGTCATTTCTAGCAAGTCTTTTCTTTGGAGATTATGAGGGCCCTTAAGCATTCTAATATTTTTATTTGAGCTCACCCATCTTGAGCTAAACGGTCGGCAGAATAAAAAGAGGTAACACCGGTTAAGTAGATCCCGGAGCAAGTGCCCACGGCCTGGCTGAGCTTGTCATGGCTAAGGTACTGCCGGCCACCGCGACCGTCGATCTTAACCACGGTTCTGCGTTGTCGCATGCCGTTCTTGTTGATTGTTTTAGCGAACGATTACCAGGAAAGGGGGCGTTGTCGACATAGGATCGATACCATCCCTTCAGAGTTAGAAGTAGGTAGTCATAGCTAGGGTGAAAGATGCAATCTGGAGTGCAATCTCTGGAAAAGAACCGACACATTCAAGAGACAGCATTACATTCCTAGTTGTGAGTATGAGGTATAGTAGACTCCCTGGTTTTAGGTGTGAACTACAACGAGAAACGGCTACGAGGAGAACATCTAATACTCGTAGTGGATAGCCGCGAGCACGCTGGCAGGTACACCTTAGGCTGTTCTACGGTGCTTTGTAGTCAGCACCTATGGTGAGCTGTCAGGTGATTGCGCTTCTGTGATGGGGATGGGTATGAAATTGGAAGAATGGGGAGAGGAGTAGGGAGAGCAAGTAGCCGTGTTAGCGAAGTGTAAGTATCTTATATAGGGGTGCTGAATACACCGATACACGGGCGAAGGACGATGGAGTTGCTGTTCCTTGGTGTATGGGGTGCTTGTCCCTTCCTGCTTCCTCTCTGATTTGTGGTGTTGATGGGCATTGGGATTGAGTCTTGGGTATCCATAGGGTGATTCGAATGTCTGTTGGCAATCGCTTAGGAGTGTGTCTACTTCTTCTTCTTCTTCTATATTTTTCATTATTATTTTTACGTTACAGATGGCGCCCAACGTGGGGCCCGAATTAGTTTGCAAAGATAGGATTAGAATTGACGAAAGTTAGGTCGATCCTGAGTAGCGTAGAAAAAGTTAGACATTTTTGAAAATTTTTCAGATTTTCTGTTGCATTAGGTCTACCTTCTTTTCCTCCACCTCTAGTCACTTGTGAATATCTTCGATCTCTGTCCGGATTGAGCAGTAATTTTTTTTTTGCTCAGTCGTCAGTAGCGGAGGTGTCGATATGTCCAAAAGCTGATGTCTGAGATCCAGGTCGTATGAGAGCAGTATGAGCAGGTCTTCTGACCGGTGGTTGGTGCATTTTGCCCGACGCACGTCAGCTGCAGAAGCTCGTCATTCACTCAAATTGCGACCCAATTCACGTCAACTACAATTCAACTTGTTTTCTTTTGATTGTTATCCGATCTAGTTTTTTGTATGTGAAGATATAGCCACTTTTGATAGATGTTAGGAAGTGACGGTATGCGTAGAGACATGAAGCGCTAACCGGTAGTTGGAGTTTTTATACCCGATGTACGTCAGCAGTAGCGTAATGTCGTCTTCGCATACCTGAACAACTTTTCGTTTGGATGAGATTGTCGTTTCACTTACAATAGAACGCCGTAAGTTTACCAAGTCTACACACTCTAAGTGTTTTTTGTTTTGACAATTTTTTTTGAGTCGGTTATGTTGCAGAGCCGAAAAATTTGCACACCTTGTTCCGAAGAAGGGAAGGTTACCCTCTCCCGATTCTTTATATGAAATAAAATTTATAGACATTTAGATATTTTTGAGATATTGATTCAGATAAGCATTGATCTTTTTTTTTTTGAGTTTCCGTTAATCGAGTTGAGACGTAACTTCTCGATTGACGTGTAGTTTGGGATAGTGCCCGCCATTTACTCTTTTGGGATAGTGCCCGCCATTTATAGATTACTGTTTTGAGAAGTTTTGGGATAGAGCCCGTATACAGTTTATAGTTTTAGTACCCACCATTATCGTATACATTAAAAAAAAATTATTGAATTTTTTTTTTGATAACATTTAAGCATATTCATAATAAACCTATCTAAGTATCCAGTTGAATTTAAGATTTCAGAAACCTTTTTGAAATAACGTTTTTGATAGACGAATAGTTTACATATATACTTACCCTTAGTATTAAGCACCTTTAAAATCTATAAACATATATATTTTTTTTTTTTTTGAATTACTTGATTGACGAATATCTGTTGAGGATCTTGCTCACAGAATATTTTGAATTTTCGCTTTTTGATTTTATCAAAGCAACATTTGGTACCCCAAGTAGTATCCGATTGAGGATCTCATGCGGACTACTTGAAAATTTGTTTTTAACTTACAAGATTTACAACTTACATTGACTTGTATTAACAAATAGCCGTTCGAGGTTTTGCTCACGGTATAATTGAAATTTTCCATACACTTACCTTTGACTTTCATTTTTTTTTTTTTATACTGCTTGCGTAGTATCCGTTCGAGGAATTTCTCACTTGCTACAATATAATAATCTTTTTTTTTTTAACCATTGATATACGCGTTTGTCGTGTTATAACCGATTTCCTTCATGATGCGATTGAATGAACAGCACAAGACCTAAACGAACTGTTAGAAGTACTTATCTCACAAAGTACAAGGAGTGTGTCGCAATGGCCCCTGGGGGATCAAAACCTAAACCGGGTCGTAACCAAAACGATATCGTTGAGAATCACTCCGACGACATAGTCAGTCAAGACGAGAATCAAGCAGAAGACAATACGATTGAGAGAAGTGTCATAGTAGACGAGGACGAAGTGGCGAGAGCTGAAGAACAACTTCGGAAAGATGCAGCTGACCACTCAGCTTACATACAGCAAGTAGTTTCCGCTACTATATACCTGCATAGAGTCAACGATAGACAATTCATGGCAGAAGAGCTAGAGAAAAGCCATGCACCATTGCTTGACCAGGTAGCTCAACTACTACAGAAATGACTGTTAAATCTACTCACCCAGTCGCTCCCCCTACAAGACCACTGGTCCCTCCTAATGCTACTTCAACACAACAAGTAACACGACAGGTCAATTAAGTCGACCCAGACACTACACGTGTTGTAAATTACAATGTCCCTTCTGGTCCAGCTACGTCCAGAAATGTCCAGTCCACATACAGGCCATACAACGAAGATGAGGCAAACAGAATTACCCCTCATTACGAGCCAACTAGAGTGCCACCTTTGCCGGATGTTAATCCAGCCCAAATGCCTCTAGGCTCGAACTTAGACGAGTTTATGACTCGTTTGAATGCTTTCAATTTCGACGACGAGTCCACTGCGTCGCCACATAGGCCACCTCCCTCGAACGCGACTTCAATGAACCGTGTTCACCCATTTCACAAATGGGGATTAAAATTCGACGGCAAGAACATGTCGGTCGATGACTTCTTGTTCCGCCTCGATTGTTTTCGATGTAGTTACGGTGGGCCGTGATATGATATTACCACAAATTTCTACCACTTCGAGTCAGGATCCGTAGAGTCTTGGTACTGGGTGTACCTCAAAGGAAACAAGCACTCTACGTGGGACGAGTTAAAAACTGCTTTCTTAGAACAGTACCGCAGTTTAGAAAGTGACACGGAGCTCTTCAGGAAACTTTCGGATCGCAAGATGATGAATGGTGAGACATTCAACGATTTCTATGATGCCATTCTACACCTAAATTCCAGGATGCGAGTTCCAGACCTGAAAAGGAGCCCATAGAAATAATAAAAACAAATGTCCGTAGGCGTATGAGTGAGCTACTCATTACCTACAGTCCATCCAGCTTAAGGCAGTTAGCCTATTATTGTCGAGCTATTGAGAAAGCTCAGTCTCAATATGAGAATTCCCGTCCGAATTTTGTGCCCAACGCACAACGTCCACCTGCAAGGCGATTCGTCAATGAAATCGTAGAAGAGCCCTGTCAGGATCTAGTGCTAGCGTTGCCCAATAGCAACATCGAAGCAATCTAGAGGGATCGAAAGTTACAGAAATGTTGGAATTGCCAAGTTCTTGGCCACAGTTTCCGCGATTGTGCAAAACCAATCGATAAAGTTTTCTGTTTCCGCTGCGGTTTAGCAGACGCCTATAGTCCGTCCTGTCCAAAGTGTTTAGCGGGAAACGAGAGGAGGAACAACCCAATAACCGGGGGGGCTCGCTCCAATTAAACATACCCGGAGTTCAAGTGTCCAAACCAAAAGAGCCTCTTGAACTTCCTAAGATTACAATCTTAAAACCAAACAGGATTAACAATGAATTACCGAACAGTAACAAGAATAATTGTAGAACAATCCCTACTATGAATGTAGAACCCAAACCCAAAACATAATTGAATTTAAACAATAATACAACTGAACCATTATATCGTAAATCCTTTCACGAAAGGCTACGTAATTACGAAGAAGTGCGTAAACGAATTGTCACATTTCCGGAATTGTCCAAACGAATACGACGGACAAGGGAGCGCTTCCATCGGAAGCGGACTACTTACCGTAACATCGCGTCGGCAACCTTAGACCGAGAATCGAATGACCCTCGTCCTTATGTGTTGGTAAAGTTATTGGAAGACAACGTCTTAGGTCTTCTCGATTCAGGGGCAAGTATTAGTTGCTTAGGCACAGACATACTTCCCTATTTGAAAGACAAGAAAGTTACGGTAAGGAAGGTAGAGACTACCGTGTCCACGGCCGATGGACACAAGCAATCCATAGTTTGAGTGATTACTACCCTAATCCAATATAAGGGAGTGGCAAAGGATATAGATCTGTACATTGTGCCATCGTTAAGCCAGCGTCTATATTTAGGCGTCGACTTTTGGCAAAAATTCCAGATTGCACCAAATGTAATTGCGGGTCTTTCAGGAATTACGACCGGTGGGCCAGAGGAAAGACCCACAAACCAGATTAAGTTGAATGATGAAGAGTCTGAACGACTAGAAGCTGTTGTTCGTAGTTTTCCTTCTTTCGCAGTCAATGGACTAGGGAAAACGAACCTAGTGCAACATTACATAGATACAGGTGATGCCGTGTCTATAAAGGAAATGTACTACCCCGTATCTCCAGCGATACAAACCCTTATGTATGCGGAGTTGGACTGCATGCTTTCGTTAGGAGTCATCGAGGAAAGTTCCAGCGCATGGAGTTCCCCAGTGGTGCTTGTACGCAAACCTGGTAAGAACCGATTGTGTCTGGACTTTCGGAAGGTGAACTCCGTAACAAAAAAAGATGCTCGTCCGATTGCACATATAGAGGGGCTGCTAGCACGTCTGACAGAGACATTTTATATTTCTAGCGTGGATCTGAAGGATGCGTTTTGGCAGATACCGCTGTAGCAAAGTTCGAGAGAGAAGACCGCTTTTACGGTACCTGGCCGACCACTGTACCAATTTAAGGTCATGCCCTTCGGTCTATGTAATGCGGCACAAAGTCTTAGCTACTTAATGAGTCGTGTAATCCCATCGGGATTACGAGATCAAGTATTTGTATACTTAGACGATCTATTGGTTGTGTCGAAGGATTTCGACGATCACCTAGAGACTCTGGAGATAGTCGGAAAGTGCTTGACTAAGGCAGGCTGACGATTAACGTCGAGAAGTCGAAGTTTTGTTTTGATGAGCTTCACTACCTCGGTTATAAGGTCGGTCAGGGTTGTCTGAAAGCTGATCCAGATAAGATCGCAGCTATAACTAGCTTTCCTTTGCCAACCACAACTCGCCAAGTTCGCCGATTTCTCGGTATGGCAGGTTGGTATCGGCGATTTGTTAAGGATTTCAGCACCCTAGCCGCACCCTTGACCGAGACACTGAAAAAGGAAAAGTTTTCAAGCTAGGTCCAGAAGCTATTGAAGCATTCCTGCAAATCAAGCAAGCCTTGACTTCAGCGCCTGTGTTAGTCAATCCAGACTTCTCCAAGGAATTCATCATTCTTTGCGACGCATCCGCGACTGGCATCGGATGTGCACTCTGTCAGCGGGACGAATCCGGGGCGAAGCAGCCTATATACTACTTCTCTCGGAAACTGCAATCAACAATCGCTACTAGACGTTGTTCAAAATGAAGATCATTTAACAGATAGTCCTACTATATGTGATACTGTACCCCTGAAACGAAAAATTGACGAAATAGATATTGATATATCTGAAACCAGCCAACTGACAAAGAAACCTGCCACGGATTTAATAGCGACTACATACCTAGAATCAACTACAAATATTCCTCGCCAAGAACATGATGATGCTTCTAAAGAACTTTCTACATTAAATCAATGTTATTACACAACATCATCTTGCTTAGCTGCTTCAAACACTACCTCAACAACAACTCCTCTTTTGATAGTGATTGACCAACATTCTACAGATGTGATTACTTCTCCTGTCAACACATTTCCTCATACAGCCTCCACAACTGAAAGAAATTTCATATCACCTTTTGAATCAGGCTTAAAAATAGTTGAAGGACATAAAATTCTATTTATCTCGAAGCTTGCTCCATCTACGAACGCTCTTCATGTGAAATGTCATATTAAATCTAAGATTGGAACACTGGATTCTATAGTCGTTGAAAAAATACTCCATCGCAATTATTCTAAATATTCATCGTTCAAAATTAAACTGCCAGACTCAGTCTTCTACCTCCTAAACTCAAGCTCATTCTGGCCTAAGGGAATTGTCATCCATGAGTATCAAAATAGAAAATCAAATTATAATTCTCACCATTTTCAAAAACGATTGACAATGCGCAGCCTCAACCAAAGCAGCTACAAAAACTTCTGATTTACTACCAGAACGTAAACGGCCTCCGGACTAAGACCAACAAGGTCTATAAAAATGTAAATAATATTCCGCATGATGTCCTTATATTGACAGAAACTTGGCTGAACTCATCTTTTGCTGACACAGAGTTATTTGATTCCAATTTTAAAATTTTTCGTCGTGATCGTCATAATGACCCCAATATAGCTACTGTTGGTGGAGGATTATTACTAGCCGTTCGTAATAATTTGTTTTGTAATCTTGTCGACGATTTTTTGGACTCCAACCTCGAAATAATATGTGTGAAAATATCAACCCCGTCCGGTCATTTATATGTAGTTGTTTGCTATATCCCGCCTTCTTCTACAAGTGATGTCTACAATAAACTTATCGATTGCTTGGAATCTATAAATGACAAAATTGAACCTTCAGATGAACTTTTTGTTATTGGTGACTTTAATTTGCCAAATCTTGAATGGACTAAATCATCGGAGCATGAATCTTATCATGCTGTTAATGCGTTGAGCAATAACGAAGTTCTTTTTATCGATGGAATGACTTCATTTGGTCTTAATCAATTAAGCAATGTCAAAAACCAATTTGGTAAAATTTTAGACCTTGTATTCTTTTCTGACCTTAATAATTCTGATGGAACTGTGATACTTTCGGATGCAAAACTTATTGAGGAAGATCGGCATCATCCTGCATTATCTATCTCATTAAACCTAAATATTATTAATGTAACTTATGATTGTAAGAATATGCATGAATTCAATTTTAAAAAATGTAATTTCTCAAAACTCTATCGTTTATTGCAAGATATTAACTGGAATAGTTTATTTTTGAATGTCAGTTTTGATGAAATGGTCTTCCGTTTTTATAAAATTTTATTTGATTGTTTCTTAGAAACCATTCCGTTATGAAAAATAAGACCTTTAAATAACACTCCACCGTGGTTTGATCGACATATTAAAATTCTTAAAAATAAAAGAAACAAGGCTTGGGTGAAGTTGAATCGATTCTGGAGCGTCGAGGCTCAAAATGATTACATTAAACTAAGAGATGAGTTTATTAATTACTATAATTTTCTTTATTCGGACTTTATCTCTAAAACTGAAGATGACCTTAAATCTAACCCCCGAAACTTCTAGGAATATGTCAATTGTAAAAGAAAATCTGATGGTTACCCAAATAATATGTGTTATCAAAATTCAGAGAGTCACAACCCAGAGGACATAGCAAATATGTTTGCCGAATATTTTCAATGTGCTTTTGAAGTACAACATGGTTTTGTTAAAAAGAGATCCACTATAACCAATTTGTTACAGTTTACTACATTTTGTATTGACGCGTTTGAAAAAAAACAACAAGTTGACTGTATTTTTACTGACTTCAGCAAAGCATTTGACAAGCTAAGCCACCATATTCTTTTAAGGAAACTGCAATATTTGGGTCTTAAAGATAGGTTTGTTATGTGGATATCTTCATATCTAAAAGATAGATTATGTAGTGTTGTTTTTAAAAGTGAACGTTCTAAATGTTTTACTGTTAACTCCGGTGTACCTCAGGGTAGCCATCCTGGTCCGTTATTATTTGTACTATTTATTAACGATCTTCCGTCCGTCCTATTAAATTCTATGTCTCTTATATATGCTGATGATATAAAAAAAATTTCGTACAATCAACTCTCTAAAAGACTGTGATCTCGTACAAAAAGACCTTCAAAGTTTCTGGGAATGGTGCAATATTAATGGTTTAGTTTTAAATATTGACAAGTGTAAAGCAATGTGTTTTACACGCAAGAAAAATGTGATTGACTATAATTATGCGATTGATTTGTCACCTCTTAGTAATCTGTCTTGCTTTACTGACCTTGGGATAGTGTTGGACTCAAAATTAACTTTTATTGACCATTTTGACTACATTATTAAAAAAGCTAACATGACACTCGGTTTTATTAAAAGATTTGCTCGAGAATTTCGTGATCCCTATGTTCTAAAAACTCTTTATGTCTCATTCGTAAGATCCATCTTAGAGTATGGTTGTGTTGTATGGGTGCCATATTATGCGGTTCATATAAATAGATTGGAGTCCGTTCAAAGAAGATTTATGAGATTTTGTTTAAGATTTCTACCATGGTCGAATAGAATTATCTTGCCACCTTACGCTCAACGTATTCAAGTAATAAATCTTCCATCTCTAACGAGTCACAGAGCGTATCTACAATTTTGTTTTATTGTCGGGATAATCAATGGATCCATTTCAGCTCCATTGATACTTTGTAGATTAAATTTCATAGCTAGTCAGTATAATTTCAAATCAAACTACGGTGCTTATAGTCCTTTTAATCTCTTAATTAATATTTACAATAAAAATTCAAATTTAATTAATTCCATCAATGACAATGTAAAATCACTCAACTTAAGAACAATATTTTTTATTCAAGATAATCCATAATGTATATTAGACATAAGTTTTTGTTTTTTTTTTGTTTTGTTATAATTAAAAAAATGTATGTACCGTTAGTATTTAACGAAATGAAATAAACTAAATGCTGCACAGAGAAACTATTCGGTGACAGAGCTGCTTTTGAAGGTATCCAGAAGTTTAGATCTTACATTGAGGGATACCATTTTCGTGTCATTACAGACCATTCCAGCCTGAAATGGCTGATGACTTTGAAGGATCCAACCGGGAGATTAGTGAGGTGGAGTATGCGACTCCAAGGCTTCGATTTTGTGGTAGAGCACAGAAAGGGTACTTTGAATGTCGTGCCAGATGCTCTATCAAGAGCATATGAAGACGATGAGTTGACAGTGTCGGCTTTCCTTTCTTGTCTACCACAGATCGGTGCCTCGGAGGTACTCCACATCGATCTTAAGGATCCGTCCTTTAAGTCTGAAAGTTACCTTGATATCATCAGTCATATCAGAAAGGAGCATGAGCGTCTACCTAACCTCAACGTGTCGGAAGGGTACATATACAAACGCACTAAACATGCGGTTGGTAATCCCTTGGCCGACGATCTAACTTGGAAGTTGTGGGTCCCCTCAGAGATGACGGAGTCGTTGATCTCATTGGCTCACAATCCGCCGCGTGCTTCACATGGTGGAGTGGTGAAGACGGTTTACAGGTTGAAAGATAGATTCTACTGGCCTGGTATGTACACGCAGGCAGCTAACATGACATTAAAAACAGAGATGGGAAACAGTTTCGAGGTGGATAGGCCGTTCCAACATCTATATGTTGACTTTCTCGGGCCGTATCCCAGGTCAAGATCCGGAAATGTTTACATCATCATCGTGTTAGATCAACTAACTAAATTTATCTTCATTAAACCGCTGCGCAAGGCAACGGCCGCGAACGTAGTCAAATTCTTGAAGGACGAAGTTTTTCTGATTTACGGAGTACCAGAGAGCATACTCTCTGATAATGGTACACAATTCATTGGGAAAGAGTTCCAAAAACTCTTGGACGTTTTCGGGATCAAACACTACCGAACGGCAGTGTATGCTCCCCAGTCGAATGCTAGCGAACGTGTAAGTCGTTCGATTCTTGCGGCCATTCGGTCGTACGTCAACCCCCGGCAGACGGATTGGGATGCCCATCTGTCTTCGATCAGTAGTGCTTTACGCACGACAGTGCATTCAACCCTCTCGATGTCCCCATACGAAGCCTTATTCGGGCAGCGCATGATAGAGTATGGGGCAGACTATCGTTTGTTGAGAGAGTTGGGTGGACTGAAATGTTCGGAGATAGATTGGCTTCCCAAAGTAGCCAAAATGAACATCGTTCACTCGTACCTCAAACAAGCACTCATCCAGACTCATGAAGCCTACGAGAAGAATTACAATCTTCTGAGTAGGAAAGTGATGTACAAGGCAGGAGATGAAATCTATACAAGAAATCATATCTTGAGTGACGCGACAAAACATCTGAGCGCGAAATTATGTCCGAAGTTTGTTAAAGTTCGCGTAAGTCAAGTAATTGGAACCAATCTTTATGAAGTTGAAGATAGGCGAGGCCATAAGTCAACTTGCCATACAAAGGACTTAAAGAGATAATACACTTGAGCTACAACCAAATCCCAGACGTAATCATTTTAAGTTTCGATCTTTGAGATCGCAAGTATAGCACCGAACACGACAATACAAGTACTTGTAGTACGTACTTCCCTGTTATAAAATTACATTCAAATAGCAGACGTACACTAAAAAAATTTTTTTTGTATCGTTTAAGGTGTGATCGTTGAGATCGCAATCATTTTCTTCAGACTTGACATGCAAGTTTTCTTTTTGTTTGCATCGGATACTTTGTTTTAGAGAATGACGTATGCCCGGCTCTCAGCTGTGCATGAGACTCTTGGTTTAAAAAATTTTTTTTTTTTTTAGGTAACCCATAGAGTACTCAATTCCCAATAGATAGTATAATTCATTCATTTTTTTTTTGTCTTCGACCGACTAGACGTAAAAGAGTCGCAGTGTCATTGCGATACGACAAGCGAGGAAACTTCATATCATGAAGTATTTTGCGAGAAGTTCTCCTTTTTCTTGGAAATTAGACTAAGTGGACTTAGTCGAAATTCCAAGTTTTGTAGGGAAGACTTTCTCGCCACTACACAATTCAGTGTACACCAGCGGTGCCATCTACCTGCGAGACTACCACTTTACTCGCAACGTGCTGAACGCACTCGATGGGATCCACCCAAAGAAGGTTCCACACCAAATTGGAATCCACATACAAAATGGACGCTAGTTCCTATCTTCGGATTCCACAAATTCCCCACCCCATCTAATTTCCAACATGCCTTCGTTCCCATATGTTTTCAATGGAAGAAGGTGATGGAACGAAAGATCAAATATTCATTGTCCAAAATAACACCCCGTTCACACCAAGCAAGACAAGCACGGTGCTCACATCAACCGGAGTGCGAAGAAAAGTAGTGATATAGGTGGCCAGAATAATGCTTGATTTAAGATAAAGTGACAGAGAGACGTCAGACTATGATTTTGAGAAATTGCTCGAGGCGGCCGAATAATTTTTCTCTATTCGTTGTTCTCACACAAGCGCTACAATTTTACACTTTATTACGCAAGGTTTGGTTATGCCACTCTAGTAGAAAATTCAGATATCTATAAAAGTCAGTTTCGAGGAACCTGACAAGTCAACTACGACATCTATAATAAAAATCAGTGCCACATTCATTACTGGTCGGTTCTAATTCTTGTCATGATTCACATGAATTGACAAGCAAAATTATGACAGATTATATAGATCCTGCAAATAGGAACTCCAGCAGATTCATACATGTCAATTAGGTCACACAAGGCATTATATCTGACAGATGTCATAGTTAGAGTAAGTTAGTAATTCTGTTTGACACCATGAATCCTTAAAGCGAATGTGCTAAGATTCAAGTATTAGTACTAATACGTACGTTACCACACCGTTATAGTACTTACCACCTTTTTTCTTGTCAAAAATAATCATGACATACGTATTTCGTATCTCTATGATAATCATATTCATCATATCACATGTACGGCGCAACAGCTATTTTTCAATAATCAATGTCACCAGAGCCTTAACTCAATTGATTACGTCAAAAATATTCAGTTTGAAATATATTTCGGAAATGTCATATCACCGAATTGGCAAAATGACACAGTGAGCATAGCACCTTAATGCTTTTTACACGCGCCACCTATCGTGTCAACGATGAAATAAAAAGAACTCCGAAAACTGGAAGCTAGACTGGAATGTAGCAATGTCTGTCGTAATATCGGATGTGGACTTCATTCTGAAGACATAAGCAGACGAGATAACACCTCAGCAGAATCCAAGAAGAAAAAAAGTTTTTTTTTGCACCCAAGCGGCCAAGCCGCACCCATTTTTTTTTTGAAGAAAATTCCTTAAATTGCTCAAGCAATAAAGGATGGATATTTATACTACTGGAAATACCATATAAAAGAGGTAAGAAATGTGAATTTCCTTTCGTTACCTGAGTCTCAGGGCAAATATAGTATATTTGCTTTGAGATATAAGGAAAAACTTTGTTGCAAATACGAATGCACAAACTGATGATTTGGTTGCCATAAATGCAGCTCGTCGTCAGTTCAATCTGAAAAAAAAAAGCAAGTAGGAATAGACATATAAATATTTATGCAATGAAATGTTTAATTATGCTAGTTCTTTACAAATGTTTTCGTATTTATCAGCCGACACAGTGAATTACCTGAACATACTCTATTTTGTCCGCAAAAAAAAAAAAAAAAAGAAAAATTAAATAACCTTTTAATCTTGATGTGGGTCTGCTGCTGCTGCTGAGGTTCTCTGAAAATATGATTTGTGTTTTGATAATCTTTTTGAGTTTGACAGAAGAATCATAACAAATTAAGTTCAGTTTCCTTAGTTATTCATGAAAATCATCATAATGTTAGAGAATCGTGTCATATTCGCTTTGAATTCTTTGGAAGAAGGTATGTTCCAATTAAAATTTAAATGGTCACGATGATGTTCTGTCAGTGGTACGCTAACCTAATTGGTGTTTGGAGCGAAGCGTTTCTAGTGTTTTTTTTTTGGTTTTGTTACGTATTTTTTGTATCACTGAGAATATGCATATTTTCTATTACCTCATCTCTATCATGTAACCGGTGTCTGAATACACTGATAAAAGATCAACTTGACTTAGACTCGATTGCACTTGATGCAATTGAAAAGGATATTCTAAGTTTGTTTTACGAATAAAAGAACTCGAATGGAATTCCATGCATGCTAACGAAAAATAGCATTTGGTACCACTGTTTCAAGTTTCGTTGACTACTTATCGAAACTACCATTGGCCAAAGTGGCAAATGAACGATTCTAAGTTTCCTATTAAAATGGCGTTTTTTGTGCATTCTTTTTCCATCCTGATAGCAATCAGATCACACTAGTTGCCAATTAGTCTCGTGAAATAATTTATATAACCAATAAATTGTGACCACATTAAGTGCTTTCGCGAATTAGTATTTTAAATAACTAAGCAAAAGTTCACACAGCGTAAATAGGTCGACCCAAATTAAAACACCTTTTGAAAAAAAAAAAGGTGGTACGACCCAAGCAAAGTGGATATAACTCCCAGTTTTCTAGATTTAAACGCAAGAAGTAGGAGAACACCTACACTTATCAAACTGCGCCAACTTGCTGGTTGCTGGTACAGCCGGCGGGCGCATGGGCGTTTAAAGCTCCTTTGACCAGATTAGACATCGTTCACGTCACGTGCTTACAACCAATAGTGATTATTCATAGAGATTTATATCTAAAGAAAATAACAAGAAAAAAAAAAAAGAACCTTTAAAAAAAAAAGAAAAAAAGAAAAAAAAAAGGAATTTTTTGCTGAAAAAGGATTTTTTTGTTGAAAAAGGAATTTTTTTGTCGAGTAAAATAAGTTCGAATTAAAAATCATTAAAGTATACCTATAAAAAAAAAAAAAAAATAAACTTAACTGATAGATGTAAGAAAAGAAAAGTTCCTACCTAAAATCAAATAATAATATACTTTGTGATAGTTCATAAATAATAATATTAAGTGAACATAGTTGAAGTGGTATACATCATATACAATTTGACTGCATGCATAATAGGACTCAGGAGACGTGCGCACGGATCATCAGACCTACCTGCAGATAAAAAAAAAAACAAAAAAAAACTGTAAGTCATTCACTCTTAAAAAATATCTTTATGATTTTATGAATTGGTTAGTATATAAATCACCTAACACTATTATATATGAACTAACGAATACAAATAAAAAAATAATCTAAGTTAATAACTAGTAGTAGTAAAAAAGGAAAAAATATATATAAAAAATTCCTTAAAAATAAAAAAAGTATACCTATAACTTTATGTGTAAAAATTAAGAAACAAATCACAGCTTACCTTAAAAAAGAATAAAAAACATGAATTCTGTCCAGATTAGAAGTACATATAACTAAATGAATAAATTGAAGTTAAATTAAAATGAAAGTTTAGAGTTTGATAAATGGGGGTGATAAATTGTTTGTTGAGATTTACTGGAATGTACTAATACCATTATAAATTAAATATAGGGACAACTTCTCAAAACACAGGGTACGTGGAAGTTGTCAAGGTGAATTGTTCACAGAAGCAATTGGGGTGGGTAAAGTGTATCCTCGGTGACAAGACACCTGTCACCCTAACGCAATACATACATCAAGGCTTTCAATCCGTCCGCATAATATAGTCTTGGCATGAAAATTATTTTTTGTTGGTTTTAGGTACCATGCTGAGTTGGGAAAAAACCCTCGACCGTTTTCCGACGAGCTAAGCTGATTTCAGCAGCAAGCATGCCAAGCGAGTTCCAACACCAGCATACAACAGTGTAACCCATTTTACCTTGGGAAAGAATCCTGACCACAACAAATTGGCGCCCAACGTGGGGCTAGTTGCATAAGCAATAAGACGAGTGATTTTCATTTAAAATGTTTCAATTAAGAATGGTCCCGGTATTTGTAATTGTAGTTACTGTCCGCGTTGCGTCTGATATTTGAATCGTTAGTAAATGAAAATTTTTTCACATTTGCAAAGTCCAACTTTATAGATCCGTTATCGAATAGTTGTTGCGTGCAAATGCTTATCTAATCGCAAAATAGTAAGTCCAAAGTTTGATCGTATTCGAACCTTAGCGCTACTATAAATGAAAGTTTGAATGAATTCATATTGCCTTTAAGTTTCCGTCCGTTTTTTTTTTTTAAGACATAGTACAAAGTAGAATCGTAGCAAGCAATTTATACCCCCAGTAAGAATTAATGAAACAGATAGAAATAGATCAGCACGTAATATATTAAAATAGATAATAGAAGTAATACATTGTTTCTAAATCAATATGAATCAGGAAGTAGGAGCAAAACCTAGTCCATCAAGAGGCTTAAACTACTCAAGAGCAGGTAGGGGTAGTGGGAATCAAAGAGGTAGAGGTAGTAATAACAGAGCGGCAAATAGTAATAATAATATAAGATCCCAACCAAGACTCGCTAGAACTCCACCGCCACCATCAGCAGCAAACAGATCCACAGAAAGACAAGAGGAGTCATCTGAACCACCTGATGACATAGCCCTGAACGGGAATAATAATAACGCCAATGGTTTAGAAATGGGAGAAAATAGTAATGGTCATTCTGGCGAATCGGGTGTTTCACATGCTGTTCTGAGTTCCGTAAACCAAAAACCCCCATACATGGCAGCATTTGAAAGAATAGTGGAAGCCAATCAAAGAATTTACATGAAAGAACTAAAAGCAGTTAGAGATACCTTAACGGAAAAATTTAATAATCTTCAAATAAATACAAATGCTCCAGTTACATCTGTTGAAAGTCAACAACAGCACTCAGAATACGAATGGTTTTTAAACGCAGGGGGAAACCAAATATCATCAGAGATCCCGAATATTTCGGATAACCTACACGTTCCGCAAAGTACTCCAACTCAGGTAGTCAAAATAGAAAAGTGGCAAATATCTTTTGACGGCACTGACAACGTACAAGATTTTCTTTTTAAAGTCGAAACCCTAAAAGAGAAATCACATTGTTCATGGAACAACGTAATGGCAAATTTTCACGTTCTTCTTAAGGGTAAGGCAGAAGCATGGTTCTGGTTTTTTTTGAAGAAAAATCCAAATGCATCATACAATAAACTTAAAGAGGCCATTGTCAAAGAATTCGGTAGATGTGAAAATGACCAAGACACCATTATAAAAATGTTAGGAAGACGTCAAGGTGTCAAAGAAAGTTTTGACGACTTTTACACAGCATTGGTTACAATGAATGGTAGGCTACGAGATCCCATGAACGACTCAAAATTAATAGATCTCATAAAAAGAAACGCCAAAGAAAACTTAGGAGCGTTACTTTTCCCAATTACAATGACTAGTATTGAACATCTTAGAGATGTCGCACGAAGAGGCGAGCAATTTTTGCACCACCAAAATTTTCAACGGTTTCAACAGCAAAAAAGAAGTGTGAATGAAATCGATATCCATGAAAATGTTAACAGTAATGACAACGATACTTGCCAAGAAAAAGAGTTAGCAGCTTTTACACAATTTCGGAGAGCTATGCCTCCAAAATATCCATTAGACACTACTAAGTTTCGATGCTGGAATTGTGACCAGATCGGTCATTCCTTCTACGAATGTCCTTCAAAGGCAAGGAACTTATTTTGCTACCGCTGTGGAGAAAAGAACGTCACTACTCCACAATGTCAAAAGCACTTGGAAAACAAGTCAGGGAGCGAGATGGCCACCGGGGACTCTCGTTCGACGTCCTACCTATCCCCGAGTCAATAAATGTACACCTTCCATTAGACAGCCATAGGCAACTTAATGGACAAACCAATAATAATAACTCTGATATGACAACCACAGTTCCAAAATTTTTGCACCAAATTGAAACACCCCAAAATTCCCTAGTTACAAACAAAGCAGTAAGACCTTCTTTACATCAAAGAAAGTTGAACTATCAGGCAGCTCGAGATAGAATTTTTGGAAATGAAAACAGACAAATAATCTCGAATAAAATTCAAAAATGTCGAAACAGGTTCATAGCTAGAAAAAACTTTCGAAAAGTCCTTGAAAGTACATTTTTGAATGATAGTACTGACACAAGACCATTTGTAAATATCACACTAGCTGGCGAACCAGCGTTTGCATTACTAGATTCAGGAGCTTCTGTTAGTGTTTTAGGTAAGGACTCTCTAGAGTTCCTGAAAAGAAATTCTATCGGAATCAAAAACCTAAGGTCCCAACTCAGCACTGCCGACGGCACCAAGCAGAATATTTTAGGTTTTTCTAGAATCTCAGTTACCTTCAACAACATCACGAAAGATATTGACTTTTATATAGTACCCAATCTCCAGCAAAAAGTATATTTGGGAATAAACTTTTGGCGAGAGTTTAAAGTTGCTCCCCAAATTGTGTCTGAACTCTCAGTCCAAGAAAATCGAACGGCTGATTGCGATAACAAAAGCCATGACCTAAGTCCAATACAAAAGTACGAACTTGACAAGGTGATTGCTCTTTTTCCGTCATTTTCCAAAAGTGGACTCGGCCGAACCAATGTTTGTGAACACGTTATTGATACCGGAAATGAGGTCCCAATAAAAGCTAAACATTACCCTTTATCTCCAGTTCGCCAAGAGCAAATGTATAAAGAGCTGGACAGAATGCTCGACCTAAAAGTCATTGAGGAGAGCAATAGCCCTTGGTGTTCTCCAGTATGTCTTTTGGAAAAGGAGGGGAAATTAAGACTCTGTTTGGATTCTAGGAAACTCAATAGCAAGACAAAAAAAAGCGCATATCCATTAGCAAACATTACCGGCTTACTTAGCAGAGTCAAAGATACAGTTTTTATATCAATAATCGACCTAAAGCATGCCTTTTGGCAAATTCCCCTTGAACAAAGTTCAAAAGAAAAGACAGCATTTGCAGTCCCAGGTCGACCACTGATGCAATTCAATGTAATGCCTTTTGGGCTGTGCAATGCGGCACAGACAATGACTCAAGTGATGGATAAAGTTATTTCGGGACGATTAAGAGAGTATGTATGGATTTATATTGATGACCTGTTATGCTGCTCAGCTACTTTCGAAGCACATTTAAAACTTTTGAAAGAAGTAGCTGAGTGTTTTAAAAAAGCCAATCTTACCATCAATGTTGAAAAAAGTAAGTTTTGTCAGAAGGAGATAAAATTTTTAGGGTATATAATTAGGCAAGGTTCATTACAAACTGATCCAGAAAAACTTGAGGCAATCATTGAGTTTCCCGTACCGAAAACCATTCGTCAGGTGCGAAGATTTCTAGGAATGGCGGGCTGGTATAGGCAATTTATACACAACTTCGCAGAAATAGCAGCTCCACTTACTGACTGCCTTAAGCAATCTAAAGAGTTCAAAATGAATGATGAAGCAATTGAAGCTTTTAACAAGCTCAAAGAAAGTTTAACAACTGCACCTGTTCTAGCCCAGCCTGATTTTAGAAGGCCTTTCGTAATACAATGCGATGCTTCCACCACCGGTGTAGGAGGAGTCCTATTTCAGGAAGATGAGGAACGGCGGGAAAGACCACTAGCGTTCGTTTCGAAAAAACTCAATAAGGCTCAAAGAAACTATTCAGTTTCAGAGTTAGAGTGCTTAGCCGCTATAATATGCGTAAATAAGTTTAGGCCTTATGTGGACGGTCTTCATTTCAAAATTATAACGGATCACTCCAGCCTGAAATGGCTTATGACAACTAAAGATTTATCAGGTCGACTTGCAAGATGGAGTCTGAAGTTACAAGGTTATGATTTTGAAATGGAGCACCGCAAGGGATCATTAAATGTCGTTCCGGATACCCTTTCCCGTGTTAATATGGATGAAATTAGTAGCAATCATCCGCGTTATGAAATAGATTTAAATTCTCCACACTTCTTCTCAGGCAATTATGCAAAATTGAAAGTGGACGTTCTTGCCAACCAAGATAGTTTGCAAGATACGTGTATATCTGATGACATGATTTATAGAAGGGTTAAGTTCAGGAATGGAGAAGATGACGAGAGTGACCTGTGGAGATTGTGGTTACCAGAAGAACTTACCAATGAGGTGATTAAGAATGCTCACGACATTGGCAACTGTCATGGTGGTTTCGCAAAAACACTATACAAAGTAAGGCAGAACTACTTTTGGCCAGGCATGGCAAAGCAAATTCAATCATATATAAGAACTTGCGAGGTGTGTAAAAGCGTCAAATCACCTAATACAATTCTACGACCTCTTATGGGAAAACAGATGATTACCGAGAGAGCAATGCAACGTATTTATGTTGACCTATTAGGGCCATATCCCAGGACAAAACAAGGGAATTCAATGTTATTCATCGCGATCGATCATTTCACGAAATTCATTTTTCTCAAGCCACTGAAAAAGGCAAGTGCCATAAATATATCCAATTTTCTCGAAGCCAATATATTTCACCTTTTTGGTACACCTCAATTTATACACAGCGATAATGGCAAACAGTTTGTTTCCAAAGAGTTCGCCAAACTATTAGAGACGTATAAAGTTAATCACATCCGAACAGGTTTTTATAGCCCTCAAGCTAACGCATCAGAAAGGGTAAATAGGGAAATCTTGACAAAGTTGCGAGTCCTTATTAAAAGAGAACATAATGAATGGGACAGGTACATTTCCCTAATCGAATCGATACTGAGGAGTGACTACCATTCAGCAATTGGAACAACCCCATATTATGCTCTTTTTGGGCAACACATGATCTTACACGGATCCGAATACAGACTGTTAGAAAAGTTACAATGTTTGAAAGAGTCTGACATGCAAACTATTCCAAAGGCTGAAAAGTTGAACTTATTGAGAGACAGGATTAAAGAAAATTTAAAAACTGTGCACGACAAGGGTGAAAAGAATTATAATCTGAGAGCAAAGACCGTGAATTTCATTGTGGGACAAGAAGTGTTTAGAAGAAATTTTGAACATAGTTCCTTTGCCCAAGGGAAAAACTGTAAATTCGCGCCTAGGTTCATAAAGTGTAGAATAAGAGACAAAATAGGTACATGTTTGTATGATCTTGAAGATTTACAGGGCAAATTCATCGGACGTTATCATGCCAAAGATATTAGGCAGTGAGTCAGAAGGCGGACAAAACAATTTCCTTTTTGTTTACTTCGTTGCACTTGTAAACAAAAAAGGTTTGTTGCAAATACGAATGCACAAACTGATGATTTGGTTGCCATAAATGCAGCTCGTCGTCAGTTCAATCTGAAAAAAAAAAGCAAGTAGGAATAGACATATAAATATTTATGCAATGAAATGTTTAATTATGCTAGTTCTTTACAAATGTTTTCGTATTTATCAGCCGACACAGTGAATTACCTGAACATACTCTATTTTGTCCGCAAAAAAAAAAAAAAAAAGAAAAATTAAATAACCTTTTAATCTTGATGTGGGTCTGCTGCTGCTGCTGAGGTTCTCTGAAAATATGATTTGTGTTTTGATAATCTTTTTGAGTTTGACAGAAGAATCATAACAAATTAAGTTCAGTTTCCTTAGTTATTCATGAAAATCATCATAATGTTAGAGAATCGTGTCATATTCGCTTTGAATTCTTTGGAAGAAGGTATGTTCCAATTAAAATTTAAATGGTCACGATGATGTTCTGTCAGTGGTACGCTAACCTAATTGGTGTTTGGAGCGAAGCGTTTCTAGTGTTTTTTTTTTGGTTTTGTTACGTATTTTTTGTATCACTGAGAATATGCATATTTTCTATTACCTCATCTCTATCATGTAACCGGTGTCTGAATACACTGATAAAAGATCAACTTGACTTAGACTCGATTGCACTTGATGCAATTGAAAAGGATATTCTAAGTTTGTTTTACGAATAAAAGAACTCGAATGGAATTCCATGCATGCTAACGAAAAATAGCATTTGGTACCACTGTTTCAAGTTTCGTTGACTACTTATCGAAACTACCATTGGCCAAAGTGGCAAATGAACGATTCTAAGTTTCCTATTAAAATGGCGTTTTTTGTGCATTCTTTTTCCATCCTGATAGCAATCAGATCACACTAGTTGCCAATTAGTCTCGTGAAATAATTTATATAACCAATAAATTGTGACCACATTAAGTGCTTTCGCGAATTAGTATTTTAAATAACTAAGCAAAAGTTCACACAGCGTAAATAGGTCGACCCAAATTAAAACACCTTTTGAAAAAAAAAAAGGTGGTACGACCCAAGCAAAGTGGATATAACTCCCAGTTTTCTAGATTTAAACGCAAGAAGTAGGAGAACACCTACACTTATCAAACTGCGCCAACTTGCTGGTTGCTGGTAAAGCCGGCGGGCGCATGGGCGTTTAAAGCTCCTTTGACCAGATTAGACATCGTTCACGTCACGTGCTTACAACCAATAGTGATTATTCATAGAGATTTCTATCTAAAGAAAATAACAAGAAAAAAAAAAAGAACCTTTAAAAAAAAAAGAAAAAAAAAAAGGAATTTTTTGCTGAAAAAGGATTTTTTTGTTGAAAAAGGAATTTTTTTGTCGAGTAAAATAAGTTCGAATTAAAAATCATTAAAGTATACCTATAAAAAAAAAAAAAAAAAATAAACTTAACTGATAGATGTAAGAAAAGAAAAGTTCCTACCTAAAATCAAATAATAATATACTTTGTGATAGTTCATAAATAATAATATTAAGTGAACATAGTTGAAGTGGTATACATCATATACAATTTGACTGCATGCATAATAGGACTCAGGAGACGTGCGCACGGATCATCAGACCTACCTGCAGATAAAAAAAAAAAACAAAAAAAAACTGTAAGTCATTCACTCTTAAAAAATATCTTTATGATTTTATGAATTGGTTAGTATATAAATCACCTAACACTATTATATATGAACTAACGAATACAAATAAAAAAATAATCTAAGTTAATAACTAGTAGTAGTAAAAAAGGAAAAAATATATATAAAAAATTCCTTAAAAATAAAAAAAGTATACCTATAACTTTATGTGTAAAAATTAAGAAACAAATCACAGCTTACCTTAAAAAAGAATAAAAAACATGAATTCTGTCCAGATTAGAAGTACATATAACTAAATGAATAAATTGAAGTTAAATTAAAATGAAAGTTTAGAGTTTGATAAATGGGGGTGATAAATTGTTTGTTGAGATTTACTGGAATGTACTAATACCATTATAAATTAAATATAGGGACAACTTCTCAAAACACAGGGTACGTGGAAGTTGTCAAGGTGAATTGTTCACAGAAGCAATTGGGGTGGGTAAAGTGTATCCTCGGTGACAAGACACCTGTCACCCTAACGCAATACATACATCAAGGCTTTCAATCCGTCCGCATAATATAGTCTTGGCATGAAAATTATTTTTTGTTGGTTTTAGGTACCATGCTGAGTTGGGAAAAAACCCTCGACCGTTTTCCGACGAGCTAAGCTGATTTCAGCAGCAAGCATGCCAAGCGAGTTCCAACACCAGCATACAACAGTGTAACCCATTTTACCTTGGGAAAGAATCCTGACCACAACAACTTGTCGCGTCACATGGCCGATGTAATAAAGGAATCAATTTGCTTATTCTTATTAGGGGTAGCAGCCTGAAAATTCCGCAGCAAGGAGCTTCTAATACTACAGGCAGTACGAGATAGCAACTTCCTGAAGGAGCTGCCCACCAGCGAACCACGAGGAGCTGCTATATATATTTTTTTTGTGTGTAATATATTTACATCCACGCCTACACTCCAGTAGATTCAGAAATGTATTAATTTTCCGAAGACATACATACATGCTGACTGCACAGCATTTAAATTCATCCACATCGCCTTTTTTTCGTGGAATCGTGAACCAGATCTACTGTCGTAGTCGTACGGCGTTGATCCAATTGGCTCGTCGACGACTACGACCCATTTTTGTGGCAACATACGCCACCTTTTTGTGGCAATATACGCCACCATATTGTGGCATCCTAAACCACTACTTTGTGGCAATATACGACACCATACTGTCCAAGATACGCCACCCCCTTTTTGTGGCACCAGCGGCGATTCTACGCCTCCACGTAACATATACTTGTGGCCAAATTTGTGCCACACCAAGTTACTTACCTCGTGGCGACACACACCACGATTATATGTTTACTCGTGGCATTTCATCCACGCCATTCTCATCGAGGTGCAACATCAATTTGAGGTCATCGGTATCCTTGACAAGTTTTTTTGTACACTCAGCCATCGAAAGGCCGAATAGACCATCTTTATTCTGGAAGACACTGTAAAGATTACAACAGGATGTCTGGCGTATGCCTATGCATAGATGCCGATCCAGTAACAACATAATCAGCACACTTTCGACGCGGGATCGCCTCAGCTTTAATTTCATCAGTTCCAGATACATCGCCTCAGCTTTAAGTTCATCAGTTCCGGATACATTTAATCAACTATAATTTCATCAGTTCCGGATACATTTAATCAACTATAGTTTCATCAGTTCCTGATATATTTTTATACAAAAATTGACAAAATAAATCAACCAAAATGGTACTACTGTAGGACCAGATTATACCAGGTAACAAATATATATATATAATTGTGTAAATTGTGAAGTTGTTGGAGCGTATCGGCTCGAGCTAATTAATCGAGATCGCCAGCACGCTCAACTTTGGTGCTGCTGCGATCGAAATACGCCAGCGTACAACGTCGACATCCACGGACGGTGGTGCAATCAATCTTTTTAGCATTTGTAGTCGGAAGGCAGGACCTGACGCCTCCTCCTCCGCACATACATAAGAGAAACTCCATATACATGTATATTTATTCTATTTAGGTATCTAAGTGTATTATTACGAAGTGTTGTGTTGTGATTATCAATTTATATCCTTGAATTTGGAGCTCAGTGAAGACTGTGAAAATCTCTAATCGGCGAATAAGAAAACGAAATAATCGCTTGGAAAAATTATTCCTTTTTTTGGGAGTATCGGTTATGATTTCGAGATCGGTTTCTTAAATAGTAAAACAAAAAGTTGTAGTAATCTTTCGGAAATTCGGTATAGCAATTCGGGAATTTATCGACTTCTGATTCGAATTCAGATCCAGTAGCAGAGCTACAAGTAATTTTTGTGCTAGTACCAAGTCGTTACACTCTCTCCGGTGTTACAGATAGTTTTTTTTTATTATTTTGACTCACTTGCCAACTCGGTTAATTTTTTTTTTGTATTATTCACTTTCCTTCACAGATCTCTTATATAGAGTCAGTTTCACTTCTTGATTTTTTTTTTATTTTTACACTCAGTCGCTAAGACATTCAAGTTTGCGTCGGTAGCGACCACATATCCTCGCGTTTTAACGCCGCGGTAGTATGACAAATTTTTTTTTTGGACTTAGTTCGTGTTTGCAATCAATTGTGTACTACCTAATTCCACATTAGCTTCGGTTTATTCGGGTTATTAAACCAGTACATATAGTACCACAAGCCAATCTTCGCGCCTTACCTTACAGGATTGGAAAAATTCCTTCTTTTTTTTTGTATGAGCTATACTCAATTACTACCACATAGTGAGTCTCTGATGGTGTCGGAAACCCCAGTGCCAACTATCCGTCTACAAGGAAATACGATTTAGTTTCCTTTTTTTTGTAACAATTCATGTCTTCATATCCCATACTCAGCAAAGATATACGTTAACATACAAACTGAGTAATAGAGCACCCTGAAACAATATACAGATAAAAGTCAAGATTAACGTAGAGACACTTATATCTTAATCCATAAACTTTTTTTCAGGAAGGTAACCAGCAGTGCACTCCCGGATCTCCTCTGTAAGATAGATACTGAGATATAATATCTCTGTGGTATCTAATAATTAAATTGCTTTTGATATATTTGCTTTATTATATTTGAATTATATTAATAAAAATTTATAACATCGAGTGTATGTTGGGCACGAACTGTGTTCCTACATATGCGGTATATTTTACATTTTGAACTTTGACTACTTATTTTTGTTGTGTTGAGGAAAGGTATCCTCATGCAGATACTTGATGCTCGTTTGCTTTACTCTCTGTCTTGAGTATTTGATACATCAGTCTGAAGAATCTCGTCTCGTATTTTTTTTAAATTTTTTTTTTTTATGTTTAGGTTTAGATATTTCGAAAATTAAATATTCGGCGACAGCTATTAAAGTTTCTTTGGATTTTTATTCATGTACGGATGACGTTTGAGTCGATCCGCCGCGACAATTAATACCTCGTTACTCATTTTAGATATTACTAATCGACTTTAACATTTCGAGACGGGCTACTAAGAATATGTAGCGATTATAACCAAATGAATTTAGTTTTGATAACTCTCTGTTTTGAGTCTAATTTTTCTTTTATTTGTAACATGTGTACTAAGAAACTCACTTTTGAATGGATATTGCTCCATAAAGTAATGAAAGTTTGAAATTAAAAATTTACAAGGAAACACATACTAATAAATGTAATATTTTGCCATCTTTTGGAACAACTATTTTATTGCTTTCAAATATATATGTAGACATCGTAGTTTTGATATCCATGATTAAATAATAAGGTTAGTTTTAGGAGAAAGTTTAATGTATTTTCAAGTAAGATAATATTTTGTTAAGATTTAAGATTGAATTTGAATGAGCTAATTAACCGTTTTATAACGTTTTAAGAAAATTTTTCTGCGAGTTTAGTTCTTGAACTTAATATTTACTTGAAGACTTTTGCAGTTTATTATGATGTTGGTTTAGGTAGTTTATAGGGAGGGTGGTGACCCTCGATCAACTTCAGACGGAACAAGATGGCGTGAGAATGGGGTACCTTTGAGATACTCACAGTGCAACGGTGGAGTTTATTTGATTTTGGTACAGCTTTTGATAGGTACCATGGTATAAGTAGATAGTTATAGTCAGCAAGCAATTTTCTTTTGCTTGCTTTCCATGTTAAGGGGCTGCCAAAAATCTGATTGAGTCGTGGGGACTCATAGGTCCACGGACAGCCATAGGTCGTTAGTACGAGAGGTGATTTCTGCTATCGTTTTGGGTGGGTTGAGAGACCAGGAGGATCACATTAACACCTTTGATCCTCCCTCCCCTCTGAGTTAGACACCTCATCCTCCATTTTCTGCAAAGCATCGTGGTAGCAGAATGGAGGGAAGGTACTAGAAGCCACTGCAATCATGAACATCTATGAATTGCCAGTTATTATTTAATACTTACGTGTTTCGTTCTAGAGATTGAGATAAAAATCCAATCTTGATTTCTTGCTTCATTTCTACGTTCACTCTCAATATTCTTCCTGAGGTGCAATCTTGGATCAATCTTCGTTTCGGTCATTTCTAGCAAGTCTTTTCTTTGGAGATTATGAGGGCCCTTAAGCATTCCAATATTTTTATTCGAGCTCGCCCATCTCAACGGTCAGCAGAAAAAAAAGAGGTAACACCGGTTAAGTAGATCCCGGCTAAGGTACTGCCGGCCACCGCGACGGTCGATCTCAACCACGGTTCTGCGTTGTCGCATGCCGTTCTTGTTGATTGTTTTAGCGAACGATTACCAGGAAAGGGGGCGTTGTCGACATAGGATCGATACCATCCCTTCAGAGTTAGAAGTAGGTAGTCATAGCTAGGGTGAAAGATGCAATCTGGAGTGCAATCTCTGGAAAAGAACCGACACATTCAAGAGACAGCATTACATTCCTAGTTGTGAGTATGAGGTAGAGTAGAGTCCCTGGTTTTAGGTGTGAACTACAAAGAGAAACGGCTACGAGGAGAACATCTAATACTCGTAGTGGATAGCCGCGAGCACGCTGGTAGGTACACCTTAGGCTGTTCTACGGTGCTTTGTAGTCAGCACCTATGGTGAGCTGTCAATTGGCTTGCGCTTCTGTGATGGGGATGGGTATGAAATTGGAAGAATGGGGAGAGGAGTAGGGAGAGCAAGTAGCCGTGTTAGCGAAGTGTAAGTATCTTATATAGGGGTGCTAAATACACCGGCGAAGGACGATGGAGTTGCTGTTCCTTGGTATAGGGATCAAGGATGTATGGGGTGCTTGTCCCTTCCTGCTTCCTCTCTGATTTGTGGTGTCGATGGGCATTGGGATTGAGTCTTGGGTATCCATAGGGTGTTCGGGGTAGATTCGAATGTCTGTTGGCAATCGCTAAGGAGTGTGTCTACTTCTTCTTCTTCTTCTTCTTCTTCTTCTTCTTCTTCTATATTTTTCATTATTATCTTTACGTTACAAATCTTTAAGCATTTTTTTTAGATTTTCGTGTAATACATTTCAACATTAATATAATAAAGTAGCTGCAATTAATTATTAAGTTAAAATGAACTTCAATGTGTTTATAATGTTTTGTAAGTCGGAAAGTTTTGTTCGCAATTGAATCATTATTTAATATTGATTAATTAGTGTTCACCGAATGAACACACTCAACCAAACAAATCCCAAATTATTGTTGACAAGCACGATGGATTCAATTATTATTCAGGAATTAGAATCAATTCATTTTTCGATAGTTTAAAATGAGGAGGGAATTGTTTTTCTTGGCGAAGGCAATGTGCTCCTCCAGAACAATTCTAGTAAGTGATAAAATCATAAAAAAGTTAAATTCAAACAATGAATGTTCTCTTATATTGTCCCACAAATCTCGAATCTCACAAAGAATATTTAAACGGCAATCGCCTCCACTTGACGCGGGAGTATTTCTTTGGGAAGGTCGGCAAGAAAAACTCGGAGATTCATCAGATTACATTCGACCGCAAAGCGAGTGTTTACTTTAAAATACCCGAGGAATCAGAAGAGAGCTCATCTAGCGATGAAGAAGTCTTATATATGTTTGGGCGAAAAGGTAAACTTTTTGTGAAGCTGGCGGCGGCAGCGAATAGCAAATAAGTTCCAGTTTGACAGTATTTAAAAAATATTTTTTTATTAATAAAAAGTTCATTTTCTTTTGATACAATATTAGATCTGTTATTCCTGCTCCCGCTGTTATGGGTATTAATTTTGTAATTGCGAAAAAGGAGAAGCTTTCTCAAGAACTCCACTTTCTCTGGTAAAAAAAAAAACATACAGAACCAAGACGTAGTTTTCCATTATTTGATAGCTGATGCTAAACACTCCTGACTTCTTGTGGTTTTTGATATTGCTCAATGACTCAGCATACCAGAGTGAATCCAATTTGGTTGTGTCATGATTAACCAAAAAAGGTGCACTTTGTTCTACCACATTTTCCATAGTTCTAAACATGCATAACCTTCGGCAGGATGGTTTAATCGAAATGATCCTCTAGGGTGGCTTGAGCAAAGTCACGTAATATATAATTCTTTTACCGTTTTTCCACAATGAAATTCACACAATGCTAAAAAAATAACCAAACTAAAGTTGACGCTTGAGAAATGTCAAATTATTGTAGTGTGTGTGCAAATGTGTGTTAAATCTCAATTTGAAATGAGATTTCATTTGGGAGATAAATTATGATCTGCCATCATAAAAAAATATGATCTATGCCCCAACGAAAAACAGTTTTTGACGAAGCAGGACCTTTGTCATTGCATATATAAACTATAGTATTCTCACTTGAGGTGCGCCATCTATCGACGAAAAACTAAGCTCTAGAATACCATGGGAAGCAAAAACAACAATTTCCACCAGTTTATCTGTTGTTGTTGCTTCCCATGGTATTCTAGAGCTTAGTTCTTCATCGATAGATGGCGTACCTCAAGTGGTCTTACTATAGTTTATATATTATATAAAATGCCTTTGTTTATATAGCAAAGGGTAATACAGTATGAAGTATTCAATAATGGCGATTGTTTTCTTTCCTATTTTGTTCCAAATGTGACCGGTCACAATAGAACAGAGATTTTTTGCCAAGTAATAATAAATATGTATATGTACAAAAATTATAAAAAAAAATGAGCGAGCCTTTGCCTTTTCATGATTATTTTCAAACATCATACTTTCTTATCGTACGATACATCGATTGAAAGGTGGCACTCCCTAGATGACGAATATGCATTTTTTTAATTCGCTAGGACTCTTATAGCGAGTTTCATTCAAATTTGGAAGAATTGTTCTCAAAATCGAGAATTGCCCTTTTGAATGAAACTTGTTTTGGGTATTCATGTCAATTTCAATTTGACTTTTTGTCATTTGATTTTTGTCTTTTGTCATTGGAAAAAGTAATCATTAGATAATTGATAATTAATTGGATAATTAAAGTACATATTAAGTTCTTCGTTCATTGTTTATTTTTGTTACATTTATCACAGACTGGCACAATTTCACAACAAACAACAAAAAATAACAAATTATTTCTCATCTGACGTTTGACAGAAAAGTATTCAGATCGATTCTCCCAACCCATCAGAGATGCATTTTTTCGTGTTGAGATATCGATCTAGAATTGCACTTTTTGAATGAAACTCCCAAAAGTGAAAAAGATCAAAACTTTTGGCAGAAAGAGCAATTCTTTTCGTGAATAAAACTCGCTATTAGCTTTGCCGCAAATCAAGTTTAATGGAGTCAACTTTGATGCCAGTAGGACGCTTAGTTTGGCCGCAAATCGCGTTTAAAGATAAAAGTCGATTTTTTATATAATGCGATGCATCAATTGAAAGGTGGCACTTCCTAGATTACGAATATGCATTTTTTGATTTGCTAGGGCGCTAAGTTTAGACGCGAACCTGAAAAAAAATTTTTGAAACATTTTTCAAGAGATGCAATTTATTTTAGCGCAAACTGCGTACTTTAGGCTTTAAGGTGTCTTTACATGATCTGCAAAAAAGGGATGCAGAATGTATAAACCGTTTTTGTGTCCTAGAGAGGGAAGACCAAAATGCAGATACACATTAAAGTAAGACCGCACTATCCGTCACTCTATAACAGCGGAATGCGGTGCGACACTACCCGACAAAATATAATTCGTATGAAAAAGTATGAACTAAATCGCACTATGCAGGAACGGTGCATTGACTTTCTGTCAATTTAATACAAATTATATTTTGTCGGATGGTATTGCACCGCCCTGCTGACGCAGACTGTCGGATAGTGCGGTCTTAGGTAATTCCATTTCTTTGGCCAGATAACAAGTACTTCTTAAAATTCTAAGCAGCAAAATAAAATACAAAAATGGTTACGAACATATTTTGGAAAAAGGGGAATTACTTCACGCAACTTGTAATTTTTTGTATATTTTTCAAATTCAATTGTGAATACACCTTATTTATACGTTGCAATTTGAATTTAACCGTACCAACCCTTGTATATAGACACTAGAGTACTGGCGTCAATGAGTATAAAATCACGCGATTGTTGAACGTTGGATGTCGCTGTCAATGTGCTGGCAGAGAAAATTGCGAAGAAGAGTAGAATGTTGCAAGAGTAATAGAAAATGTTGTTAAGAATGTCATATCATAAGTAATGAAATAAATGTTGAGTTGAGGTGTTGCTTGGAAACTGAGTGGAACTGGTTGTATTTTACACCTATACATACAAGGAAAATCGTTTGTATGTAAATGCATAGAAAAGTAGAAAAGCAGTATTTTTTTTTAAATTGCTAATAATGTAAAATAATATATTTCAAATAAAAGCTAAATGCCGACGGGGTTTGAAAAATATAAATATATAGATACATATTTTTCAATTTAATAAATATGTAGTCATTGTAGTCATTTTTAATAATTAAAAAAAATATAGGTACCTATTTGATTTTCGAAATATTTTGATCTATATATTTTTGGCATTTTTCAATATTTTTACTTGCGATTATAGGTATTACAAGGCAAGTTATGCATTCGTGGAAGAAAAAGTTTTTTTTCTATCGTAGAGTTTTTTTAGGTATTGTAGGTACCTACAGATGGGAAATTTAATTTTTTTGTAAGACAAAAAATATCGGTACCTGCCATATAACCATTAGGTTTAAATGTCTAAAAAAATACTTTCCATAGGTCCGTTTTTTTTACTTTCGACTATCTCAATAACGGCTTAACCGATACTTTTGAAATTTCACACATATAAAGGTGTAGATAGCTCAATTTATACTGCATACGGATATTTCTTAAAAAAAATTTTATGTATTTTTAAAACAGTTTTTATTTTTTTAAAAAAAAGTTAATATTTTGAAAACTGCTCATTATTTTTTTCAAAAATTATATATGAATGTATTTGCTGAATACTTATGGACTATCGTTTTTGACATTTTTTTTGAAAAATGTTTTCGAAAAGTTTTCCAAGAAACTATTTTTGAAATTTTATTGCATTACTTAATTTTTCTGAGAAAACTCTTGATTGAATTTGAAAAATAGAAGAATTTCCGAAATAATTTTAAGTATAAATTATGCAGCCAATAAACAATTCTCAGACATTAGAGCGAGTTCGTGCAACCCAGTCGTGCATTTTTTTTGCAAATATCTATGACCAGTCCGGTTAGCAAGAATTTGCCAAATTTCAATTTCAACACAATGCACTCACACAATCACTTCGCAATAAAAAAATCACTCAATAACAATTTCAGCTATGGATTGTAGAACGGTGAAAAATCTTGCTGCAAAGATTTCAAACGTACTGCGATATGATTGCCACCTCTTCGGTTTTCTGCAAAATTTATAAGGGAAAACTTTCTCGCCAGTACACGAATCAGTGTACGGCAGCAGTGCCATCTACCTGCGAGACTCCCACATTACTCGCAACGTGCTGAACGCATTCGATGGGATCCACCCAAAGAAGGTTCCACACGAATTGGAATCCACATACGAAAATAGATTCCAACCGCCATTTTGGGTTTCATAAATTCCCCACCCTAGCTGATTTCCAGTATGTGTTCGTTCCAATGTATTTTCGATGGAAGGATATGATGGAACGAAAGACCTAATGTGCACTACCCGAAATAACACCCCGTTCGCACCAAGCAAGACAGTCGCGGTGCTTACACAAACCGGATTGCAAGGCAAAATAGTGATACATGCGGCTTGAGGAAAGCCAAATTTGAATTAATTTGACTATCAGACGTCAGACCATAATTTGGGAAAATTACTCCAAGCGGCCGAACAATTGTTCTCCATTTGTCGATCTGACCTACATGTCACAATTTTCAATTGGTTAACCAAGATTTGATCGCGCTACGCCACAAAAATACTCAGATAACTGTTAAAGCGAGATTCAAGAAACCTGACAAGCCAAATACGATATTTAGAATAAGAATTAGTGTCACAATTATTATTGCCTTGTTTGAATGATACCCTGACCATTATTTTTGTCATGATAATTTGGTTCACGTGAATCGACGAACAAAATGACGACAGATTATATAGATCTTGCAAATGGAAACCATCGACAGATTCATATACGTCAACTAGGTTTCACAAAGAATTACATCTGACAGATGTCATAGTCAGAGAGAGTTGGTAATTCTGTTTTACAACGAGAATCCTTAAAGCGAATGTGCTAAGATTCAGGTCTTAGTACTAATACTTACGTCGCCACTCCATTTTCGTACTTTCCACATTTTCACTTGTCAAAAATAGACACGACATAAGTATTCTGTACCTCCACGGCAATCAGAATCTTCTTACCACATATGCAGTACAACGGCAATTTTTCAATAACTAATGTTACCAGAGCCTTAACTCTATTGATTACGCTAAAATATTCAGTTGGAATTACATTTCTGAAATGTTATAGCCACGAAATTGGCAAAGTGACACAGTGAGCATGGCACCTTAGCGTATTTTACGCCCGCCACCTATCGTGTCAACGAGAAAGCAAACGAACATTGGAAATTGGAAATCTAACTGGAACTAGGGCGTTGTCTACTTGGAAAGTAGTTATGTCTGCCAGAAAATCGGATGTGGATCTCAATCTGAAGAAACTCACAGACGAAGCCACATCACCTCTACAGAACTCGTGAAATTTTTTTTAAGCAGCCGAGCCGCGCCTCAATTTTTTTTATCATCTCTTCAAGGAAAAATCCTCTCATTGCTTATGCAATTAAGAGGATTGTTACTAAAAGCCGGAATTATCATGGATAAAGGTAAGAATGGTGATGTTTATTATTCCCTAGAGCGAAATAAATTGGGTTTTGCTCCAAGGCGTAAGGAATATGCAGCCTGAAGGTACCACAGCGAGGAGCAACCAATTCAACAGACAATATTGGACATCGTCCTCCTGGCGGAATTGGCCACCAGCCCAGCGAGTGCTGGAAATTACCTTTTTTTTTGTTACCCACGCCCATACACGTGGACAGGCAATTTATATACCAATTTATATATACCCAATAAATAAAATTTAAAATTTAAAAATTTGGCGTAGACAATTTTTTTTTCTTATCTATATACGGAAGGCAGGACCTAACGCCTCCTCCTCTGTACCTATAAGAGAGACTACATATATACGTATATTTAACTTCTTAGTTATTTAAGTAGGTATCCCCAAGAGGTGTAGTGTTGTGCTTCAACTTGATGTGGTGCTCATAAATAGTATAAAGTAGCTATCGTAGTCACAGATAAATGTTTATTTGGTGCGTGTTTGAGACATCGGTCCCCGGTCGTAGATTGAAATCGCGTCGAGATCGTTTTTCCTCAAAGTATTAGATAGCTTATTGGCTTCTGATTCGGAATCAATTCTGGTGGCATAGAGACACCTTTTGTCCTGCTTTTACTACCAAATCGTTGTGTATTTTTCAGTGTTAAAATTTTATTTTTTTTACTCACTTAACGATTTAATTCGATTTTTTTTTCTTATATTTTTTTTCTCCTTCACGGATTTTCCTTCTTTTTTTTTTACTTGGTCCTTGAGACATTTTACGTATCGTGCCGGTAGCGTTTACTCATCTTCGCGTTTAAACGCTACGTTAAATACTTTCCTTCTAGGATTGTACCCAATTCGCTTATGAACTTTCATACGCTTATCAATACCGCCCTCTTCTGCTGCTTAATCGAGTTGTAAGTTACGTGTACCTTGCACGAAAAGCGAGAATACGCAGTTCACTTCTTTTTATGAGCTATATTCAGTCACTACCACATAGTGAGTCGGTGATACCTGTGGCGAGATTCCTTCACTAAGGAAACGCGATTTAGTTTCTTTTTTCTTTTTGTTTGTACTTATTTGTGTGTCATAATCCTATACTCAGTAAAGAATTATACGAATAATTAAACAAAATCAATCAATGCATCTTGAGACCGCACACAGTCAGAGTCAGATTTGACGTAGTATTATATACATATTTCCTTGATCCATAAACATTCTTTACAGGAAGGTATCCAGAAGTGCACTCCCGGATTTCCGTCGTAAGAAAAATACTGAGATTCAATATCTTCTCAGTGATTACAGTATATAATCACATACACATCTTTGCTACATATTTATATTAATTTGAAATTGAATATCATATATTCATTACATTACAATCGAGTATATGTTGGACGCGAATTGTGTTCCTCCATATATGGTTATTTTTTTTTTTATATTTAAACTGACTACCTTTTTGTTGCGTTGAGGTGAAGTACCTCAAGCAGATCCTTGATGCCTGATAGCTTTGTTCTTGTCTTTTGAGTATTACGATATTGTAATTTAAAGAATTATCGTTTTGTCTTCGTGTTTAGGTTTAGTTTCTTTGAAGATTTATTACCCAACGACATAAATAAAAATTTCCTTGATCGTGTCCATAATTAAGAGGACGTTTAGCTCCTACCGTCGTGTCAATTAAGTTTTATTAACTTTCTCTTACAGCCTTAGTAAGGTTTTAGTTTTTTTACGCGAATTCTAAGATTATTTAAAGATTTCGAAAAGAAAATAAATTTTGATAATTAATTATTTGAGCTACACATTAATAAGCATAACCAGGTTTTTTTGTTTTATTTAAGATAGGCTTTTCAAGCGTTCATTATTACTGCTCTAACTTTTCTTTTATTTGTAAAGAGGAACTCTTATGATTAGAGTAACAATTCACTATAGTATGGAATAGCTATAATAATTATGTTAGTATATTGACATTTTTGTATGGATTTACATATGATTGCTCAGTAATGCTAGTTTTAAATGAAGATTTATGACATTTTCGATTAAAATAATATTCTGTTAGTTATTAAGAATTACTTTGAATAAACAATTCAACCGTTTTTATAACGTTTAAGAAAACTTTTTTTAGCGAATTTATTTCTTGGACTTAGAAATTTCTTGAAGACTTTTGCAAATTTTCATAATGATGGTTTAGGTTATTTATAGGGAGGGTGGTAATCCTCGACCCACTTCGGACGGAACAAGGAGCGTGTAAGAATGATGTACCTTTGAGGTACTCACAGTGCAACGTCGGAATTCATTCATGTTGGTATAGTACCTTTGTTAGATACTATATTATAGTTAGGAAGTTATAGTCAGCAAGCTATTTTCTTTTGCTTGCTTTCTTGTTCAGGGGCTGCCTAAAATTGTATTGAGTCATGGGGACTCATAGGTCCACGGACAGCCACAGGTCGTTAGTAGGAGAGTTTATTTCTACTTTCATTTTGGGCGGGTTGAGAGACCAGGGGGATCACATTAACACCTTCGATCCTCCCTCCCCTCGGAGTTAGACACCTCATCCACCACTTTCTGCACAGCATCGTGGTAGCAGGGTGGAAGGGAGGTACTAAAAGCCATTGCAATCATGAACATCTACGATTAGCTATTTTTCATTAATACTTACGTGTTTCGTTCTACAGATTGAGATAACAATCCAATCTTGATTCCTTGCTTGTATTCTACGTTCACTCTCAATATTCTTCATGAGGTGCAACCTTGAATCAATCTTCGTTTCGGACATTTCTAGCAAGTCTTTTCTTTAGAGATTATGAGGGCCCTTAAGCATTCTAACATTTTTATTCGAGCTCACCCATCTTGAGCTCAACGGTCGGCAGAAAAAAAAGAGGTAACACCGGTTAAGCAGATCCCGGAGCAAGTGCCCACGGCCTGGCTGAGCAAGTTATGGCTAAGGTACTGCCGGCCATCGTGACGGTCGATCTCAACCACGGTTCTGCGTTGTCGCATGCCGTTCTTGTTGATTGTTTTTAACGAACGATTACCAAGGAAGGGGGCGTTGCCGGCATAGGATCGATACCATCTCTTCAGAGATAGAAGTAGGTAGTCATAGCTAGGGTGATAGATGCTATCTGGAGTGAAATCTCTGGAAAAGAACCTACCCATTCAAGAGACAGCATTACAATCCTAGTTGTGAGTCTAAGGTATAGTAGAGTCCCTGGTTTTAGGTGTGAACTACAACGAGATACAGCTACGAGGAGAACATCTAGCACTTGTAGTGGATAGGCGTGAGCATGCTGACAGGTACTCTCTAGGCTGTTCTACGGTGCTTTGTAGTCAGCACCTATGGTACTCTGTCAGGTGGCTTGCGCTTCTGTGATGGGGATGGGTATGGAATTGGAAGGAAAGGAAGAGGAGCGGGAAGAGCAAGATGCCATGTTAGCGAAGTGTAAGTATATCTGTTTAGGGATGCTTGGTACACCGATACATGGAAGGTCGATGATGGAGATGCTGTTCCTTGGTATAGGAGTCGAGGACATTTTGGGGGTTCTTGTCTCTTCTGGCTTCCTCTTCGGTTGATGTTGTTGACAGGTGTTGGTTTGGAACTTGGGTATCCATAGGATATTTAGGTGAAGAGGTCCAGTGTCTGTTGGCAATTCAAATATTCAAATTTTCTCTTCTTTTATTTCTATATTATTATTATTTTTACGTTACAGATGGCGCCCAACGTGGGGCCCGAATTAGTTTGCGAAGATAAGATTAAAATTGATGAAAGTAAGGTCGATTCAGAGTAGCGTGGAAAAAGTTAGGAATTTTTGAGAATTTAAAAAAAAAAATTTTTTGAGATTTTTCAGTTTTCGATTCGAAGTTGTTTGGTAGATGATTATGTTTCTTAGACAGAGAAATGCCATCGGGATTAGCAGCGTAGGCACTATTTTGTCCAGTGATTTGGTGAAATTGTTCCTGAATCAGTCTGTTGCATTAGGTCTACCTTCTTGTCCTCTACCTCTTGTCTTCGATCTCTGTCCGGATTGAGCAGTAATTTTTGCTCGGTCGTCAGTAGCTGAGGTGTTGATATGTTCAAAAAGGTGATGTCTGAGATCCAGGTCGTATGAGAGCAGTATGAGCAGGTCTTCTGACCGGTGGTTGGAGCTTTTTGCCCGACGCACGTCAGCTGCAGAAGCTGGTCATTCACTCAAATTGCGACCCAGTTCATGTCAACTACAATTCAACTTGTTTTCTTTTGATTGTTATCCTATCCAGTTTTTGTTTTTGAAGATTATAGTCATTTTTGATAGATGTTAGGAAGTGACGATATGCGTTGAGACATGAAGCGCTAACCGGTAGTAGGAGTTTTTATACCCGATGTACGTCAGCAGTAGCGTAATGTCGCCTTCGCATACCTGAACAACTTTTCGTTTAGAGGAGATTGTCGTTCCACTTACAATAGTCGGTTATGTTGCAGAGCCGAAAAATTTGCACACCTTGTTCCTAAGAAGGGAGGGTTACCCTCTCCCGAATCTTTTATGAAAAATAAATTTACATGTTTAGTTATTTTTGAGATTTAATACAGTTAAGTATCGTTTGAGTTTTAGATAGTCGGAAAACAATACAGTTTCAAAGGTATCTAGTTTTGAGGTTCCGTCAATCAAGTTTGGACGTAACTTCTTGATTGTCGTGTAGTTTGGGATAGAGCCCACCATTTAGACTTTTGGGATAGAGCCCGTATACAGTTTATAGTTTTGTATTGGGATAGTGCCCGCATTTAGTTATACTTTGGGATAGAGCCCACCATTAGAATTTCTTGGATTTTTGGGACAGTACCCACTATTATAGTATACATTAAAAAAAATTTTTGAGTTTTTTCTTGATAACATTTAAGCATATACATTTAAGTATAAACCTATCTAAGTATCCAGTTGAATTTAAGATTTCAGAAGTATTTTGAAATAACGTTTTTTTTGATAGACAAATTATCTATACATAACATACCTTTATTATTAAGCACTCTTATATTTTATTAAATTTTTTTTTATACTTGAATTACTTGATTGAAGAATACCCGTTGGAGGTTTATTTTTGCTCACGGTGTATTTGAAATTTTCCATACTCTGACTTACCTATTTATTGTTATAATGCTTGAGTATTATCCGTTCGAGGAATTTCTCACGGGCTACAAAGTTTTTCTTTATCTCTTGAATCGTGCGTTTGTTGTTATCGACCCGATTATTTCTACAAATTGAATGAACGGCTCCAGTCGTAAAAGAGTAGTTAGGAGCACTTATTTGTCCAAGTATAAGGATTTTGTAGCAATGGCTCCTGGAGGAAACCCAAACCTAATCGAGGTCAGGTCAACCCAGATGATAATCAGTCCGAAGACGCAGGCAATCAGGCTGGGAATATTACTGTTGATAGAAGTATTGAAGTAGACCCCGATGAGTTGGCGGCGGCCGAAGAGCAGCTGCGTTTTGACTCAGCTTACATTCAGCAGGTAGTCTCTGCTACAATAGATCTCCATAGAGTCAACGATAGGCAATTCATGGCAGAGGAGTTAGCTAAAAGTCATGCACTTTTGCTTGAGCAAGTTGCGCAGCTACTCCAAAATCGTACTGTCAAGTCTACCCAACCAGCTGTCCGTCCTATGCCACTTGTACCTCCAAATGCTACTTCAACACAAAAGGTCGCGCGGCAAGTTAATTTAGCCAACCCAGACACTACACGTGTCGTTAATCTTAATGTCCCCCCTGGACCAACGACGTCCAGAAATGTTCCGTCCGCTTATATGCCGGTCCACGAAGAATTGGCTGATAGAGCCACTCCCAATTACGAGCCAGTTAGAGTACCTCACATGCCGGAAGTTAATTCAGCCCAGATGCCTCTAGGCTCAAACCTAGACGAGTTTATGACACGCTTAAATGCGTTTAATCTTGATGATACTTCGACTTCCTCACCACATAGGCCACCACCCTCAAACATTACGTCTGTGAACCGAAATCATCAGTTTCACAAATGGGGTTTGAAGTTCGATGATCGGAATATGTCGGTTGACGACTTTCTGTTCCGCCTCGAATGTATTCGCAGCAGTTATGGTGTGCCATGGGAAGAGATCAAGATGAATTTCTACCATTTTTTGTCAGGTTCCGTAGAGTCATGGTACTGGGTGTACCTGAAAAGTAATAAGCACACGAAGTGGGATGCTTTGAAGACTGCTTTGGTAGAACAATACCGCAGTCTGGAAACTGACACGGAGCTCTTCAGGAAGCTGTCCGATCGTAAGATGTTGAATGGCGAGTCTTTAAATGACTTTTACGATGCCGTTCTACACCAGAACTCCAGGATGAGAGTTCCTAGACCTGAAAAGGAGCTCATTGAAATTATTAAAACAAATGTCCGTAGGCGTATGAGCGAACTCCTGATTACCTACAGTCCGTCTAGCTTAAGACAGCTAGCCTATTATTGTCGAGCTATCGAGAAAGCTCAATCTCAATATGAGAGCACCCGTCCGAATTTTATACCCAACGCAAAACGTCCACCTACAAGGCGATTCCTCAACGAAATCGCAGAGGAGCCTTGTCAGGATCTAGTGGTGGCACTGCCCACTACTAGTATCGAAGCAATCCAGAGGGATCGAAAATTGCACAAATGCTGGAATTGCCAAGTTCTTGGCCACAGTTTCCGCGATTGTGCAAAACCAATCGATAAAGTTTCTTGTTTCCGTTGTGGATTGGCGGATGCCTACAGCCCGACTTGTCCGAAATGTTTAGCGGGAAACGAGAGAAGGAACAACCCAACAACCGGGGGGGTTCGCTCCGATTAGACTTACCCGGAGTTCAAGTGTCCAAGCCGAAAAAGCCTCTTGACCTTCCAAAGATTACAATTTTGAAACCAAATAGGATTAACAATGAATTACCGAACTATGATAAGACAGATTGTAGAACAATCCATACTTTGAATGTAGAACCCAAACCTAATACAGATTTGAATTTAAATAGTAATACAATTGAACCATTATATCGTAAATCCTTTCACGAAAGGATACGTAATTACGAAGAAGTGCGTAAGCGAATTTTCACCTTTCCAGAAATGTCCAAACGCATACGACGAACAAGGGAGCGCTTCCATCGGAAGCGGACTACTTACCGTAACATAGCGTCGGAAACCTTAGGCTGAGAATCGAATGACCCTCGTCCTTACGTGATGGTAAGGTTGTTTGAAGACAACTTCTTAGGTCTTCTCGATTGAGGGGCAAGTATTAGTTGCTTAGGCACAGACATACTTCCCTATTTGAGAGACAAAAATTTTACGGTAAGGAAGGTAGAGACTACCGTGTCCACGGCCGATGGACACAAGCAATCCATAGTAGGAGTGATCACTTCGGCGATCCAATACAATGGAGTGACAAAAGGTATAGATCTGTATATCGTGCCATCCTTAAGCCACCGCTTATACCTAGGCGTCGACTTTTGGCAAAAATTCCAAATCGCACCAAATGTAATTGCGGGTCTTTCAGGAATTACGACCGGTGGGCCAGAGGAAAAACCCACAAACCAGATTAAGTTGAATGATGAAGAGTCTGAACGACTAGAAGCTGTTGTTCGTAGATTTCCTTCTTTCGCAGTCAATGGACTCGGGAAAACGAACCTAGTGCAGCATTACATAGATACGGTTGATGCCGTACCAATAAAACAAATGTACTGTAGTGTATCTCCAGCGATACAAACCCTTATGTATGCGGAGTTAGACCGTATGCTTTCGTTAGGAGTCATCGAGGAAAGTTCCAGCGAATGGAGTTCCCCAGTGGTGCTTGTAGGCAAACCTGGTAAGAACCGATTGTGTCTGGACTTTCGGAAGTTGAACTCCGTAACAAAGAAAGACGTTATATTTCTAGCGTGGATCTGAAGGATGCGTTTTGGCACATACCGCTGGAGCAAAGTTCGAGGCAGAAGACCGCTTTTACGGTACCTGGCCGAATATTGTACCAATTTAAGGTCATGCCCTTCGGTCTATGTAATGCGGCACAAAGTCTAAGCTACTTAATGAGTCGTGTAGTCCCATCGGGATTACGAGATCAAGTATTCGTATACTTAGACGATCTATTGGTTGTGTCGAAGGATTTCGACGAACACCTAGAGACTCTGGAGATAGTAGGAAAGTGCTTGACTAAGGCCGGACTGACGATTAACGTCGAGAAGTCGAAGTTTTGTTTTGATGAGCTTCACTACCTCGGTTATAAGGTCGGTCAGGGTTGTCTGAAAGCTGACCCGGATAAGATCGCAGCTATCACTAGCTTTCCTTTACCAACCACAACTCGCCAAGTTCGCCGATTTCTCGGTATGGCAGGTTGGTATCGGCGATTTGTTAAAGACTTCAGCACCCTTTGACCGAAACACTGAAAAAGGGAAAAGCTTTCAAGCTAGGTCCAGAAGCTATTGAAGCATTCCTGTAAATCAAGCAAGCTTTGACTTCAGTGCCTGTGTTAGTCAATCCAGACTTCTCCAAAGAATTCATCATTCTCTGCGACGCATCCGCGACTGGCATCGGATGTGTACTCTGTCAGAGGGACGAATCCAGGGCTGAGCAGCCTGTATACTACTTCTCCCGGAAAATGAACGCTGTACAGAGAAACTATTCGGTGACAGAGCGCGAGTGCTTAGCAGTTTTTGAAGGTATCCAGAAATTTAGATCTTACGTTGAGGGATACCATTTTCGTGTCATTACAGACCATTCCAGCCTGAAATGGCTGATGACTAGGTGGAGTATGCGACTCCAAGCTTTCGATTTTGTGGTAGAGCACAGAAAGGGTACATTGAATATCGTGCCAGACGCTCTATCAAGAGTTTATGAAGACGATGAGCTGACAGTGGTGGCTTTCCTTTCTTGTCTACCACAGGTCGGTGCCTCGGAGGTACTCCACATCGCTCTTGAGGATCCGTCCTCTAAGTCTGAAGGTTACCTTGATATCATCAGTCATATCAGGAAGGAGCAGGAGCGTTTACCTGACCTCAATAAAGTGTCGGAAGGGTACGTATACAAACGCACTAAACATGCGGTCGGTAATCCCTTGGCCGACGATCTAACTTGAAAGTTGTGGGTCCCCTCAGAGATGACGGAGTCGTTAATCTCATTGGCTCACAATCCGCCGCGTGCTTCGTATGGTGGAGTGGTGAAGACGGTTTACAGGTTGAAAGATAGATTCTTTTGGCCTGGTATGTACACGCAAGTCAAACTATACGTAGACTGGTGTGAGACATGCAAGACCAGTAAGGCAGCTAACATGACGTTAAGGGCAGAGATGGGAAACAGTTTCGAGGTGGATAGGCCGTTTCAACACTTATACGTTGACTTTCTCGGGCCGTACCCAAGATCAAGATCCGGAAATGCTTACATTGTCAACGTGTTAGATCAACTAACGAAATTTGTCTTCATCAAACCACTACGCAAGGCGACAGCCGCGAGCGTAGTCAAATTCCTTAAAGACGAAGTTTTTCTGATTTACGGAGTGCCAGAGAGCATTCTCTCTGATAATGGTACACAATTTGTTGGGAAGGAGTTCCAAAAACTCTTGGATGTTTTCGGGGTCAAACACTACCGAACGGCAGTGTATGCTCCCCAGTCGAACGCGAGCGAAGGAGTAAATCGTTCAATTCTTGCGGCCATCCGGTCGTATGTCAATCCTCGACAGACGGATTGGGATGCACACCTGTCTTCGATCAGCAGTGCCTTACGCACGACGGTGCATTCAACCCTCTCGATGTCCCCATATAAAGCCTTATTCGGACAACCAATGATAGCGCATGGGGCAGATTATCGCCTTCTGAGAGAGTTGAATGGACTGAACTGTTCGGAGATAGATTGGCTCCCCAAAGTTGCTAAGATGAATATCATCCATTCTTATTTAAAACAAGCATTGATAAAAACCCATGAAGCCTATGAGAAGAATTACAACCTTCGGAGTAGGAACATAACGTTCAAGGTAGGAGATGAAATCTATGCAAGAAATCATGTCTTAAGTGACGCGTCAAAACATCTGAGCGCGAAGTTATGTCCGAAGTTTGTTAAAGTTCGTGTAGGTCAAGTAATTGGAAACAATTTTTATGAAGTTGAAGATAGGCGAGGCCATAAGTCAACATGTCACACAAAAGATCTAAAGAGGTAGGACATTTGAGATATATCCACATCCCTGACTTAATCATTTTATAGGTAATTTCAATCATGGAATCGTGAACATTTCGCTAACCTTGACTTACGAGTACTTGTAGTACTTATTTTCCCTGCTATGAAATTACATTCAAATCCCAGACTTCGATCATCGAGATCGCAAACATTTTCTTCAGGTTTGACATGCAATTTTTTTTTTGTATCGGATACCCTGCTTTAAAGTATGACGTACGCCCGGCTCTCAGCTGTGCATGAGACTCTTGGTTTAAAAATTTCTATTCCTTTTTTTTTATACTTTCAAGTTACCTATAGAGTACTCAATCGCCACAAGGTGGTATATATTTCACATTTCTATTATTTTTTGTCTTCGACCGACTAGACGTAAAAGAGTCGCAGTGTCATTGCGATACGACGAGTAAAGAAACTTCATACAATGAAGTTATTTTGCGAGCAGTTCTCCTTTTCTTGGAAATTAGACTAAGTGGACTTAGTCGAAATTCCAAGTTTTGTAGGGAAAACTTTCTCGCCAGTACACGAATCAATGTACGCCAGCGGTGCCATCTACCTACCTAGACACATTACTCGCAACGTGCTGAACGCACTCGATGGGATCCACCCAAAGAAGGTTCCACACGAATTTTGGGTTTCATAAATTCCCCACCCTAGCTGATTTCCAGTATGTGTTCGTTCCAATGTATTTTCGATGGAAGGATATGATGGACCGAAAGACTTAATGTGCACTACCCGAAATAACACCCCGTTCGCACCAAGCAAGACAGTCGAGGTGCTTACACCAACCGGAGTGCAAGGAAAAATAGTGATACATGCGGCTTGAGGAAAGCCAAATTTGAATTAATTTGACTATCAGATGTCAGACCATAATTTGGGAAAATTACTCGAAGCGGCCGAATAATTTTTCTCCATTTGTCGATCTGACCTACATGTCACAATTTTCAATTGGTTAACCAAGATTTGATCGTGCTACGCCACAAGGATACTCAGATAACTGTTAAAGCGAGATTCAAGAAACCTGACAAGCCAAATATGTAGGGAAAATATTTTGACAACTGTAATGTCAGTGTGACTTCACCCCAAAAATTTTTTTTGGTGTGTGACCACTGCCTTAAAAGCAAAGATTATACTTACTTTTAGATTCACACCAGTCACTAGATGGCGCTCATCTTACATTACCGACGCTCAAATTCCATGGCGACAGATTTCCGCTTTGGACTAATTCCCTCTGTTGGAGAAATTTCCCTTGTAGTATCTCTTGAAAGTATCTCTTCGGATTTTTATGTACGATCTGACTTTTCACCACTAATCACAGAGAGTTCCAAAACGGGAATCCGAATTGGCTCTATGTATTAGTGTCGTTGTGCTATTCACCAGACCAAGTTGGTGGTGAAAACAGTTTGTATAAAAATTTTATTGATTGCAAAAATTATTTTTCTTCTAACGCATATCCACCATCCCTCATCTGATGGAATGGTCGACACACGTCGGTTGAACAAATTGGAAGCATAATCTAAACATTTAGTTGATTTATCCCAAGTTCCATGACGGTGGTGACATCTATGCGGAAGCAGCACAAACTATTTATACAGATATTACTCTATGGTCAAACTGATTTGCCATAGAGAATTCGTCTCATCACTACTGTGTCTGTTTTGTTTCTCTATGGTCGGCATATAAAAATATGATCGAGATCATATTTCTTTCTATTTCCTATTCAGTCATTATACCTACCAGTCACATTTGATAAAGTTCATTTTTTCTTGTGCAAGCGACATTTTTTTTTTTGTCTACCAATTGGATTTTATTTGGCGAAATAAGGTATATAGAATATATTAATTGCAGGGCCATATACTGAATATATTCGGTATGTTGCCTTGAGTAATATATTTTGTGAAACTTTTATTGAATTAATTCCCGATTTATAGGTAATTTTTAACTCTTTGTGCGTGACAAAAATTTTCTTGGGTGAAATTTTTTTTTATCAATCGTCGGTGGCACCACATGGTGGTTTGCAACGACGTGGCGTTACGCTGTTATACATCGTATAACCCTGGGAATCCTATCTTTAGGATTTAAAGGAATTTTGTGAAAAATAAAAGGTATGTTTCTCAACTTTCAATTTGTATTAAAAGTTCATATTTGGCATGATTTCCTCGTAGGAAACGCCAGATGCACATGTTTTTGGCTTAGGCAATCCATGTGGCCATCGACGCACCACGTGCCGAATCATCTTTAACTTTCGAAACATCCTATTACATCTTTACTTAATTATCAACTTGAATTGTTGAGTTATCTGCGGCGGCATCCTCCTGAAGGATTATTTAAACCAAAATACATATATTTCAAGTGAATCGTTGTGCTTTTTGTGTATTGGATCCTGGAGTCGGACTTTGTCCACGCATCCTACAGGAATTTAATTTTCTGTGTAAGCCACGTGCGGCTGACGCAGTCCTGCACACTGAACATTTACTTTCATCGTCGTCGGAGATTCGTTCCTCGAGGAAGTGGCTTGGTATTGCTGTTAGCATATCTCACCCTTCCGCCTACTTTTTCCAGACGACGTGGAATTTCTTAACGTATCCACTGCACCGTCCTGACGCCACGGTTGCAGCACATTTTCAATTATATCTATTGACTTGAATGTATGATTTCTGAAGCACCACCTGCGGTGTCAAGAAAGCCCACCTGCGGGCACATACACATAAGTTACTGCGAGCAGGAGATCTTTGAGATCAGTTCATCAACATATCCATCTGTCTGGACAATCGTTCCACAGATCGGGTATAATATTGTACTTTAGACACCACGCGCGGTGTACACACGAAGCGCGCCCCAGCTCTGTTGCGGATTTGCACTGGATCAGGATACTTTCGTTTCCGATCAGCATCACGTTACAATCCCTACACCTGGAGTCTCGTTAGTGTTCCTCTTCGAGTCATCATTTGTTGCAGTCGTCCAAGTGGACATATATATTGAATGATTACATCATCAAGGATATGGAGTAGCGGAATTCTTTATACCAAAATTCACTTAAGTACCATTTGATTTCTTATTATATATTTATCTTATATACATACATATTGGTTAGTTTAATGATTCAGTAAATCCTTCGAGTGAGAAACAATTAAAGCCAAATAGTAGAAGATTTTCGAAGTACTTACATGAACAAATTTTGAGAGATACAGAACTTCGTACCGTTTTTGAATTTAATATCGCGTAAACTAACGTACATCCTTTTGAACTGGTTTGGAATTTAAAGAAAAGAATAATTTTTAGATAAAACGTAATAATATTTACTTCCTAAAAGAATAATAGTCTGGTAAATTTACGAAAAATAATCATTCGAATTTGTGGAATTACAAATTATCAGATAGTCTAATATACTATCAAGTAAACGTCTTCGTCTTTGTATGTTGTAATGTTATGTGAATTAGTTTTTACCTTTCTTTGGTTTGTCCAAGTGTTCAATTGGCAACCAACTCCAGAGTCATTGAGACTCCTCACGCCATTCATCGAATATATTGCTAGGGATATAAACTCCCTGCCCCGCTGTATAGCTGGAAAATTGCATCCTGTTACTAAGTGATATCATGTTGCAACAATAATACATCTTTGAATAACTTTTGAAAAATACAGATAAATATTTTTTTTTGGTTTTGAAAATACGATATTAGATAGGAGCAGTGCACTTCTTCATCTAGGTATTTAAGATCTTTAAACTATATTGATTTTTAAAATATATTTAACTATATTGCATTCATTGATATCATATACGAACTGTATATGCATTTATTTCCAACTTTTACTTTTCAGCGACCCTCCCTGATACTGGCCTGATTATTGATTCTTCAGTTTGATATAGTCATCTTTACTTATCAGCTTTTTCCTTTTTCTTAAGAAACCTTGTTGTGTTCATGTGTTTATTAAGTACATAATTCATCCTTTATTGTCTTCCTGAATTGTATGCAAATCACTCCACACATTGGATTTGTTCCCAGTGTGCTCTCAATTACCTTTTTCTTCATTTAATATGATAGTTTTTGCCATCTTGTTATGGTTTTGTTTGTGTGGTATACCTCTGTGGTACTAACCTACCTTCTTTTATGATGATACTGATTATCAACCTTCACGGTTATTGTATACTCTTTACTGGTATTCTTACCTGAGTTGTGTCATCCCATTAGCCCATCGTTGGCATTGGAATTCGTTTCAACTTAACGTTGCAAAGTGTTGATACACTACCTGTGTACCCACTTATCTATCTATGGTCTTTAACCATTTGTCGGAAGTTAAGAATAGACATTATTTATTAAGGATCCTTTGTTGTGATTGTTTGTTTGTTTGTATTAGGTCAGACGGAAGTGACGGTTTATTGTACCGCTCATCACGCCTATCGTAATAAAAACGCTACTTACCTGAGTTACTCGTTTGATAATTTCAGTCGTGTATACCTTTGAGAACTCTATTCGCTTTCAATGAAAGATTTCTTCGCGAATTTTTATTTCGGTTATCGGAATTTTTGAGACTTTTTAGTAGCTTATACGAGCCTTTGTGGCCTATCGGTTTTCATTTGTTTTGTTTTGGTTGTTTCATACTTGTAATCAAATTTTGTACGCGTGTATAAATTAGTATTAAGGACATTTTGATTTTATATGAATTTTTGAGAATATATCGACCATTGTAGTTTTGATAACTACATTTACTTAAAATTTTTAACTTCATTTCGAGGTCCAGTTATAGCGAGATTGATTCTTGTATAACGACCGCATAGTTCGTTAAATATACTTTTTGTAATATAATTGATAACTTTCCTTTCAATATTCGGTCGAATAAAAAGATATATTATTTTTTTCGAGAATAAAAATAAAGAATATATTAAAATATAATATAAGTATTTAGGGATTATACCTGTTAGTTTTAAGAACAAAATTTAAAATAAAATTTTTGTATGATTATTTGAATAGAAATTTCGTTGCAGTTTTCACTTTGATATATGGAAATTTGTAGATTTTCTTTCTTTTTCAGATAATATGAGTAATTTAGTAATTATGCAGTAAGTTAATTTTAGGTCCGATGGGGGTTGGTTGAATCCCTCTCTTTCTCTCACATGAAACGGAAGTGGTTATTTAGGATATTTAGTTGATGGGTCAATATAGATAGAGGTTTAGTTATGTAGGTCAGGCTTGACCTACATTCATGTTTAGGGGCTTCTTAGTAATATTGTTTGCCTGTCTTTAAGAAGCCATGGTTCGAAGAGGGAGTTGATCTTCTTCGGAAATGGGTGGGTTATGAGACAGGGGTTGTCGTTTACACCTTAGACAACCCGACACTCGGTCAGTCACTTCGTACCTACACTCTACAAAATATTAGAGCATGGTAGAGACAAGGTTGATGACAGCTCTAGATATCTTTTACCATCTAAAGATATTATCGTTTAGTAAACTATTAAGTGTGGTCAAGAGTATTTGTGGTGAAAGAAACAGTTCTACTCATAACTCCATAAGAAGTGCAAGACTAAATCTTTTCTCAATGAATCGGAATATTATTACTCCTACTGGGAGTGTCTCAGTCTAAGAGGGTCTGAGAAGCAGAAGCATACGCATCTTAATGAACAATGTATCATGTGCCACAGGCCTTAGTCTTTCAGAAAGAAAGGGATATATCAACATCCGTATCCAGATATGCAGGGTAAAAACTTGTAGCACCGTCGCGATCCCACAGCAAGGACTCACCTCCCTTCTGCTCTTGAGTGGAGCGGGGCAATGCTGCATATCGACGCGGTGGTCGATCAGCGACAACCTCAATTTACCTCTCGGGTCAATGCCCTCCAGTACGTGTAGTGGACTGAAGAGTAGTACGGAGTAGGGAATTGAGGAATAAGAAATTCGACTTACTATTTATATTTTTTCTTCTATACCAACCGAGTTCGTGATGGACGAGAGATTCTGCTTATGTCATTTCCCATGACACATGAAGGCAATAGGCCTTTGTGACTGGCGAAGTCTAGGGATTCCGGAATCTTCATTCCTTCCGCGAACACTACAATGATTGGGTCGGCTTCGGATCTTTTGAGTGTAGTAGTGGTCTCGTGGTAAATAAATTCTGTTTCCGCGTGGATCTTCGGTATGAGTTTTCTTTTTTTTGAAGTTTAAGATAATTTCTCTGGTGAGTTTGGTTTTGAGCATGTGTTGAATAATTTTAGGTATTGCAGGTCATCGAAGCTACCAATTATAAAAATAATAATAAATTATCCACCCGCATTCTGGTTTCCTCTGGTTGTTACAAATCTAGATCTGAGGTGATCGACATGGTAAGGTTTATGTTCTAAGGGATATAGGTTGTGTTCTGTGTGCGGACCTATCTCTCTTACTAATCGTGTCTATGGTATTTGGGTGTATTGGTGTATGTTCCCATTTATGGTGGAACTTTGCAGAATGCGTAATCGTTGTGTATGTATACATCTTGATACCTATGTGGTCCTGTCATACAACTATGAGAAAAGCGAGATAACCGGAATGCTGTGGTGGGTAATTCTGTGTAGGGAGAAAAAGAGGCCAAGGATTTGTATGATGAAGATATACCTAGTAGAGACATGGTGCCTGATTGAGTTGATGGTATGGGCACCGTATTCTACTACCAACACCAGGATACATTGTGATTGGAGCACGGTCTGGCGGTAGTGGTCCTCTAAGACTATCTGTAAGTTGGTCTTTTGGTTTGATGCCCTCTACCGTGTGATCGTGTCAACATGAATACCATCGTCATCATGCATGTCTTAGCAAGAGGATATATGTCCTTTTTATTTAAAGGGTCATCTATTTGACGGAATTGCTGACGCATTAGAGACGATGTCTAATATGAGATATACAAATTACAATTATATATTTTTAATTTTTGTATTCTTCATATGGGCTTCACTCTGTGCGTTTTTGTGTGATCAGTAATTCCGTCACTTTTAATTTCTACGTTACAGAATGGCGCCCAACGTGGGGCCTGGAGCACGTACCCGATGCTTTGTTTCGATGTTTATTTTGATTTTGGAGAAATTTAGTTTTTGAAGTTTTGATGTTAGAAAATTTTTTTTTTGGTGTTCGAGCAAAATTGTTTTTTGGTCGAATTCTTTTCTGAGTTTAAGTTGCTTTTGGTAGAGTTATTCTGCTGGAGGAATAACATCAAGTCTATGTTTTGGATGCCTTATTGTCCGGGAGATTGGTGATCAAGTTCCTGATCTTCGTCTGTTGCATAGGATTCATTCGTAGTACTTTACCTTCTGATTTGCTTTTGATTAAGGTTTTCGGTAACTTTATTGTCCAGGATTTAGACGTTTTTGAGTCTGGACGTCTGTTGCGAGAGTACTGAAACTTTTTTCTTTTGAGTTTGGTAGAATTTTGAATTCTTCGAGGATGTTGTTGATAGATCTTTTGACCGGTGGTTGGTGAACAAGTTCCCGATGCACGTCTGTTGCAGAAGCTATTAGCACTCCAAGAGAATCCACTCACTCACCTTTAACGCTTAATTTCGGATCTTTCAGTTTTTGTATTGAGTAAAATCACAAGCCCAAATATATTATGATGTTTTCATTCAGTTATGGTTTTTGTAAGAGTTCGTCAAGTTGTTGGAACTTTCATGAAGCGCTAACCGGTGGTTGGTGAACATGTTCCTAACGCACGTCTGCAGTAGCGTAATGAGACTCCTGATAACTGAACGAATTTCCCATTTCTCATTGATTGATGTTGTACATTTATTGACCCAATAGTTAGACCACATCCACTAATTATTTTTAAAGTTTTTTTTCAGTTAGTTTTTTTTTGGTGAAGTTAGTCGCTAGGCGCAATACTTCCACTTTCCGTTCATGTTTATGGGGGGGAGATTCTTTCCAGCCCCCGGACCGTATTTTGATGTTAAGACAATTTAGTATTTTTGAAGTTTAAATATTATTGAGTATTTTTGAGATTTTGCAGTGTTGCATCTAGGAGTATATTTAAGATGTTTGCAGTGTTGCACCCCTTTTTTTTTGAGTATTTTTGAGTATTTGCAGTGTTGCACCTTTTGAGTATTTTCGGAAGATAAGGAAGACGTAATCCTGAAGATTCCATTTTTGAGATTTTTGAGTATTTTCGGAAAATAGGGAAGACGTAATCCCGAAGGTTCCATTTTTGAGTTTAGTATCTTCGTTTGGTGAGGTCGTGGAATTCTGCGTGTTTCACGGGTCATCGAAACGCTTTAGTTTTGAGTTTAGTTTAAGCACTCTTTAGTTTAGCATATCTTACATTTTTTTTCTATATTTAGTTTTGAGATTATAGTCTTTGAAAACTTGAACTAGAAGAAGTTCATTAGTTTACAAAGAGCTGTACAATTTTTTTTGGTGAAGGTTTAGTTGCCTTAAGTATTTCTTTGTAGAGATTAAGTTTTTCTTGAAGATTAAGTTACAGATATTCAGTTTGAAGTTTATGAGTATTTAGCTTATCTTACGTATTTAAGTATAATAAATTTTTTTTTGTTATTGAGCTTGATTTTCGATACGATTGTTTCGAAACTCAATTTTTGCGAAGTCTAAGGACGAAGTTTACCTTAGACCAACCTAAATTTATTTTCACTACTTTATTTTTAAGATTTTTGAAGTTTTGTAGGAAGTTTGATAATATCAACTTCTCTCCAAATAACAATATTCAATAAGTTTTTGAATATTTTCTTTCGATAAATTTTGAATTTTTACTTGGTGTGAAATAGTGAACGAATCACTGCACACCCCACTTTTCTATAGTATTAAGATTTTTTTTTCTTTGTTTTGTGTAATTTTCGTAGCACAGCCCAATGCCCGGCTCTGCTAGAAAATTCTTTAATCCTGGTCCTTACAACCCGGAGTACTACGCACGTGTAGCTGAAGAAATGTCACGAGCTGCACCCGCTAATCCTCAGGATGATTCTGTACATTCAGCCCACCACTCTGGTGCTGGCACGGATCATTCAAGCCCACCCGCTCGCGTACCAGCGAATGAAGGGCAACCTTTAGGCTCACCTTTGACTCCGGAAGAGCAAAGAAGAGCACAACAAGCGGCCAATCAATCTGCTATTATGCAAGAGATGATCTCGGCAACGGTAGACTTACACCGGATGGACGACAGGAAATTTTTTGTTGAAGAACTTTCGCGAGGTCTCGCTGAAAGTCAAGCCATTTTATTAAGACATGTAACTGAATTGTTACATAGTAGGGAGAACAACGCTAATAACCAAAACGTGAGTTACGCGAGTAATGCTAATAATAGTAGCAGTAATGTTGATGATAATGTCAATCATCCACCAGTTTCACAGCCAACCCCGGCTTTTCAAGTTAGTCGGCCTCCAAATTCCGCAGTAATTCCCTACGTCGACATGCCTACTCCTCAAGGTAGGTCTGTCAATTTTCCAGCCAGAACTGTGGCTGGCGATATTGTTGATTTAACAAGCTTCGTGCCGGTTGAGCCTCCATTGGCTACTCAACCTGCATCACAACCCGTTCCTCCTGGAGCAAGTTCAAGTACCCCTCCGGTACATCCTGCGAACATGGCTCAGGGTGTGAACGTAGACGAGTTCATGACGCGCATGAATTCTATTCGTTTGGATAACGATCAGTCTGCGGCTTCTCAGCCGAAGGCAATACACTCTGGTAATCCTACGCCTGGTGCCTACCCACTATTCCACAAATGGGGAATTAAGTTTGATGGGAGGAATATGCCAGTGGATGACTTTTTGTTCCGTTTGGATCTTATTAGAGCTAGTTATCGCTTTTCATGGGAAGAAGTGTCTGGTGGTTTCCACCAATTTTTATCTGGACCTGCTGAACAGTGGTACTGGAGGTACCGCAAACAGAATCTGCACGCGTCCTGGCAAACGCTACAATTGGCGTTAATTGAGCAATTTCGTAGCCTCGAAACGGATACGGAACTGTCTCGCAGGTTGTATGATCGTAAGCAACAATCAGGGGAGTCCTTCAATGACTTCTTTGATGCTATGATGCATATGAACTCCAACTTGCGAATCCCTAAGAACAACAGGGAAATGATCGAAATCATTAAAGCTAATGTGAAACGACAACAAGTTCAGTCGTTGATATCCTTTAGCACTTACAGTCTTCAAGAGTTAGCATACCAATGTCGCACCATTGAAAAATTCTTCGGTAGTTCTGATAACCCGCGACAACCTTTCGTACCAAATGCGTACAAACAACCTCACCCACCTAGACGCTTCATCAACGCGTTGGATGAGGAAACTCCTGGAGATGAATTAGCAGTTGCACTGCCTGAGCAGGTGGAAGCGTACCACCCTGAATTAATGAAATGCTGGAAATGCCAAACTGTGGGCCATGGGTTCCGCGATTGTGCAGATCCGAGGCAAATAATTTTCTGTTTTAGATGTGGGTTACCAAATGTCTATAGATGTGTCCTAGATGTGCGGGAAACCCGAAGCGAGCAAATCCACCATCCGGGGGGATGCGCTCGATAAAAGCAAACCCGGAGTCGTAAGCACCAGGAAGGAAGAACCTTTGCTTGACACTCCTCAAATAACTATTTTAAGACGAAACCCTAATGAATTTTTATTGACTGATACCCAACCAAAAACATTTTTGAATTTACCTGAAGATATAAATAAACCTGAATTACTATATAAGAAACCATTTCACGAAAGGCTACTCAATTATTATGAGGTTAGGAAAAGAGTAGTAGCATTTCCTGAAATTTCGAAACGGATTCGTAGAACACGAGATCGTTTTCAATTAAAGCGGACAACCTACCGTAACGTTGCTGCCGCTAGATTAGGCAAGGAATCCAATGATCCTCGTCCAAACGTGACTGTGGAGATGTTGGGAGACAAGTTTCTTGGTCTCTTAGATTCCGGTGCGAGCATTAGTTGCTTGGGTACAGATTGCGTAGACTACTTAAAAGCGAAGCACGTTAAGGTTAGGAACGTCGAGTCTACGGTGTCCACTGCGGACGGGAAACAGCAGAAAATTAAGGGAATGTTTACTACTGATGTCCAGTACAACGGCATGCTGTTCAGCATGGATTTCTACTTCGTGCCAACACTTTCTCAACGTTTGTATTTAGGCGTTGATTTTTGGCGTAAGTTTGGACTGGCACCTCATTTGATTTCTTCCATATCGGATTTTCCATCGGATGGAAACTCCACAAACCAAGTGAAGCTCAGTCACGAAGAGTCCACTCAACTTCGTGATGTGATTCGTGGTTTTCCTTCTTTCACGAGCAAGGGGCTCGGGAAAACGACACTGGTAGAGCATTACATCGATACGGGTGATGCTATACCAATTAGGCAGAGATATTATCCTGTTTCTCCTGCGGTACAAGCAATGATGTATGAGGAATTGGATCGTATGTTGTCTTTGGGGGTCATCGAAGAGAGTTCTAGTGCATGGTCTTCACCAGTTGTGCTAGTGCGCAAGCCTGGGAAGAACCGTTAATGCCTAGACTTTCGGAAGGTGAACTCGGTTACAAAGAAGGATGCGAGGCCAATTGCCCATATTGAGGGTCTGTTAGCACGCCTTTCAAAAACTCGCTATATTACTAGTGTGGATTTGAAAGACGCATTCTGGCAGATACCGTTGGAGAAAACATCAAGGGAAAAGACTGCTTTTACAGTACCTGGTAGACCTTTGTACCATTTCAAGGTCATGCCGTTCGGTTTGTGTAATGCGCCGCAGAGTCTGAGTTATCTTATGTCTAAGGTAATTCCGACAGAATTGTGGGAGCTAGTGTTCGTTTATCTCGATGACCTTTTGGTCGTGTCTGAAACATTCGACGAACACTTGGCGATATTGAGGCGAGTAAGTCAGGAATTGACCAGGGCAGGACTGACTATCAACGTGGAGAAATCCAAGTTCTGTTTTGATGAGCTTCAGTATCTAGGTTATAAGGTTGGGCAAGGCTGTTTGAAAGCTGACCCCGACAAAATTGCAGCAATTAATGAATTTCCGGTACCTACCACAACTCGTCAAGTAAGACGTTTCTTAGGAATGGCGGGATGGTACCGTCGATTCGTTAAAGATTTTTCAACGCTTGCCTCTCCTTTGACAGATGTACTGAAGAAAGGTAAAGCGTTCGAGCTTAACCAGAAGGCTCTAGAAGCCTTTGAATCCATCAAACAGGCGTTGACGACAGCTCCGGTGCTGGTTAACCCTGACTTTTCAAAGGAATTCGTGATTTTGTGTGATGCATCCGCGTCCGGTATCGGGTGTGTTCTTTGTCAACGGGACGAAGATGGGGCTGAACGCCCAATCTATTACTTCTCCCAGAAGCTGAACGCTGCACAAAGAAATTACTCCGTCACCGAACGCGAATGCCTTGCAGCTGTACTTGGTATCCAGAAGTTTCGATCGTATGTCGAGGGATATCATTTTCGAGTAATCACAGACCACTCCAGTTTGAAGTGGCTGATGAGTTTAAAGGATCCTACTGGCAGATTGGCCAGGTGGAGCATGCGTCTCCAAGGATTCGATTTCGTGGTAGAGCATCGTAAGGGAACATTAAATGTCGTGCCAGACGCTCTGTCAAGAGTGTATGAAGCTGACGACCTGACAGTAGAAGCGTTCCTTTCATGCCTAGCACGAGTCGACCCCGCGGAGGTACTCCATCTGGACTTAGAGGATTCCTCTTTCCAGTCGGCAGAATACTTGGACCTCATCAACCACATCAAAAAGGAGCAGGAGCGATTACCAGATCTCAAGGTATCCGAGAGATACGTGTACAAACGTACCAAACATTCTATTGGTAATCCCCTCGCAGACGACTTAACGTGGAAACTGTGGGTTCCATCCGAGATGACGAAATCACTTATTGAGTTAGCTCACAACCCTCCAAGATCTTCTCGCGGCGGGGTAGTTAAAACTCTTTATAGGTTGAGACAGCGATTTTATTGGCCGAGTATGTATACTCAGGTCAAGCATTTTGTTGATTCATGTGAAGTTTGTAAAACCACCAAAGCTTCAAATATGACGCTTCGTACGGAGATGGGGAATAGTTTTGAGGTCGATCGACCTTTCCAGCATTTATATGTTGATTTTTTGGGCCCCTATCCTAAATCGAAAAGCGGAAAATCATTCATAGTCATTGTGGTGGATCAACTAACCAAATTCGTTTTGATCAAACCTTTAAGGAGAGCTACAGCCCTATGTGTAGTCAAGTTCTTACAGGAAAATGTGTTTTTAGTTTACGGTGTGCCAGAGAGTATACTCTCCGACAACGGCACGCAATTTTTGAGTAAGGAATTTCAATTGTTGTTGAATACGTATGGTGTTAAACACTATAAAACGGCAGTATATTCGCCACAAGCGAATGCTAGCGAACGAGTGAATCGCTCGATTCTTGCGGCCATACGTGCCTATATTAATCCGAAGCAGTCCAATTGGGACGCTCACTTATCGTCCATAAGTAGTGCACTTCGCACAACCGTTCACTCCACTCATAAGATGTCCCCCTATGAAGCTCTGTTCGGTCAGAGAATGATTGAGCATGGGGCGGACTATCGACTGTTGAGAGAGTTAGGAGGTTTGAACAACTCGGAGATAGAGTGGCTACCCAAGACTGCAAAGATGAACATACTCCACACTTATCTGAAAGAGGCACTAGCTAAGGCTCATGCTGATTACGAAAGAGTATATAATGTGCGCAGTCACAAAGTCAATTATAAGGTGGATGATGAGATATATAAGCGAAATTTTGTGCTTAGCGACTCTTCGAAGCATTTCAATGCGAAACTAAGTCCAAAATTTATTAAGGTTAGAGTTTTAAGAGTAATTGGTAACAATTTATATGAGGTTGTGGATAGCAAAGGCTATAAATCGACGGTGCACACTAAAGACCTTAAGAGGTAGTGTGAGATTTTGATGTGTCAGTGAAGGTAGTGTTAGTGTAGACTACACTTTCCTTCTCTCCACACTACAATATGTTCACTCACGAACATTTACTACTGTGATATTTTTATTGTTGTGCCCGGCGTAGGCTCAGCTGTGCATGAGACCCTTGTGCTTGTCCATTATTGTTCCTTTTGCTTCTTCATGTAAAATTTTTTTTTTGCAAGAAGAACTATTCATGTTTCTTGTTTATCGTTTGTTTGATTGTATAACAGACTATCTGTGTGCTACTCACACAGTGAACCAAACATTATTTCTTTTGAAGCAACATAGGAAATATTCTCCTTTTCCTTCTGCTTTGGGAACAAATAAGATTTGTCCCAAAAGCACAAGTTTTGTAGGGAAAATATTTTGACAACTGTAATGTCAGTGTGACTTCACCCCAAAATTTTTTTTGGGTGTGTGACCACTGCCTTAAAAGCAAAGATTATACTTACTTTTAGATTCACACCAGTCACTAGATGGCGCTCATCTTACATTACCGACGCTCAAATTCCATGGCGACAGATTTCCGCTTTGGACTAATTCCCTCTGTTGGAGAAATTTCCCTTGTCAAAGTAATCCCTTTTCAGGAAATTTTGCCTGTCAGATTAATTTCCTTCACGGAACAGTTCTTTTCTACTCTGACAGGAAATATCCTGTACTCGATCCTGTTGAAAGTATCTCTTCGGATGTTTATGTCTGATCTGACTTTTCACCACTAATCACAGAGAGTTCCAAAACGGGAATCCGAATTGGCTCTATGTATTAGTGTCGTTGTGCTATTCACCAGACCAAGTTGGTGGTGAAAACAGTTTGTATAAAAATTTTATTGATTGCAAAAATTATTTTTCTTCTAACGCATATCCACCATCCCTCATCTGATGGAATGGTCGGCACACGTCGGTTGAACAAATTGGAAGCATAATCTAAACATTTAGTTGATTTATCCCAAGTTCCATGACGGTGGTGACATCTATGCGGAAGCAGCACAAACTATTTATACAGATATTACTCTATGGTCAAACTGATTTGCCATAGAGAATTCGTCTCATCACTACTGTGTCTGTTTTGTTTCTTTATGGTCGGCATATAAAAATATGATCGAGATCATATTTCTTTCTATTTCCTATTCAGTCATTATACCTACCAACCACATTTGATAAAGTTCATTTTTTCTTGTGCAAGCGACATTTTTTTTTTGTCTACCAATTGGATTTTATTTGGCGAAATAAGGTATGTAGAATATATTATTTGCAGGGCCATATACTGAATATATTCGGTATGTTGCCTTGAGTAATATATTTTGTGAAACTTTTATTGAATTAATTCCCGATTTATAGGTAATTTTTAACTCTTTGTGCGTGACAAAAATTTTCTTGGGTGAAATTTTTTTTTATCAATCGTCGGTGGCACCACATGGTGGTTTGCAACGACGCGGCGTTACGCTGTTATACATCGTATAACCCTGGGAATCCTATCTTTAGGATTTAAAGAAATTTTGTGAAAAATAAAAGGTATGTTTCTCAACTTTCAATTTGTATTAAAAGTTCATATTTGGCATGATTTCCTCGTAGGAAACGCCAGATGCACATGTTTTTGGCTTAGGCAATCCATGTGGCCATCGACGCACCACGTGCCGAATCATCTTTAACTTTCGAAACATCCTATTACATCTTTACTTAATTATCAACTTGAATTGTTGAGTTATCTGCGGCGGCATCCTCCTGAAGGATTATTTAAACCAAAATACATATATTTCAAGTGAAGTGTTGTGCTTTTTGTGTATTGGATCCTGGAGTCGGACTTTGTCCACGCATCCTACAGGAATTTAATTTTCTGTGTAAGCCACGTGCGGCTGACGCAGTCCCGCACACTGAACATTTACTTTCATCGTCGTCGGAGATTCGTTCCTCGAGGAAGTGGCTTGGTATTGCTGTTAGCATATCTCACCCTTCCGCCTACTTTTTCCAGACGACGTGGAATTTCTTAACGTATCCACTGCACCGTCCTGACGCCACGGTTGCAGCACATTTTCAATTATATCTATTGACTTGAATGTATGATTTCTGAAGCACCACCTGCGGTGTCAAGAAAGCCCACCTGCGGGCACATACACATAAGTTACTGCGAGCAGGAGATCTTTGAGATCAGTTCATCAACATATCCATCTGTCTGGACAATCGTTCCACAGATCGGGTATAATATTGTACTTTAGACACCACGCGCGGTGTACACACGAAGCGCGCCCCAGCTCTGTTGCGGATTTGCACTGGATCAGGATACTTTCGTTTCCGATCAGCATCACGTTACAATCCCTACACCTGGAGTCTCGTTAGTGTTCCTCTTCGAGTCATCATTTGTTGCAGTCGTCCAAGTGGACATATATATTGAATGATTACATCATCAAGGATATGGAGTAGCGGAATTCTTTATACCAAAATTCACTTAAGTACCATTTGATTTCTTATTATATATTTATCTTATATACATACATATTGGTTAGTTTAATGATTCAGTAAATCCTTCGAGTGAGAAACAATTAAAGCCAAATAGTAGAAGATTTTCGAAATACTTACATGAACAAATTTTGAGAGATACAGAACTTCGTACCGTTTTTGAAATACTTACCTTTAATTTTTGAAATCGTGTTTTTGAATTTAATATCGCGTAGACTAACGTACATCCTTTTGAACTGGTTTGGAATTTAAAGAAAAGAATAATTTTTAGATAAAACGTAATAATATTTACTTCCTAGAAGAATAATAGTCTGGTAAATTTACGAAAAATAATCATTCGAATTTGTGGAATTACAAATTATCAGATAGTCTAATATACTATCAAGTAAACGTCTTCGTCTTTGTATGTTGTAATTTTATGTGAATTAGTTTTTACCTTTCTTTGGTTTGTCCAAGTGTTCAATTGGCAACCAACTCCAGAGTCATTGAGACTCCTCACGCCATTCATCGAATATATTGCTAGGGATATAAACTCCCTGCCCCGCTGTATAGCTGGAAAATTGCATCCTGTTACTAAGTGATATCATGTTGCAACAATAATACATCTTTGAATAACTTTTGAAAAATACAGATAAATATTTTTTTTTGGTTTTGAAAATACGATATTAGATAGGAGCAGTGCACTTCTTCATCTAGGTATTTAAGATCTTTAAACTATATTGATTTTTAAAATATATTTAACTATATTGCATTCATTGATATCATGTACGAACTGTATATGCATTTATTTCCAACTTTTACTTTTCAGCGACCCTCCCTGATACTGGCCTGATTATTGATTCTTCAGTTTGATATAGTCATCTTTACTTATCAGCTTTTTCCTTTTTCTTAAGAAACCTTGTTGTGTTCATGTGTTTATTAAGTACATAATTCATCCTTTATTGTCTTCCTGAATTGTATGCAAATCACTCCACACATTGGATTTGTTCCCAGTGTGCTCTCAATTACCTTTTTCTTCATTTAATATGATAGTTTTTGCCATCTTGTTATAGTTTTGTTTGTGTGGTATACCTCTGTGGTACTAACCTACCTTCTTTTATGATGATACTGATTATCAACCTTCACGGTTATTGTATACTCTTTACTGGTATTCTTACCTGAGTTGTGTCATCCCATTAGCCCATCGTTGGCATTGGAATTCGTTTCAACTTAACGTTGCAAAGTGTTGATACACTACCTGTGTACCCACTTATCTATCTATGGTCTTTAACCATTTGTCGGAAGTTAAGAATAGACATTTATTAAGGATCCTTTGTTGTGATTGTTTGTTTGTTTGTATTAGGTCAGACGGAAGTGACGGTTTATTGTACCGCTCATCACGCCTATCGTAATAAAAACGCTACTTACCTGAGTTACTCGTTTGATAATTTCAGTCGTGTATACCTTTGAGAACTCTATTCGCTTTCAATGAAAGATTTCTTCGCGAATTTTTATTTCGGTTATCAGAATTTTTGAGACTTTTTAGTAGCTTATACGAGCCTTTGTGGCCTATCGGTTTTCATTTGTTTTGTTTTGGTTGTTTCATACTTGTAATCAAATTTTGTACGCGTGTATAAATTAGTATTAAGGACATTTTGATTTTATATGAATTTTTGAGAATATATCGACCATTGTAGTTTTGATAACTACATTTACTTAAAATTTTTAACTTCATTTCGAGGTCCAGTTATAGCGAGATTGATTCTTGTATAACGACCGCATAGTTCGTTAAATATACTTTTTGTAATATAATTGATAACTTTCCTTTCAATATTCGGTCGAATAAAAAGATATATTATTTTTTTCGAGAATAAAAATAAAGAATATATTAAAATATAATATAAGTATTTAGGGATTATACCTGTTAGTTTTAAGAACAAAATTTAAAATAAAATTTTTGTATGATTATTTGAATAGAAATTTCGTTGCAGTTTTCACTTTGATATATGGAAATTTGTAGATTTTCTTTCTTTTTCAGATAATATGAGTAATTGAGTAATTATGCAGTAAGTTAATTTTAGGTCCGATGGGGGTTGGTTGAATCCCTCTCTTTCTCTCACATGAAACGGAAGTGGTTATTTAGGATATTTAGTTGATGGGTCAATATAGATAGAGGTTTAGTTATGTAGGTCAGGCTTGACCTACATTCATGTTTAGGGGCTTCTTAGTAATATTGTTTGTCTGTCTTTAAGAAGCCATGGTTCGAAGAGGGAGTTGATCTTCTTCGGAAATGGGTGGGTTATGAGACAGGGGTTGTCGTTTACACCTTAGACAACCCGACACTCGGTCAGTCACTTCGTACCTACACTCTACAAAATATTAGAGCATGGTAGAGACAAGGTTGATGACAGCTCTAGATATCTTTTACCATATAAAGATATTATCGTTAAGTAAACTATTAAGTGTGGTCAAGAGTATTTGTGGTGAAAGAAACAGTTCTACTCATAACTCCATAAGAAGTGCAAGACTAAATCTTTTCTCAATCAGTCGGAATATTATTACTCCTACTGGGAGTGTCTCAGTCTAAGAGGGTCTGAGAAGCAGAAGCATACGCATCTTAATGAACAATGTATCATGTGCCACAGGCCTTAGTCTTTCAGAAAGAAAGGGATATATCAACATCCGTATCCAGATATGCAGGGTAAAAACTTGTAGCACCGTCGCGATCCCACAGCAAGGACTCACCTCCCTTCTGCTCTTGAGTGGAGCGGGGCAATGCTGCATATCGACGCGGTGGTCGATCAGCGACAACCTCAATTTACCTCTCGGGCCAATGCCCTCCAGTACGTGTAGTGGACTGAAGAGTAGTACGGAGTAGGGAATTGAGGAATAAGAAATTCGACTTACTATTTATATTTTTTCTTCTATACCAACCGAGTTCGTGATGGACGAGAGATTCTGCTTATGTCATTTCCCATGACACATGAAGGCAATAGGCCTTTGTGACTGGCGAAGTCTAGGGATTCCGGAATCTTCATTCCTTCCGCGAACACTACAATGATTGGGTCGGCTTCGGATCTTTTGAGTGTAGTAGTGGTCTCGTGGTAAATAAATTCTGTTTCCGCGTGGATCTTCGGTATGAGTTTTCTTTTTTTTGAAGTTTAAGATAATTTCTCTGGTGAGTTTGGTTTTGAGCATGTGTTGAATAATTTTAGGTATTGCAGGTCATCGAAGCTACCAATTATAAAAATAATAATAAATTATCCACCCGCATTCTGGTTTCCTCTGGTTGTTACAAATCTAGATCTGAGTTGATCGACATGGTAAGGTTTATGTTCTAAGGGATATAGGTTGTGTTCTGTGTGCGGACCTATCTCTCTTACTAATCGTGTCTATGGTATTTGGGTGTATTGGTGTATGTTCCCATTTATGGTGGAACTTTGCAGAATGCGTAATCGTTGTGTATGTATACATCTTGATACCTATGTGGTCCTGTCATACAACTATGAGAAAAGCGAGATAACCGGAATGCTGTGGTGGGTAAGTCTGTGTAGGGAGAAAAAGAGGCCAAGGATTTGTATGATGAAGATATACCTAGTAGAGACATGGTGCCTGATTGAGTTGATGGTATGGGCACCGTATTCTTCTACCAACACCAGGATACATTGTGATTGGAGCACGGTCTGGCGGTAGTGGTCCTCTAAGACTATCTGTAAGTTGGTCTTTTGGTTTGATGCCCTCTACCGTGTGATCGTGTCAACATGAATACCATCGTCATCATGCATGTCTTAGCAAGAGGATATATGTCCTTTTTATTTAAAGGGTCATCTATTTGACGGAATTGCTGACGCATCAGAGACGATGTCTAATATGAGATATACAAATTACAATTATATATTTTTAATTTTTGTATTCTTCATATGGGCTTCACTCTGTGCGTTTTTGTGTGATCAGTAATTCCGTCACTTTTAATTTCTACGTTACAAATACGATATTTAGAATAAGAATCAGTGTCACAATTATTATTGCCTTGTTTGAATGATACCCTGACCATTAATTTTGTTATGATAATTTGGTTCACGTGAATCGACGAACAAAATGACGACAGATTATATAGATCATGCAAATGGAAACCATCGACAGATTCATATACGTCAACTAGGTTTCACAAAGAACTACATCTGACAGATGTCATAGTCAGAGAGAGTTGGTAATTCTGTTTTACACCGAGAATCCTTAAAGCGAATGTGCTAAGATTCAGGTCTTAGTACTAATACTTACGTCGCCACTCCATTTTCGTACTTTCCACCTTTTCACTTGTCTGGCTGCCAGAAAATCGGATGTGGATCTCAATCTGAAGAAACTCACAGACGAAGCCACATCACCTCCACAGAACTCGTGAAATTTTTTTTAAGCAGCCGAGCCGCGCCTCAATTTTTTTTATCATCTCTTCAAGGAAAAATCCTCTAATTGCTTACGCAATTGCTAATTGCTTATGCAATTACGAGGATTGTTACTAAAAGCTGGAATTATCATGGATAAAGGTAAGAATGGTGATATTTATTATTCCCTAGAGCGAAATAAATTGAGTTTTGCTCCAAGGCGTAAGGAGTATTTGTCGTGTCTCATGACCGAGGAAGATAATGAGTAATTTTCTCATTCTATTAGGAATGGCAGCCTGAAGGTACCACAGCGAGGAGCAACCAATTCAACAGACAATATTGGACATCGTCCTCCTGGCGGAATTGGCCACCAGCCCAGCGAGTGCTGGAAATTACCTGTTTTTGTTACCCACGCCCATACACGAGGACAGCCTATTTATATACCAATAAATAAAATTTACGTGTGCCGGCTGCGCAGCTCCTAATTTACTTCCACGTTCTTCTTTTTATTCGGAAACACACGAATACGGAAATAATACTTCAGGATCCTAGTCGTTCGACGTTGATCCAGTTGGCTCGTCGACGACTACAACCTTGTTCGGTGGCATTCTACGCCACCCTTGGGTACATTCGTGGCAGGCCCTCGCAATCTCATCAGATCATTGGAGGCAATCCTCGCCTCCGCAGTTTTTTTTTTACTTGTGGCAAATATACACCACCGCTTTGTTTTATTCGTGACGAAGCCACGCCACACCAACACTTCTGTCCTCGTGTCAATTCACGCCACGATCCTATATTTACACGTGGGGCTTCATCCACTTACTTCCTCACCAGGATTCATCAAGGATTTGAGGATATTCACAGCGTAGATAAGTCAATAGAAACCCAGCCTCGAATAGGCTGATGATTCCATCGTTTATTGGAAAAATTACTCTTCGAATTTCCACCAGGATGTCTGGCGTATGCTCAAGCATAGATGCCGATCCACCAGCTGCTTAATCAAACCTTTATACAGCGCGGGATCTACTCACCAAATCTAAGATTCATCAGATCCTGATACATATTCATCTTTAAACACACCAGATCCTGATACCTCTGCATCCTTAAACGCAACAGTTCCTGTATTTATATGTGAAATTTATAAAAATATATTACCCAAAAGGGGGTGCTACAGTACCATCAATATACCAGGTAACAACTATTTGCATTGATTATATTTTTGTGAACTGTGTGGGAGCATTTCTGCTCGAACCACCCATCTGAGTATACCAGCACGGCCAATTTCGGTGCTGAGGCGAACAATATACGCCTACGTACATCGCTGACGACCACGGACGGTGGCGTAGTCAATTTTTTTTCTTATCTATATACGGAAGGCAGGACCTAACGCCTCCTCCTCCGTACCTATAAGAGAAACTACATATATACGTATATTTAACTTATTAGTTAAATATAGTGTAGTGTTGTGCTTCAACTTGATGTGGTGCTCATAAATAGTATAAAATAGCTATCGTAGTCACAGATAAAAGTTTATTTGGTGCGTGTTTGAGACATCGGTCATCGGTCGTAGACTGAAATCGCGTCGAGATCGTTTTTCCTCAAAGTATTAGATAGCTTATTGGCTTCTGATTCGGAATCAATTCTGGTGGCATAGAGACACCTTTTTATCCTGGTTTTACTACCAAATCGTTGTGTATTTCTCAGTGTTTAAGTTTTATTTTTACTTGCGATTATTGGTACTATAAGGCGAGTTATGGATTCGTGCAGAAAAAAAAATTTGAGATAACAATCACACATGACATTACGATGATGGAGAAGTCGAAAAAAGTGGGTCTGGAAATTCCGTCCGTCTGTCTGTCTGTCTGTCGGTCTGTCTGTATGTCTGTTCGCGCCTCTGGAGGCTGAACGGGTAGGCCGATTTGCTTCAAATTTGGTATTTAGGATTTATTTGGCCGTCCCTCGGAACATTTTTTTTATTTTTGCTCTAGATCCAAAAATAACGGCACCTGCCATACAATCTTGAAGACAAATATTGATTTTCTCAAAAACGGCTCTTACGATTTTGATAAAACTTTCAGAATGCTATTTTTGCAAGACAATCTATCTTTTGGTTTGAAATTTTTTTTTCAAAATTTCTCTAGTAACGGTACCTCTCATAGAACCAGTATTTTCAAATCAAATTTTCTCGTAAACTATACATTCGATTTCAATAAAATTTTGGCCACAGGAAGTCATTTATAATTTTATTAATATGGCGTTTCAAAAACTTTTTTTTTTTTAATTTTTATAATTTTTTCAAAAAAATTTTTGGTTTTCGAAATATGTTGGAAACGGGTACATTGATTTTTTTTTTAAATTATTTTTCAAATGTAAACAACAGAGTGCCATTTATTTGCATACTCAATTAAATTTCAAAATATTTTTTGAAAAAGTTTTTCAAAAATAACCTTTTAAAAAAAAACTGGTCCAACGATTTTCAATATTTTTTTTCCTAGATTGACGTATAGCTTTGAAATTTTATTGCATACTTAGTTTTTCCGAGAAAACTCTTAAACTAATTTAAAAAATAAAAGAATTTTCGAAATTATTTAATTTTTTTTAATATCCATATATGCAGCCACTACGCAATTGCTTATCATAAGAGCAAGTTCGTGCGACCCAGTCGTGCATTTTATTTTTACTCACTTAACGATTTAATTCGATTTTCTTTTTCTTATATTTTTTTTCTCCTTCACGGATTTTCCTTCTTTTTTTTTATCACTTGGTCCTTGAGACATTTTACGTATCGTGTCGGTAGCGACCACTCATCTTCGCGTTTTAACGCCACGTTAAATACTTTCCTTCTAGGATTGTACCCAATTCGCTTATGAACTTTCATACGCTTATCAATACCGCCCTCTTCTGCTGCTTAATCGAGTTGTAAGTTACGTGTACCTTGCACGAAAAGCGAGAATACGCAGTTCACTTCTTTTTATGAGCTATATTCAGTCACTACCACATAGTGAGTCGGTGATACCTGTGGCGAGATTCCTTCACTAAGGAAACGCGATTTAGTTTCTTTTTTCTTTTTGTTTGTACTTATTTGTGTGTCATAATCCTATACTCAGTAAAGAATTATACGAATAATTAAACAAAATCAATCAATGCATCTTGAGACCGCACACAGTCAGAGGCAGATTTGACGTAGTATTATATACATATTTCCTTAATCCATAAACATTCTTTACAGGAAGGTATCCAGAAGTGCACTCCCGGATTTCCGTCGTAAGAAAAATACTGAGATTCAATATCTTCTCAGTGTTTACAGTATATAATCACATACACATCTTTGCTACATATTAATATTAATTTGAAATTGAATATCATATATATATTACATTACAATCGAGTATATGTTGGACGCGAATTGTGTTCCTCCATATATGGTTAATTTTTTTTATATTTAAACTGACTACCTTTTTGTTGCGTTGAGGTGAAGTACCTCAAGCAGATCCTTGATGCCTGATAGCTTTGTTCCTGTCTTTTGAGTATTACGATATTGTAATTTAAAGAATTATCGTTTTGTCTTCGTGTTTAGGTTTAGTTTCTTTGAAGATTTATTACCCAACGACATAAATAAAAATTTCCTTGATCGTGTCCATAATTAAGAGGACGTTTAGCTCCTACCGTCGCGTCAATTAAATTTTATTAACTTTCTCTCACAGCCTTAGTAAGATTTTAGTTTTTTTTACGCGAGTTCTAAGATTATTTAAAGATTTCGAAAAGAAAATAAATTTTGATAATTAATTATTTGAGCTACACATTAATAAGCTGTTGAGGAACAAAAGTGTATATACTTTTTATTTGTTTATTTATTAATTTTTGTTATTTTGTTCTTATAATTTTCCAATTTAAATTTAATTTATAAATGTTCATGCGTTTTGTTATTTTGTTAACTTTTAAATTTTTTGTTAAAATGCCAAACAATGTTATATAATACCCTATGTTTTCTTATCTTGCTCCTTTTGTTAGAGAACAACCGTTATGATCAATGCAATTGCAGATTATTGGTGACGAGTGCAAAATACTGGTTTTGGCAAAACTGGTCTGCCAGAACACAATTTCCAAGCACTTTTTTTCGGCAACCACCAATCCAGCCGGTCGACATAAGGAATATTTCCTTATATATTTAATTTGTTAATTTTCTTCTCGCTCGTCTTGATTAGAATGCATTGAATTGTTTTTTGGTTTAATTAAAGAATAAAATTTATAACGTTATTTAAAGTTTGCGTTTTACTTTAATTTACATTCATTCTTAATCAAAGTTGGTCCTTCTACGCCTTGAATATTTTTGAATCGGCTTTTCGTTTTTTTCTGGTTGGTGGTTTGTTAGACCTTGGATTCCTATACACAGATAAGTATAAAGCAGAAATCTGAATTCGTGCTTGGTGCTCCACTGTGCTGTTTATGGATGTTTTTTTTTGGGCTCGATTTGCTGCTGTTGATTGTTGTTAGTGGAATCTTTGGCTCAAAGCAGAAATTTGTGAACTTTTCAAAGTGTTTGAGACTTTTGAAAACCTCGTGTTCGGTATCGGAAACGGCACATTTAACATTCAAAATGGATGCTCTTAAGCAACTTCGCGGTCATTACAAAGGTTCTATTACCAGGGTTTTTACTTATACGCAAAACATTCCTGACAATGTGAATATTTTAGAACTAAATGTGCGATTACAAGGATTAGAAAAAGCATTTAAAGATATTTGTGATTCTCAATCGGCTCTTTTTGAATTTCATGCTGAAGAAGGATACGTTGATCCTGAACCCTGTAACGTTAAAGAATTTATATATATATAATGATAATGGAGACGAGACGAACAATCGAATCGCCAACAGACACCAAACCTCTTCACCTAAATACCCTATGGATATTCAAGATCCAAACCAATGTCCATCGACAACACAACCCAAAGAGGGAGCAGGAAGAGACAAGCACCCCTTACAACCTTGACTCCTATACCAAGGCACTGCATCTCCATCAGCAACTAACCGTGCATCGGTGCAGCTAGTATCCCTATATTAGACATACTAACACTTCGCAAACACGGCCCCTGCTCTTCCCACTCCTCTTCCCATTCTCCAAACTCACTATCCATCCCTATCACAGAAACGTAAACCATCCACTAACCCACCATAGGTACTGACCACAAAATCCCGTAGAACAGCCTAGAGGGTAGCTAAAAGCATGTTTACGTCTATCCGCTGCGAGTACTAGATGTTCCGCTTGCAGCTGCTTCTTATGGTAGCCTACACCTGAAAACCAAGGACCCTACTTAAATCCCCACAACCGTATCTAGACTTGTGTTGCTATTTCGGATATCTTCAAACAAATTTCCAGAGCCTCTACTCCAGATAGCACTAGTATGTCTAGTTACTTACACATGGTTCCGTGTTAACTAATGGTTGAGAATAGTCGTCAAGAGCGGCATGCGACAACGCAGGGTCGTGGTCGAGATCGACCGTCGCGGTGGCCGGCAGTACCCTAGCCTCAACCAGCTCAGCCAGGCCGTGGGCACTTGCTCCGGGATCTACACAACCGGTGTTACCTCTTTTTTTACACTGCCGACCGTTGAACTCTGGTGTTCGAGTTCGAATAAGAATGTTAACATGCTTAAGGGCCCTCATCATTATTGAAGCCCAGATGTAAAAGAATTGAAAATCGGGTAGGCATGATCCTAGATCGCACCTCATATTCTCCATTGAGTGAAGGCATAGTTGAAGAAGAAAATTCAAGATTGAGCTACCATATTCACCTCGTCGAACGCTACACGTAAGTATTCAAAAAAATCCAACCATAGATCGTCGTGGTTGTAATGGCCTAACGCTAACATCGAGTCACTCAGCGGCCACGATGGAGTGCTGAATGTCGATGGCGAGGTGTCTAACTTGTTAGGGAGGGAGGTTCTAAGCTGGTAGGTGAACCCCTTGGTCTCGCAACCCACCCAATTTGAGTCTGAAAATCATCTCTCTCAGAATCAACCGTGGCTGTCCGTTGGACCTACGAGTCCCCAAGACTCGAAGAAAATTAATGGGCAGCCCCTTACATAATAAAGCAAGCAAAAACTGCTCGCTTACTTTACTACCCTAAACTCAATACAGAATCCGAAACTAAATACTACATTCTGTACCTCCAACGTTGCATCTAAAAGTAGCAATACCCTATATCATACCATACCATGTTCCATGACAAAAGGAGGCGAGAAAGAGAAAACCTACTCAATCATATCAGAAAATCTGTTGATTCTTCAAGAAATTCAGAAAATCTACAAAATAAAACGTAAATGCAAAAGTTTAATGAACGTTATAAAACTCACTAGTTTTTGTTTATTGTCTAAAACCTTAAAATCTAACATAAGTAATGATCTAAAATATAGTGTCTAAATTTTGTTTTTTTTTCTTACTATTTTAAGTATTCTTATCAGCATGTTATTAACAAGACATTTCCAACAAATTAATTTAATAAAAAAAAATTATGTTCAAGTGAAAGCTGAGTTCACAATTTGTAAAATACATTGATTCTTATAAGTGCCTAAATGAATCCATACTTCAGGATTACATACATCTAAATGAAAACATTTTCAATGTCATATAGACTTAACATTAAGCGAAACTAATACTAAATGTGTATGTGAATCGGACGCACTTTAATTGGTAATTGTGTCTATTGTAATTAATATAAAAAAAAACTCTAACCGGGGTTGATAGTCGTAACAAATCAAAAGAAGATCCGGATATATCTGACGCGGCGTCGAGGACTTCACAATAAAACATTTGTCAAGAAACCTCTCAATTTCAGAAGATATAAGTACCAAGTTAAATTATTGTTCGCCCGCGAATGTATCTTATAACTAACCGACTAAAACGTAACACGAATTTTTACAGAATGAATGAATCTTATACTACTCAATCGCTATGTAATGAAAATTCGGACGCGATAAATTCTCAAAGAGAAATCCCCATAACCATATCAAAGAAATCAATATTTAAATATATATTTCAAATAACCCATACTTCTGAACACAATTCGCGTTCATTTGTATGTTCGATCAGTTAATGTAATAAGTCAATATATTATAAAAGAAAATGTAATTCAAATAAAAAGTGATTAAATACACTTCCTTATCTACCAATGGGGTAGGGAAAGGAGAGGTGTGTCTATTTGTCGCTGTTCCGGAAGTGCACTCCTGGGTAGCTGTGGAAGAACTTTGGTTAAATATTTAAAGTCTTTACTACTTGTTGTTAACTATAAATTGTAACTTTGATCCTTGTATTATGGTGATATGATCCTCTGTTCGGATGTTATAAGTTTATATGAAGCAATCGGTATACAGAAAAAAACCTTGATTGATTGCGTTAAGATAAACATTATGTCATATAAACAGGCATAAAGATGATTCCGAAAGAAGGCGATAATGATTGTTCGCCTTGTAATGAACACGTAGGGCTCGATACACGAAAAGACAACACGGCATATACATACGTGAGGAAATGAAACTCTATGATTGAATTACGAAGCGAAGCGCGAACGCGACGTTGAAACGCAAGTGAAAATGGTCGCTACCGACTCAAGGAGGAGAAATTGTGGTCTAAGAGACCAAGTGAAAAATGAAAAATAATCGAATAAAAAAAAATAATAAAGGAATTATTGGATAATACGCGGTGTACAAGCTTGTCACTGAAAGGTGAGATAATTCGTAAACCCGAATAAAAATGTTTACTGGTGGCGTTTCACTTATAGTTCCGAATTAAGGAACCCAAATAAGAAGATTTAGCTTCTGAGTTAAGCTTTCATAACACGAAATAGTTCGCAACACTATAACAACTGATGATACTCCCGATACTAAGTTAAATTGATCTGAGCTTGATAAGTGAGTATGATTGCAAAAAAAAGGAAATAATTGCGATGTCACGAAGTACACGATAACACATTACACAAGTTATAAGGATAAGTATAATCATATATATAATACAACACAATAATATGATATTATGGGCCAATAAATATTTTTGCAAGATTGAGCGATATAGCTCCCTTATAATTCACATGTATTCACATAAAGAATAAAAAGTTTGTTACCTGGCTGTATTGCATATAAATGCTTTCAATATATAATTATCTTTATAAGGTACAAACTGGAACTGTTGTTTTGAAGATGATGATGTACTATTGTATTTATAGATGCTCCCACGACGATACTGCGTCAAAATATTATAGTCGTGGTATTTATAGTTGCTCCCACGACGATCGCTAGTAGCTCTTTTATAGAGTGCTGTATTTAATGGACCGGCATCGGCATACAAAGGCCCGCTAGACGTCCGGATGAATGATCGAAACTGCAGAATCCACCGATGGGTTCTTCAGCTTGCCAGCTGTGTATTCTGATGCAGAAGATGATGAATCTTGTTGTGCCTCTTGGTAGGCGGTACCGTTCGGAATGGAGTGTGGTCGTCGACGAGCCGACTAGCGGATCAACGTCAACGATTGGCACACGTTGGTTATCCGCAGGGATGATGTATTCTTATAGCTGTCTATGGAATGCCATAGATAGATGATGGCTTCGATATGGGGCTGACGAGGAGGTGGCCTCGAGTCTATAATGGCGGGTGCTGTCCGGAGAAATTCGGATGGCAGCCGCGTGGTCAGATGAATTGTCTGACTCAGTGCCAGCTACTGCCAATGGAGCGTTATCAGTAGCGGTTCCGTAGCACGGTGTACAACAGTCGTACAAGAAGAAAAAAGGTGCCACACGGACGATATGCGTGGCCGCGGTTCGTCAGTGAGACGACGGCCAGTGTGCCTTTGTTAAATGCGAATAGGCGTGGTTGCCAATAAAGGTAACGGGACGGACCTTTGTCCGCACGTGTGTCCGTGTGAGGAAAAATATATATAAAAAAAAGGCACTGCGCTTCCCACAAAAGTTATTAATAGTTTAACTGCGAAACGAAGTTTTCGTCGATGCAAGCATTTTATTATTGTAGATAGGTACAAAATTCCTCAGGGATAATTATTGTCTCTGCACGTGCAGCTGCACATTATGCACAATTCACAGGGGTAGGTATTCATATGTACGAATCCTAGACCGCCTCGCTGGTCCTGCTGGTAAGGGATACGCTCGGGCTTCTTTGCCTGCTCCTAGAAATTATGGATCCTACACCGAAGAAATAAAGGTAGGCAGTAATTAAAAAAAAAAAAAAAAAAAATTGTTGGCACAACAGCTCCAAGCGGGGCCGGGCCTGTGACTTACACTCTCAACCATTCCTGTGTGTGCGTTGATATTCTGCAGGAATGGAAGGGACCTACAATTTACCGCCGAATCCGAACGGCTAACAGAGAAGCACTTTCCATGACATTAATTACTCTTGAAGGATTTGTCACTTCCTCGCAAGAGGCAGTACCCCGGAAAAAAACTTTAAGTTGGCAACCTCAGGGATCGAACCCTGAACCTTCGGCGTAGCAGTCCAACACACTAACCACTACGCCACGGGGTACTACAAGGGCAGTGATTAGAGCTGAGGAAAATCCTACTGACCAAAAGCGCCATGACTCATGTGTTGAAACAAAGAGGATGATTTTCATTTGCTTCAGCAAATTGAAATTAATGTTCTACTCACCTTTTATTATAATAAATGGGTCCAAGAAATATAAATCTTGCCTCTATTGTGTAGCAATGAGGTGGTTTACTCCACAGAGGAGTAATAAGATGGCCGCGGCACAATATAAAAAAAACTAATTTGGCAGGTTCTGCCGCAGTGATGTTCTCGCTTCTGAGGTTCTCTTCAAAATGAAATCCACTGTCGGCTTCCTGGATAATACTTCCACTTTCCAGGTAGCCAACGCCCTGATTTCCAATCTCATTTTCTACATTCCAGTGCTGGTTCTGTTTGTTTGTAGTATGACCACAGAAGTGTAGTTGAGAAGATTATGGTCAGTGCATACTGCAATATTTTCATAGGAATGCGTTTCTAGCAAATTGTAAGCACGTCAAAGCAGAGAAGTAAGTATTATATTCGGGTTTGAGGCTCTGATTAAACTAAAAGCGGATATTTGGTATCCTAAGATATTATATGAGTCATAATTTTTGAATGGGTCTCACTTTATTGATAGCTGTCACTGACTGACTCTGACCTTATATTTGACACTATCTTCGATGGTAAGAACACTGACAACATGGATTCCTAGCTAAATTCGCTGGGCGCACAATATCATATCAACCTGCTTGTTTGGTCCTACTGAGGAGGTTGTCAATTTGGCAATAGGTATTTGAAATAGAAATTTCCTTGCAAACGTGTCACATTTGGTTCCAATGTCCATGGGTTGGTATGTGCAAATTCACGTCTTTTTTAAGGTGATAAAAAAAGAAAAGTACTTAAGCACCTACTTCCATCGTCAAATAATAGCGAATGCCATTGAAGCTTTGTCACGGTTGACGTCAGATGTGCTAATTTCTTATCAAATTGCTTCCCCTCAGGCCTGAAATTGATACTGAGTAGGATGATCAGTGACTTTAAGCGTGCTCCTGTAATAAAGATCATTAGTCTCGCCCTGAATATTGCGGACGCAGACAATATGTCAAATGTCTGGATCGAAAATAACGCTCATGGACATCATCTGTCATAACTGTTCGACTGACAGGTATCAATCAACCGACAAATTAAATAGCACTTTCCACTTAACTAGTGCGTCTAACATCTTCTCAAGTTCACTTGAGTGAACACTTCAAATGTGGCTTAAGTGCAACCTGGGTATAACTTCTAGAATGTTTGCTGCTTGTCGCTTTTGGATACTTCCAGTCTTAAATTGCGCAATGCGCATGTCTGAGAAATTTCCAATTCAGATTGGAAATCCTGTGGATCCCTTTCTGGAAGTGGATTCTACTGACTATGTGGGTTACATTAGTGGAATGTCTTTCTGGTGGATCGTAAAGGATGCGTTCAGCATGGGTAGGGTAAAAGAGTAGTTCCTCTAATAGATGGCACCAGTATTAAGTGTTACTTGACATCAACTGGTGAGAAAGTTTTTCCCTACAACCCGAGTTTGAGATTCTAGAAGAAAAGTATATATCATCAAAGTGTGCTCTTCTGAAACGTATTACAGACCTTACTCCGGTTCCGAATGAGGATAAAAACGTTTCTTTGATATTTATTTATTTATTTATTTCGCTTAGTACAAGCACATAATATCTTAAGACTAAATAACAATTAAATCTTAGAGCTAAGGTGAAGTAAAAGATAAGGATTAAAAGGAAAGAAGGAAAATTAAGATTGGAGAGCTAGTTTGAGAGAGGATTTAGATAGGTTTAAGTCAAAAATGTTGGAATTATTTACTTTTCGAATAATTCTAGTAATAGGTTCATTTTGGCCATATTCGGTACGATGGAAAGGGACAAAGAAGAGGGGAATGGTCCTCAAATGATGATTCCGAGTGTTCGGTTTAAATTTATTGAGAAGACATTCGCTATCAATGACACCATTCAAAAGCTGGTATGCAAAGAATATATCGGCATTATCGCGACGTCTACTAAGAGTTTGCAAATTTATTAATTTTAGACGGCTTTCGTAAGGAGGAAGATTATATGGGTCGTTCCAATAAAGACTACGCAAGGAAAAGCGAATGAATCTACGTTGAACAGCTTCTATACGTTTATTGTGAATATGGTGGTACGGAGACCATACTACAGAGGCATACTCAAGAAGAGGTCTAACAAATGTGACATACAGAGACTTGGTAACATAGGGATCAGAGAATTCTTTCGACCAGCGTTTTACGAAACCTAGAGTAGAGTTAGCTGTATTAATAATATTATCATAGTGAGCTCGAAAATTGAGTTGGGAATCACATATCACACCCAAGTCACGAATGGAAGTGACAATCGCAACTGGTTCATTGTCAATAAAATATTGACGTTGTGGTAAAGGAGGGCGTTTTCGGGAGTATGTAATGGCTTGGCATTTGTTTACATTCAGTTCGAGAAGGTTGTGTTGGCACCAAGTAAAAAAATTGTTTAGATCAGTTTGAAGTAATCGAAAATCGTATATTGATTTAATATTTTTAGAAATTCGCATGTCATCAGCGTAAATCTGAACGTCAGATCCTTCAAGGATGAGATCCACATCATTAATGGTCAGTAGAAAAATCAGGGGACCTAGATGACTTCCTTGAGGGACTCCTGATGTTGGGCAGATAGGGTTGGAGCTGCAGGACCTAAAACGGACAGTGTAACGACGATCATTTAATTACGATTGGATCCAAGATATCAGTAAAGGCGGGAATCCATAGGATTTAAATTTGAAAATGATAATATTATGGGAGATTTTGTCGAAAGCTTTACTGAAATCAGTTGCAATCGCATCAACCTCATTACCAGCTTCCAAGGAGCAGATGGTATTGGAGATAAACTCAGTTAGGTTGGCAGTTGTAGACCTACCGCTAAGAGAGCCATGCTGTTTAGGTCAGAAAAGTGGTCTACAATGAAGAAGCAAAATATCATTTATTAAACTCTCAAATAATTTGGGTATGCAGGAAAGTTTTGCAATGGGTCTATAATTAGAGATATCTCCTTTACATCCTTTTTTGTGAATTGGGATTATGAGAGAGTCTTTCCATTTTGTTGGAAACAGAGCTTGAGAAATGGAAAGTTGGAAGAGATCAGTGAGTGGTTGAGCTAAATTGGAGACGCAGTTTTTAAGAACAACAGCAGGAATCCCATCAGGACCCGAAGAAAAGTCGTTCTTCAACAGGTGGATTTTATTAATTACTGAGGTCAGGGATATGTTTAAGGAATTAAGGGTGGTTTGGGTGCAGTTGTACAAGTGATTAAAGTTGCTTGCATCAACCTTTGTATCATTAGGAGAAAATGCTTGACCAAAGAAATCAGCAAAAAGGTTAGAAATACATTTTGGATCGGACGATGAGGAATTGTTGTATTTTAGTGTTGAGGGATAACCATCACATTTTTTTTTTGAATTAATAAATTTAAAAAAGTGTTTTGGATTCGAAATAATAACCGATTGGGTTTGGATTAGATGGCTGGCGTATACCGACTCGCTCAGGTTGGAAAAGTTGTTAAAAACTGCGACATAATTGTTGAAATCATGAATCGACTTCGAACAAAGGTACCTTTTCCAAAGTTTATTCCTCCTATTTCTTAGTGGGCGGAGTTCCTTAGTATACCACGATGGAGAAGAGGTAAGATTCTTTTGAGGCAGTAGAAGCATGGATTGAGAAAAACAAATTTGGATCTGTTCGTAAAAGTTGGCAATCAAAACATCAATGTTAGAGTCGTTGGAGATGAAATCAAAGTTAATTTTCCCAATAAGGTCGTTAAGCTTATCATAATTTGCTTTACGGAAGTTAAATGATTGGGACGTGAGGGAGTACGGTTGGATATAATCACACTCAAAAGCAAAAGTGAGGGAAATGGGAGGATGATAACTGTCGATCTTTGAAAGGATATGGTGACTTTGTATAACTTCAGTGTTTTGAGCGTCAGAGAAAATAAGGTCTAATTGTCTTTGCAGGCAGTTTTTTACATCACTCATTTGAGCGAGATCAGAAGAGAGGAGGCGGTCAATAAAGAGGATTTCCTTCTCAGAGCTTGCGTTGGATGAAATAAAATAAATATCATCGTCAGATATTTCCCAATTTAAACGAGGAAGATTGAAGTCACCAACGATTATTATGTTATCTTCAGGATTAGAAAGATCAACAACATAATCAATTGCATTAACTAGAAGCTCATATTCTGATGTAGGTTGGGCAGGTGGAATGTAACAGCACGAAATGTAGAGGGAACGTTTAGATACACAGACTTTAACACAAACAAGTTCTGCCGCAGTGATGTTCTCGCTTCTGAGGTTCTCTTCAAAATGAAATCCACTTCCTGGATAATACTTCCACTTTCCAGGTAGCCAACGCCCTGATTTCCAATCTCATTTCCTACATTCCAGTGCTGGTTCTGTTTGTTTGTAGTCACGGACCAAAAAGATACAAACCGTCAACTCATCATATGGTCTCTCTTTTCGCCACCAAGCTAAAAATCAGCTGATATGACATTTATTTTGAGAGTGTGACGCTCTCCCTTGCTTTAAAACCCATTTAGCAAACACACCTAAAAAATAAATGGCATACGCAGGTATAGTTGCCATTACAAAATGCATAGAGAGAGATGTACACGTATTATTTCGAGGGTGTTTCAGGCAAGAGGAGTCCGAGTTGGCGGTCTGTATATGGTCTGTGGTTTGTAGTATGACCACAGAAGTGTAGTTGAGAAGATTATGGTCAGTGCATACTGCCATATTTTCATTGGAATGCGTTTCTAGCAAATTGTAAGCACGTCAAAGCAGAGAAGTAAGTATTATATTCGGGTTTGAGGCTCTGACTACACTAAAAGCGGATATTTGGTATCCTAAGATATTATATGAGTCATAATTTTTTAATGGGTCTCACTTTATTGATAGCTGTCACTGACTGACTCTGACCTTATATTTGACACTATCTTCGATGGTAAGAACACTGACAACATGGATTCCTAGCTAAATTCGCTGGGCGCACAATGTCATATAAACCTGATTGTTTGATCCTACTGAGGAGGTTGTCAATTTGGCAATAGGTATTTGAAATTGAAATTTCCTTGCAAACGTGTCACATTTGGTTCCAATGTCCATGGGTTGGTATGTGCAAATTCACGTCTTTTCTAAGGTGATAAAAAAAAAGGAAAGTACTTTAGCCCCTACTTCCATCGTCAAATAATAGCGAATGCTATTGAAGCCATTGACATACTATACATGGACTGCTAGTGAAATGTCATTTTCATACAAATCGCTTGGAAAAATTGACTCCGGTACAAGTGCTTCCACTAACTCAAAAGCGGCAAAAGTTGTAATTATATTTTCAAAAACATGTAGCGACATCTATTGTCACTTGCCGAAAGCATAAGAAAATCCTTAGATGTGTCTATTCATATGTAGCCAATAAGATGAGTGATGTGATTGAAAATTTTTCTTTCACCATTCAATACAAAATTATATGACTGGACATTCGCGTAGTGCAGGTAGAATGTTGCGTGCGTGGGACTGACAATCTTTATTCCACAATGCTGTAAGTGTCGTACTGTCGAAACTATTAGAAGAATGCTTGCGTATAGACAGTATCAAACAGGGACATCTATTGTCATTCGTATAAAGTGCAAGGAAGAAATGACAAATGTCAAAAGACTTCTGCCAATGTCAATGCCGCACGTGTTTACAGTGCGAAAAATTAATAATTTTATTTTTGTTTAAAATTTCTTTAATTTAAATCGCATATAATGTCCGACAAGTAAGTTTCCTGCTCTTATTTATCAAATAAAAAACTACCAACAAATTCTTTACACAGGTATGCACTTCCAAACAAACTCCCTGGCAAAACAGTCGCCGTTCTTGCCCATCGTAAACGAAGAGTTCTCCAAGACAAATCGGTTGTCGAGCAAAAGCGAAAGGAGCGTGTGAAACGCATCGCAAAAGCAAAGGACCACCACAAATTCCGACGTGCAGAATCCTTTGTTATGGGCTTCATCGACGCGGAACGAACATCGAAGCGTATTAGGCAAACTGGCTGAGATATTACATACTTGTGACGCTGTGACGCAATGCAACTTCAATAAATAGCGATCAAATCAAATATTCCATTCCATTTTGGGCAAGTGAAAATATGTGCATTAAAATTTAAAAAGCAATACGAATTCCAAAATGAATTGCGATGACACTGGCGTTCAAAATTGTCCATTAGCCATTGTTGATTGCGATATACGATCATCATCGGGAGAAGGCAATCAGATGAATCGGCTGGTTCTGCCTTTAAAATAGTCGATGCCAGTGGCAGCAGTTGCGAAAGGACGAGAACTAAACCTATATTGGGTATTGCCCATCGACAGGGTAGTGAATCATCGACAAAAACCTGCGAGGCTGATTGTGGAGAAGAGAAGGATACTTTTCCACCTGTGAGCACAAAAGCATCCCAAGCGAACGACCGAGACTTAGTTATTGACACAGAGGAACTGCACAAAGTGGAATGGAGGCATTGATGTAGACAGTAAATTGTTTAAAACCAAAATTTAACATCCAGCAGCTTTTGCTATCCACTACAAAAGAAGAGAAGCAAAGGCAGAATGAAGAGATTGTTATAATGGAAACTTCATCGGTATCATCGGAAACTGGTTCTTGGGAATCGATTTTTCCTGATCACTGAAGCGGATGTCCGCAAGTGCTGCAATGATTTTTACAAAACGAGAGACGAAACTACTGAGCTGGAATCGAAAAGCCATTGAACGTAACTCAGCTACTTACGAAGATTGTAAGCGATCCATGTCCCTCACCGGAGACGAAGGTCTCATGAACATTATCGATAAAATTCCTCTGATCTCAAAAACATCTATTTTATCTGTAGACTCCTCTCTATCTCAGTAGCACTTACTCGAACACTTTACAACTTCAGGTTCAGCTGCCGATAGATTGGAAAATGTCAATAACATTCCTCCCTCTGTGAAGGTGAACAAAAAAATCGAAGGGATGTCCAATTAAGCGAGACTTTCGATAAAAGGAAGAAGAGATCTTTGCATTCGATCGCACAATTTCGCACATTACAAAAATATATGTAATACTTGCTCTCATGCCAGAGGTTGTTCCTAGAGCCTAGATCTTAAGTTAAAATATAGAGCTATACCTACATAATGAGGCCAACTATTTGTTAAAAAAAATTTCAAGACTTTGCCTTTTTACATACAACTTTTATTTTCTTAATAAACATGTCTGTATCAAACAAATAATCCATTTTTTGTGTTAAAAAGTTGATAAACTTTGAATTTAGGAAAGGCTGGGTTACTTGATTCTGACTCATGTTGTTGTACTTTATGGTGACGACTATTACTTTTCATTGAACTATTATTACTGCTATCTGACTAATCGATTTTACTCTCTGCGCTTTGCCCATATCCTGCCACTTCCCCATTTGTAATGGTGTCCGCTGGATGACTCAGGCTGGTGGTTAACAGATTTATCTTGGCAGTTGATTTGGTTAATCTGTTTTTGTTGTAATGCCTGCTGCTAGTCGGTGTAGTTGAAAAGTCTTTGTAGGTGCACTAAAAATACTATGAAGTACGAATTGGTTTTGCTGAGGAATTCATCGCTAAGGCTTTTTGGTTTTTCAAACCTGGAAGTGCAAGCAAATATTTTAGTCTGATCAGGAATAATTGGATTTCTTACTTGGATTACTTGGATTAGCTTCATCGTCATCGGAGTCTTCAAATGCTTTTATGACACCATGCTTCCGCGGTGATGGATCTTCATTATCCTGTTCTTCTTCTTCGCTGCAGCTACTGTCACAATCTTCGTCTTGATTTTCGTCATCTTCTTTATCATCGTTAGTCGGTTGTTCAGTTGTTTCTGTGTGGTGTTCTTTACTTTCTTTCCCCTTGTTTGTGTTTTATCCAAGTTCTTTATTATATGTTGATATTCATCTTATGACACCTCCAATAATTGGGACAGCTGAGGAAATAAGAGAATATTAACACACGAATTTGTTAACTTAGTTTCACAGAATTCAATTAGATGGTCCATTACCATCGGAGTCGTCAATAATTCTAAGCACCAATCTGGCAAACGCAGGTGCTTGAGGTTCGCCTTTTTCATCGTCATATCTTCTCATTGATGTAGTCCTGTTTATATATTCCTGACGGTCGAGACACAGTAAATGCTTACAAGGCCGCCTGGATTGAACAATCCAGTCGTTCCACCACGTAGGAGACATGAGGAAGCATGTAGTATTTTTGCTATTGGCACACGTTATCCTCGCAGGGAAGTTTATCTTCTGAAATAAAATAAGCTTATGAAAAAATATTTATTTTAAATAATTAAATAAATCACAAACATTTATAATGAAAATGAATGACCGAAAAACAAAAAGTAAAAATCGCGCCAATTATAAATTACGACGACGACAAGGACAGCAACAAATGAAATGTCAAAATAGTAGTTCTACCTTTTTGCCGTGTTTGAGTTAGTGGAGCTGGCGTATAAGTGGAACCATCGTGAAGTTGGCAACTAGCAGTCCATGTATAGTATGTCAATGATTGAAGCTTTGTCACGGATGACGTCAGATGTGCTAATTTCTTATCAAATTGCTTCCACTCATGCCTGAAATTGATACTGAGTAGGATAATCAGTGAGTTTAAGCGTGCTCCTGTAATAAAGATCATTAGTCTCGCCCTGAATATTGCGGACGCAGACAATATGTCAAATGTCTGGATCGAAAATAACGCTCATGGACATCATCTGTCATAATTGTTCGACTGACAGGTATCAATCAACCAACAAATTAAATAGCACTTTCCACTTAACTAGTGCGTCTAACATCTTCTCAAGTTCACTTGTGTGAACACTTCAAATGTGCCTTAAGTGCAACCTGGGTATAACTTCTAGAATGTTTGCTGCTTGTCGCTTTTGGATACTTCCAGTCTTAAATTGCGCAATGCGCATGTCTGAGAAATTTCCAAATCAGATTGGAAATCCTGTGGATCCCTTTCTGGAAGTGGATTCTACTGACTATGTGGGTTACATTAGTGGAATGTCTTTCTGGTGGATCGTAAAGGATGCGTTCAGCATGGGTAGGGTAAAAGAGTAGTTCCTCTAATAGATGGCACCAGTATTAAGTGTTACTTGACATCAACTGGTGAGAAAGTTTTTCCCTACAACCCGAGTTTGAGATTCTAGAAGAAAAGTATATATCATCAAAGTGTGCTCTTCTGAAACGTATTACAGACCTTACTCCGGTTCCGAATGAGGATAAAAACGTTTCTTTGATATTTATTTATTTATTTATTTCGCTTAGTACAAGCACATAATATCTTAAGGCTAAATAACAATCAAATCTCAGAGCTAAGGTGAAGTAAAAGATAAGGATTAAAAGGAAAGAAGGATAATTAAGATTGGAGAGCTAGTTTGAGAGAGGATTTAGATAGGTTTAAGTCAAAAATGTTGGAATTATTTACTTTTCGAATAATTCTAGTAATAGGTTCATTTTGGCCATATTCGGTACGATGGAAAGGGACAAAGAAGAGGGGAATGGTCCTCAAATGATGATTCCGAGTGTTCGGTTTAAATTTATTGAGAAGACATTCGCTATCAATGACACCATTCAAAAGCTGGTATGCAAAGAGTATATCGGCATTATCGCGACGTCTACTAAGAGTTTGCAAATTTATTAGGTTTAGACGGCTTTCGTTAGGAGGAAGATTATATGGGTCGTTCCAACAAAGACTACGCAAGGAAAAGCGAATGAATCTACGTTGAACAGCTTATATACGTTTATTGTGAATATGGTGGTACGGAGACCATACTACAGAGGCATACTCAAGAAGAGGTCTAACAAATGTGACATACCGAGACTTGGTAACATAGGGATTAGAGAATTCTTTCGACCAGCGTTTTACGAAACATAGAGTAGAGTTAGCTCTATTAATAATATTATCATAGTGAGCTCGCAAATTGAGTTGGGAATCGCATATCACACCCAAGTCACGAATGGAAGTGACAATCGCAACTGGTTCATTGTCAATAAAATATTGACGTTGTGGTAAAGGAGGGCGTTTTCGGGAGTATGTAATGGCTTGGCATTTGTTTACATTCAGTTCGAGAAGGTTGTGTTGGCACCAAGTAAAAAAATTGTTTAGATCAGTTTGAAGTAATCAAAAATCGTATATTGATTTAATATTTTTAGAAATTCGCATGTCATCAGCGTAAATCTGAACGTCAGATCCTTCAAGGATGAGATCCACATCATTAATGGTCAGTAGAAAAATCAGGGGACCTAGATGACTTCCTTGAGGGACTCCTGATGTTGGGCAGATAGGGTTGGAGCTGCAGGACCTAAAAAGGACAGTGTAACGACGATCATTTAATTACGATTGGATCCAAGATATCAGTAAAGGCGGGAATCCATAGGATTTAAATTTGAAAATGATAATATTACGGGAGATTTTGTCGAAAGCTTTACTGAAATCAGTTGCAATCGCATCAACCTCATTACCAGCTTCCAAGGAGCAGATGGTATTGGAGATAAACTCAGTTAGGTTGGTAGTTGTAGACCTACCGCTAAGAAAGCCATGCTGTTTAGGTGAGAAAAGTGGTCTACAATGAAGAAGCAAAATATCATATATTAAACTCTCAAATAATTTGGGTATGAAGGAAAGTTTTGCAATGGGTCTATAATTAGAGATATCTCCTTTACATCCTTTTTTGTGAATTGGGATTATGAGAGAGTCTTTCCATTTTGTTGGAAACAGAGCTTGAGAAATGGAAAGTTGGAAGAGATCAGTGAGTGGTTGAGCTAAACTGGAGACGCAGTTTTTAAGAACAACAGCAGGAATCCCATCAGGACCCGAAGAAAAGTCGTTCTTCAACAGGTGGATTTTATTAATTACTGAGGTCAGGGATATGTTTAAGGAATTAAGGGTGGTTTGGGTGCAGTTGTAAAAGTGATTAAAGTTGCTTGCATCAACCTCTGTATCATTAGGAGAAAATGCTTGACCAAAGAAATCAGCAAAAAGGTTAGAAATACATTTTGGATCGGACGATGAGGAATTGTTGTATTTTAGTGTTGAGGGATAACCATCACATTTTCTTTTTGAATTAATAAATTTAAAAAAGTGTTTTGGATTCGAAATAATAACCGATTGGGTTTGGATTAGATGGCTGGCGTATACCGACTCGCTCAGGTTGGAAAAGTTGTTAAAAACTGCGACATAATTGTTGAAATCATGAATCGACTTCGAACAAAGGTACCTTTTCCAAAGTTTATTCCTCCTATTCCTAAGTGAGCGGAGTTCCTTAGTATACCACGATGGAGAAGAGGTAAAATTGCACTCACCAGGGGAGATGAGACAAAAGCAAAATATGATTCGCAGTTCAGATTGAGGAAGTGAGACCGATGATTAATGAAGAGAAAAAAAAAAAAATAAAAAAAAAAAAAAAAAAAACTTGCAGTAGATTGTGTGTTAAATGGTAATTCGGTTTTGTGGATTATTGAGTAAATTAAATAAAGGAAAACACTCGTATTTTTAAAATAATGAAACAAAATTGTTTATTTTATGATCAAATCAAAATTTAAGGTTGAAGGCAAAACCTTTCACTTGAAATCAAATTAAAATTCGCGGAGCCAAAAATTAAGCGGGCAGATAGAATGAACCAGGGCTGTCAACTGTCAACTTGAGCGAATTAGTTGCTTCTCAAAATGAATTGCTAGTGAGGCTAGGGCAGGTACCTTCTTCCAAGGATGGAGATAAAAACCCAACCAATATAAAGCTGCAACCTATGCACATTCCACCATTTTCTGGTGATTATCGAGAATGGCCAGGTTTTTGCGATGTGGTTTTGCAAACCGTGGATTGCAACACAAAACTTTCTGGTGCTCAAAAGTTCAGATATTTGAAATCGGTTTTGCGCGAAGATGCATTTAATCTTGTGAATAATATTAGTGTTTCGGACTTGAATTATGAGTTCGCTTGGGAGAAATTAGAAAACCGATATGATAAGCCTCTATATCATAAACGCGCTCATTGAACAATTCATAAAATTGCCCAACGTCGGTTCAGGAGAGGGCTCTCAATTGCGTAAGCTTATTGATAAGGCAGATGAGGTGATTCGTGGGCTAGAAGCGGTTAAGTCGGAAGGTAGGGATCCGTGGCTTGTTTATTTACTGATAAATAAAACAGACTCTGAAACTAAAAAGGCTTGGGCGCTAGAAAAGAAAATGTCGGAAGAATCTACCATCAAAGATCTTATTGATTTTCTAATGCTCTAGAAGCTAGTGATCCAAAAACTACCCGCGTTAAGAACTCTCGTGCGTCAAATCCTACGAACATTAAAAGTTTAGCCGTAGTAAATACTTCTTGCCCAAAATGTAAAGGCGAACATTATCTTCCTCAATGCCCAGAATTCGTATCAATGTCTGTTGATTCGCGCCGTAGTTTCGCTAGAGATCAACGATTGTGTTATAACTGTCTCGGTACTAAGCACTCATCAAATCGGTGTCGAGTTAAAGCACGTTGTACGTTATGTAAATCTCGCCATCATAGTTTGGTACACCCAGATAACGTTTATCTATCGGCGAGTCCATCTACTTCTGCAAATGTCGTTGATCCTAGCCAAAGCTCAGCTGCCGTCGTGAGTAACCACATGAAGAATGATTCGCGTTCGTCCGTTATACTACCAACAGCTGTTGTAAAAGTGTTTGACGCTTCTGGAAGGACTCATCTCGTGCGCGTTTTATTGGATAGCGGTTAGCAGGTTTCGTTCGTGACCGAGAGTTTGGTAAAAAGGCTTGGCCTACGTCGTTCCTATGCTCGTTTGCCCATATCTGGAATTTCGTCGGTTGATGCTGGTGTGACTCAAGGTGTTGTTGAGTTAAAGTTAAAATCCCGAATTACTACGCATACTATGCAAGTTGAGGCATATATTCTAAATCAGATTACTTCTCAAACTCCATCGCTTTCGTTCGAAGCTAGCAGTTTCACTTTCCTGGATGATCTTTTGTTAGCTGACGTAGGTTTCAAAAACCCAGGTCCCATTGATGTTTTGTTAGGGGCTGATAAGGCGTGGAGTATTCTGCTAAGTGATCATCGTTCAGATCCGGAAGGAAAGGTTGTTGCACACGAGACATTGTTTGGATGGGTTGTTACGGGTTGTTTGCCAGGAAGTTCTGTAGTTTCGTTACGCGTAGGTGTTGACGTTGATGTGAGTCTGAAATCTTTCTTTGAAATTGAGGAAGTTCTACATAATTCTTCGTTTGCATTTGGTGAAGATGAAGTAGATAAAATTTTTTCAAAAACTCTTACTCGTGCATCGGATAAAAGGTACATGGTTGAACTTCCTTTTCGACAGGAAAATGTCAAGTTTTCGAATACCATCTCCGAAGCTTTGTCTAGACTGTGCGCCATAGAACGTCGTTTTTCGCGTGATAACAACCTCAAATTGGAATATTGCAAGTTCATGCAAACTTACTTGGATCTTGGGCATATGGAACGTATTCCGGAGCATGAAATAGAACCTACATCGGGAAGTGTGTTTTATTTGCCTCATCACGCCGTCGCCACTAACAAAATTCGTGTTGTTTTCGATGGTTCGCATAAGGACACCAAAAATTGTTGCCTGAATGAAATGCTTCATGTAGGAACTCCTCTTCAACGTAACTTGATAAACTTTTGTATTCGGTTTCGTGTCCATCGTTTCGTGTTTTGTGCCGACATTGTAAAAATGTTTCGACAAATTTGGGTGCATCCAAAGCATCGTGATTACCAGAGGATTGTTTGGAGAGAATCCCCTGAGAACCCAATTTCGCATTTTCGTTTGTCTACTGTGACATATGGTACTTCTCCAGCTCCATATTTGTCCATGAAAGTTCTTCGTCAAATAGCGTTTGATTACAAACACCAGTTCCCTCTAGCGTCACATGCTGTTTTGCATGATATGTATGTTGATGACCTTATGACTGGGGCTGATTCGTTGTCGGAGACTTTAAAGCTGAAGAATCATCGGTCTCACTTCCTCAATCTGAACTGCAAATCATATTTTGCTTTTGTCTCATCTCCCCTGGTGAGTGCAATTCTTATGAGTATATGTTCTGCATAAACGAAGCAAAACCAATTGATGATACTGCAGAAAAATCCTATTTTCTTTCTTTACCTATTTGGTTCTATGCACCTCGAAAAAGATCTGTGTAAAATCATCGGATAAGCAAACAATCGTCAAAGAGCTGATCTTTTCATCTTTAAAGCTGAAGAAGCAGATCGTCGAGATGCTGTCATGTGGAGGTCTAGAGCTCAGCAAGTGGAGCTCTAATTGTTGGGAGATACTGCGCAAAATTAATTGTAAAGAAGCTGTTTCACTGGATTTAGATAGTTCTCCGGAGTGCACCAAGGTCCTTGGTTTGGTGTGGAACCCGTATCGCGACACTTTCACCTATAAAATCCATTTGCCTGATCAATTTTTGCCTACAAAACGAAAATTACTTTCTGAGGTTGCCAAGATTTTCGATCCTTTGGTTTTTCTCGCTCCTTCCACTATTTTGTTGAAAATATTGTTTCAGGAGCTGTGGATGGCAAGGACGAAAATAGATTGGGATGATCTTTTGCCTTCAGGAATCGCAGAAAAATGGAAGCTGTATCGAGAGCATTTGACCTATTTTGAAAACTTTAGGATTTCTCGAAGGTTTACCCACAATTCTAAAAGCTTTGAGTTAATAGGATTCTCTGATGCTTCAGAAAAGGCTTATTCCGCTGTGGTATACTGTCGTAGTTGTTCAGGAGATGGGGTAGAAATTAATTTGGCTGCCGCGAAAACTCGTGTTGCTCCAGTAAAACAGCTGTCGATTCCTCGCCTGGAACTTTGTGGAGCTCTACTTCTTTCTCGCTTTATAGACCTCATTCGATCGTAGTTGGATGTGGCACCAGTTAGAGTATCTGCGTTTTGTGACTCCAAAATTGTCTTGTCCTGGCTGTCATCTCCACCGCGAAAATGGAATACCTTTGTGGCAGCTGATAATCCTGCTGATTGTGCTTCGCGGGGTCTTTCACCGAAGGACTTAATGGTTCACAAAATGTGGTGGAGTGGTCCAGAATGGTTGTCCCAAGATTTCGATAAGTGGCCAAATCATACTGAGACTGAGATAGACGAGATTCCCGAAGAAAGAAATGCAGTTACGGTTCACGTTTCGGTTGCGGTAGATCATTTTATTGAAAGGCTGTCACTTAAAATTTCAAGTTGGAGGAAGCTTGTGAGAATAGTTGGTTATGTTCGTCGCTTCATATATTTTTGTCGTTTACCCAAAGCTGATAGAAGAGTTGGATATCTTTCGCTTTCTGAGCTTCGCCTTGGTAAAAATTCCTGTCTCAAGTGGGCTCAAAATGAGTTTTTTGGTGAAATAACAACTCTTAAAGCTGATCGTTGTGTTGACAAGACGTCCAAATTGTGTTCGCTTTCACCTTTCGTTGATGTCGTCGGTTTGTTGCGTGTCGGTGGTAGAATTTCAAATGCAAAAGATGTTCCCTTCGCGATAAAACACCCTATTATTCTGCCCAAAAATCAGCCTATAACTCAGCTGATTCTTTTTGATGCTCACAGGAATTTTTTGCATATTGGGGTTTCTGGACTTTTCAGTTTGATTCGTCAGGAATATTGGATTCTCGGGTGCAGAAATCTTATCCGGAAACTGGTTCACGACTGTGTTACTTGCTTTCGTCATCGAAAAATTATTTCTACACAGCTTATGGGAAAATTGCCATCATCTCGGGTGAATCCATCCTTTGCTTTCGCTCATACAGGATGTGACTATGCTGGTCCCATTACACTTCGTTCGGCAAGAGGAAGGAAACCGACGCTGACAAAGGGGTACATTTCGTTGTTCGTCTGCATGACCACTAAGGCGCTGCGACTCGAATTAGTCTCGGACCTGACCACGGATGCATTTTTGGCTGCACTGAAAAGATTCATCGCCAGGCGTGGCAAATGCAGCGTTATGTACTCCGATAACGGAACAAACTTCCAAGGAGCAGCTCGTGTTTTATCGGACATGTATAAATTGGTGTAATCTCAAACTCATAACAAGAAGGTTGCAGAAATGTTGGCTGGAGAAAACATTGATTGGCAGTTTATCCCTCCGCACAGCCCTCACTTTGGTGGGCTTTGGGAAGCGGGGGTTAAATTAGTTAAACAACATCTTCGGCGCATCGTTGGTGATAGTGTTCTTACCTTTGAAGAAATGTCTACTTTTATAGCCCAAATCAAAGCCCTTCTAAATTCTTGACCCCTTTGTCCTTCTTCTGATTTAGAACTTGACCCACTAACGAGTTCCCATTTTCTTATAGGTAGACCTTACACGGCCATTCCTGAGCCAAGCTTCTTGGAAACACCTATAAATCGATTGGGTAGATGGAAGCTCCTACAAAACGTGATGCAAGGTTTCTGGCGAAGGTGGCAAAGTGATAACCTTACATCGTTGCAGCAGCGTCCGAAATGGAGAGAAGCAAAAAGAAATTTTTAAGTTGGTGATATGGTCATTCTGAACGAACCAAATTTGCCACCGGCACAATGGTCACTTGGAAGAATAGCAGCAGTCCATCCAGGAGAAGATGGACATGTACGTGTAGTTACATTACGTACAAAACGAGGCAATTTCACGCGACCTATCACTTTTGCCATGTCCTGAAATTTCTTCGGCGGGGGCGGCATGTTGAGGAACAAAAGTGTATATACTTTTTTTTTTTGTTTATTTATTAATTTTTGTTATTTTGTTCTTATAATTTTCCAATTTAAATTTAATTTATAAATGTTCATGCATTTTGTTATTTTGTTAACTTTAAATTTTTTTGTTAAAATGCCAAACAATGTTATATAATACCCTATTATTTCTTGTCTTGCTCCTTAATCTGTGTAAGTTAATCTTTGTCATCATGATCTGCATTGGCACTTGTTTTTCTAATTTATTGTTAGATGAGACCGTTTGTTAGAGAACAACCGTAATGATCAATGCAATTCCAGATTATTGGTGACGAGTGCAAAATACTGGTTTTGGCAAAACTGGTCTGCCAGAACACAATTTTCAAGCACTTTTTTTTGGCAACCAGCCGGTCGACATAAGGAATATTTCCTTATATATTTAATTTGTAAATTTTCTTCTCGCTCGTCTTGATTAGAATGCATTGAATTGTTTTTTGGTTTAATTAAAGAATAAAATTTATAAAGTTATTTTAAGTTTGCGTTTTACTTTAATTTACATTCATTCTTAATCAAAGCATAACCAGGTTTTTTTGTTTTATTTAAGATAGGCTTTGTATCAAGCGTTCATTATTACTGCTCTAACTTTTCTTTTATTTGTAAAGAGGAACTCTTATGATTAGAGTAACAATTCACTATAGTATGGAATAGCAATAATAATTATGTTAGTATATAGACATTTTTGTATGGATTTACAAATGATTGCTCAGTAATGCTAGTTTTAAGTGAAGATTTATGACATTTTCGATTAAAATAATATTCTGTTAGTTATTAAGAATTACTTTGAATAAACAATTCAACCGTTTTTATAACGTTTAAGAAAATTTTTTTAGTGAATTTATTTCTTGGACTTAGAAATTTCTTGAAGACTTTTGCAGATTTTCATAATGATGGTTTAGATTATTTATAGGAAGGGTATAAACCCTCGACCCACTTCGGACGGAACAAGGAGCGTGTAAGAATGATGTACCGTTGAGGTACTCACAGTGCAACGTCGGAATTCATTCATGTTGGTATAGTACCTTTGTTAGATACTATGCTATAGTTAGGAAGTTATAGTCAGCAAGCAATTTTCTTTTGCTTGCTTTCTTGTTCAGGGTCTGCCTAAGATTTTATTGAGTCATGGGGACTCATAGGTCCACGGACAGCCACAGGTCGTTAGTAGGAGAGTTGATTTCTACTTTCGTTTTGGGCGGGTTGAGAGACCAGGGGGATCACATTAACACCTTCGATCCTCCTTCCCCTCGGAGTTAGATACCTCATCCACCACTTTCTGCACAGCATCGTGGTAGCAGGGTGGAAGGAAGGTACTAAAAGCCATTGCAATCATGAACATCTACGATTAGCTATTTTTAATTAATACTTACGTGTTTCGTTCTACAGATTGAGATAACAATCCAATCTTGATTCCTTGCTTGTATTCTACGTTTACTCTCAATATTCTTCATGAGGTGCAACCTTGAATCAATCTTCGTTTCGGTCATTAAACTTTCGAATTTATTAATCAAAAGTATTGAACCAAAATTGTAGTCGAAATTTATTAAAATTATATAAGTAAAATTCCTTTATTGACTACAAACACACGAAAATAGAAAAATAAAAATTAAACACGAAAGAATTTACTTTTTTACTTTTTTATTTTATTCGTCGAATGCATTTCGGGCTGGCCTGCAGCTCATCATCAGCGACTCACAATCGATACTAACAATAACAATCAAACAAAGTTGTCAAAAGAAAATTATGTATAACAAAAACAAAACAACACAAATAACGTTAAAATCAACTCTTTTACTTTTTCATTTACGCTAATGCAAATAAGGGAGACAAGATGTTTCCATTATCTGTGTTCATCACATTCTTGGTTTTTAAAATTAAAAGGGACTCAAATGCATCGAGCTTTCTTTGGTTGTGTACGTTCTTAAGTAACCGAACACTCTCTTCAAACGGTCCGATGTTGTGTGGTGGTTCGTTGTTATCACAAGAAGCAAAGACATGTGCAGCAACTGATGATCGATTAATTTGTTTATTTTTAATGCAACTCATGTGTTTTTTGAACCTTGTTTTGATGTTCCGTTTCGTCTGTCCTATATATTTTTTATCGCAGTCTTTACAGCTGATTTCATAAATTCCACTTTTACCGCTTGTGGGTGTAGCATCTTTAGTTGAGCCTAGAATATTCTTTAGCTTTCCATTGTTGTTGTAAACTATGTGTACGTTTTCTTTTTCTAGTATGATCGATTAATTTGTTTATTTTTAATGCTACTCATGTGTTCTTTGAACCTTGTTTTGATGTTCCGTTTCGTCTGTCCTATATATTTTTTATCGCAGTCTTTACGGCTGATTTCATAAATTCCACTTTTACCGCTTGTGGGTGTAGCATCTTTAGTTGAGCCTAGAATATTCTTTAGCTTTCCATTGTTGTTGTAAACTATGTGGACGTTTTCTTTTTCTAGTATTTTTCGAAGTTTGTTTGTTATTGTTGGGATGTAAGAGAATGATACACGAAATATTGTTGTTGCTTCTTTTTGGCTAAAAAGGGTTGAAATATTGGTTTTCCTTATGCGGTTTGATTGTTTTCTTACAATTCTTTCTACCACTGATTTCTCAAAACCATTTACATCTGCCAAATGAACTATGAAATCAAACTCTTTTTTGAAGCTTGAAATTGAAAGTGGTAGTTTACATAGTCGGTAGGCCATAGAATGAAATGCTGCGATTTTGTGTTGATAAGAACAAAATGAATCTCTTGTGATGAAGCGATCTGTAGCGGTGTCCTTTCTGAAGACTTCGAATTCTATTTTTTTATTTCGTTTTTTGCACAAGACATCTATAAAAGGAATACAATTTTGGTGGTCTTCTTCTTCAAACGTGAACTTGATGCTTTCATATCTGTTGTTTAGCAGGTTTAAAGTTTCGTTTATCATGTTCTTTTTAATAATGCTAAAAACGTCGTCCACATATCTTGTTCAAGCACTTTTCCCAAGTATTCCAGTTGATATTGCTTTAGAATCATTTAAATTACACCTGGAAACAAAAAATATAGAAGAAAGAAAAAAGAATATATTCCTGAAAGCAGCCAAAGTATGCATGTCCCACAATTGTTTTGTTTTTCGTTATACATTTTACAAAAACGATAATGGAACTAGCATGGGAAATCCTTTATCACCGCTCATCGCAGAAGCATTCATGTCCAAATTTGCAATGGACCTAAAGAACTAAGGATTACTACCAACGATTTGGCTATTTTGTTCTTATCAACACAAAATCGCAGCATTTCATTCTATGGCCTACCGACTATGTAAAGTACCGCTTTCAATTTCAAGCTTCAAAAAAGAGTTTGATTTCATAGTTCATTTGGCAGATGTAAATGGTTTTGAGAAATCAGTGGTAGAAAGAATTGTAAGAAAATAATCAAACCGCATAAGGAAAACCAATATTTCAACCCTTTTTAGCCAAAAAGAAGCAACAAAAAAATTTCGTGTATCACTCTCTTACATCCCAACAATAACAAACAAACTTCGAAAAATACTAGAAAAAGAAAACGTACACATAGTTTACCACAACAATGGAAAGCTAAAGAATATTCCAGGCTCAACTAAAGATGCTACACCCACAAGCGGTAAAAGTCGAATTTATGAAATCAGCTGTAATATATAGGACAGACGAAACGGAACATCAAAACAAGGTTCAAAGAACACATGAGTTGCATTAAAAATAAACAAATTAATCGATCATCAGTTGCTGCACATGTCTTTGCTTCTTGTGATAACAACGAACCACCACACAACATCGGACCGTTTGAACAGAGTGTTCGGTTACTTAAGAACGTACACAACCAAAGAAAGCTCGATTCATTTGAGTCCCTTTTAATTTTTAAAACCAAGAATGTGATGAACACAGATAATGGAAACATCTTGTCTCCCTTATTCGCATTAGCGTAAATGAAAAAGTAAAAGAGTTGATTTTAACGTTATTTGTATTGTTTTGTTTTTGTTATACATAATTTTCTTTTGACAACTTTGTTTGATTGTTATTGTTAGTATCGATTGTGAGTCGCTGATGATGAGCTGCAGGCCAGCCCGAAATGCATTCGACGAATAAAATAAAAAAATAAAAAAGTAAATTCTTTCGTGTTTAATTTTAATTTTTCTATTTTCGTGTGTTTGTAGTCAATAAAGGAATTTTTACTTATATAATTTTAATTCGTTTCGGTCATTTCTAGCAAGTATAGTAGAGTCCCTGGTTTTAGGTGTGAACTACAACGAGATACAGCTACGAGGAGAACATCTAGCACTTGTAGTGGATAGGCGCGAGCATGCTGACAGGTACTCTCTAGGCTGTTCTACGGTGCTTTGTAGTCAGCACCTATGGTACTCTGTCAGGTGGCTTGCGCTTCTGTGATGGGGATGGGTATGGAATTGGAAGGAAAGGAAGAGGAGCGGGAAGAGCAAGATGCCATGTTAGCGAAGTGTAAGTATATCTGTTTAGGGATGCTTGGTACACCGATACATGGAAGGTCGATGATGGAGATGCTGTTCCTTGGTATAGGAGTCGAGGACATTTTGGGGGTTCTTGTCTCTTCTGGCTTCCTCTTCGGTTGATGTTGTTGACAGGTGTTGGTTTGGAACTTGGGTATCCATAGGATATTTAGGTGAAGAGGTCCAGTGTCTGTTGGCAATTCAAATATTCAAATTTTCTCTTCTTTTATTTCTATATTATTATTATTTTTACGTTACAGATGGCGCCCAACGTGGGGCCCGTATTAATTTGCGAAGATAAGATTAAAATTGATGAAAGTAAGGTCGATTCAGAGTAGCGTGGAAAAAGTTAGGAATTTTTGAGAATTTTAAAAAAAATTTTTTTTTGAGATTTTTCAGTTTTCGATTCGAAGTTGTTTGGTAGATGATTATGTTTCTTAGACAGAGAAATGCCATCAGGATTAGCAGCGTAGGCACTATTTTGTCCAGTGATTTGGTGAAATTGTTCCTGAATCAGTCTGTTGCATTAGGTCTACCTTCTTGTCCTCTACCTCTTGTCTTCGATCTCTGTCCGGATTGAGCAGTAATTTTTGCTCGGTCGTCAGTAGCTGAGGTGTTGATATGTTCAAAAAGGTGATGTCTGAGATCCAGGTCGTATGAGAGCAGTATGAGCAGGTCTTCTGACCGGTGGTTGGAGCTTTTTGCCCGACGCACGTCAGCTGCAGAAGCTGGTCATTCACTCAAATTGCGACCCAGTTCATGTCAATTACAATTCAACTTGTTTTCTTTTGATTGTTATCCTATCCAGTTTTTGTTTTTGAAGATTATAGTCATTTTTGATAGATGTTAGGAAGTGACGATATGCGTTGAGACATGAAGCGCTAACCGGTAGTTGAAGTTTTTATACCCGATGTACGTCAGCAGTAGCGTAATGTCGCCTTCGCATACCTGAACAACTTTTCGTTTAGAGGAGATTGTCGTTCCACTTACAATAGTCGGTTATGTTGCAGAGCCGAAAAATTTGCACACCTTGTTCCTAAGAAGGGAGGGTTACCCTCTCCCGAATCTTTTATGAAAAATAAATTTACATGTTCAGTTATTTTTGAGATTTAATACAGTTAAGTATCGTTTGAGTTTTAGATAGTCGGAAAACAATACAGTTTCAAAGGTATCTAGTTTTGAGGTTCCGTCAATCAAGTTTGGACGTAACTTCTTGATTGTCGTGCAGTTTGGGATAGAGCCCACCATTTAGACTTTTGGGATAGAGCCCGTATACAGTTTATAGTTTTGTATTGGGATAGTGCCCGCATTTAGTTATACTTTGGGATAGAGCCCACCATTAGAATTTCTTGGATTTTTGGGACAGTACCCACTATTATAGTATACATTAAAAAAAATTTTTGAGTTTTTTTCTTGATAACATTTAAGCATATACATTTAAGTATAAACCTATCTAAGTATCCAGTTGAATTTAAGATTTCAGAAGTATTTTGAAATAACGTTTTTTTTGATAGACAAATTATCCATACATAACATACCTTTATTATTAAGCACTCTTATATTTTATTAAATTTTTTTTTATACTTGAATTACTTGATTGAAGAATACCCGTTGGAGGTTTATTTTTGCTCACGGTGTATTTGAAATTTTCCATACTCTGACTTACCTATTTATTGTTATAATGCTTGAGTATTATCCGTTCGAGGAATTTCTCACGGGCTACAAAGGTTTTCTTTATCTCTTGAATCGTGCGTTTGTTGTTATCGACCCGATTATTTCTACAAATTGAATGAACGGCTTCAGTCGTTAAAGAGTAGTTAGGAGCACTTATTTGTCCAAGTATAAGGATTTTGTAGCAATGGCTCCTGGAGGATCGAAACCCAAACCTAATCGAGGTCAGGTCAACCCAGATGATAATCAGTCCGAAGACGCAGGCAATCAGGCTGGGAATATTACTGTTGATAGAAGTATTGAAGTAGACCCCGATGAGTTGGCGGCGGCCGAAGAGCAGCTGCGTTTTGACTCAGCTTACATTCAGCAGGTAGTCTCTGCTACAATAGATCTCCATAGAGTCAACGATAGGCAATTCATGGCAGAGGAGTTAGCTAAAAGTCATGCACTTTTGCTTGAGCAAGTTGCGCAGCTACTCCAAAATCGTACTGTCAAGTCTACCCAACCAGCTGTCCGTCCTATGCCACTTGTACCTCCAAATGCTACTTCAACACAAAAGGTCGCGCGGCAAGTTAATTTAGCCAACCCAGACACTACACGTGTCGTTAATCTTAATGTCCCCCCTGGACCAACGACGTCCAGAAATGTTCCGTCCGCTTATATGCCGGTCCACGAAGAATTGGCTGATAGAGCCACTCCCAATTACGAGCCAGTTAGAGTACCTCACATGCCGGAAGTTAATTCAGCCCAGATGCCTCTAGGCTCAAACCTAGACGAGTTTATGACACGCTTAAATGCGTTTAATCTTGATGATACTTCGACTTCCTCACCACATAGGCCACCACCCTCAAACATTACGTCTGTGAACCGAAATCATCAGTTTCACAAATGGGGTTTGAAGTTCGATGATCGGAATATGTCGGTTGACGACTTTCTGTTCCGCCTCGAATGTATTCGCAGCAGTTATGGTGTGCCATGGGAAGAGATCAAGATGAATTTCTACCATTTTTTGTCAGGTTCCGTAGAGTCATGGTACTGGGTGTACCTGAAAAGTAATAAGCACACGAAGTGGGATGCTTTGAAGACTGCTTTGGTAGAACAATACCGCAGTCTGGAAACTGACACGGAGCTCTTCAGGAAGCTGTCCGATCGTAAGATGTTGAATGGCGAGTCTTTAAATGACTTTTACGATGCCGTTCTACACCAGAACTCCAGGATGAGAGTTCCTAGACCTGAAAAGGAGCTCATTGAAATTATTAAAACAAATGTCCGTAGGCGTATGAGCGAACTCCTGATTACCTACAGTCCGTCTAGCTTAAGACAGCTAGCCTATTATTGTCGAGCTATCGAGAAAGCTCAATCTCAATATGAGAGCACCCGTCCGAATTTTATACCCAACGCACAACGTCCACCTACAAGGCGATTCCTCAACGAAATCGCAGAGGAGCCTTGTCAGGATCTAGTGGTGGCACTGCCCACTACCAGTATCGAAGCAATCCAGAGGGATCGAAAATTGCACAAATGCTGGAATTGCCAAGTTCTTGGCCACAGTTTCCGCGATTGTGCAAAACCAATCGATAAAGTTTCTTGTTTCCGTTGTGGATTGGCGGATGCCTACAGCCCGACTTGTCCGAAATGTTTAGCGGGAAACGAGAGAAGGAACAACCCAACAACCGGGGGGGTTCGCTCCGATTAGACTTACCCGGAGTTCAAGTGTCCAAGCCAAAAAAGCCTCTTGACCTTCCAAAGATTACAATTTTGAAACCAAATAGGATTAACAATGAATTACCGAACTATGATAAGACAGATTGTAGAACAATCCATACTTTGAATGTAGAACCCAAACCTAATACAGATTTGAATTTAAATAGTAATACAATTGAACCATTATATCGTAAATCCTTTCACGAAAGGCTACGTAATTACGAAGAAGTGCGTAAGCGAATTTTCACCTTTCCAGAAATGTCCAAACGCATACGACGAACAAGGGAGCGCTTCCATCGGAAGCGGACTACTTACCGTAACATAGCGTCGGAAACCTTAGGCTGAGAATCGAATGACCCTCGTCCTTACGTGATGGTAAGGTTGTTTGAAGACAACTTCTTAGGTCTTCTCGATTGAGGGGCAAGTATTAGTATTAGTAGGCAAGTATTAGTTAGGCACAGACATACTTCCCTATTTGAGAGACAAAAATGTTACGGTAAGGAAGGTAGAGACTACCGTGTCCACGGCCGATGGACACAAGCAATCCATAGTAGGAGTGATCACTTCGGCGATCCAATACAATGGAGTGACAAAAGGTATAGATCTGTATATCGTGCCATCCTTAAGCCACCGCTTATACCTAGGCGTCGACTTTTGGCAAAAATTCCAAATCGCACCAAATGTAATTGCGGGTCTTTCAGGAATTACGACCGGTGGGCCAGAGGAAAAACCCACAAACCAGATTAAGTTGAATGATGAAGAGTCTGAACGACTAGAAGCTGTTGTTCGTAGATTTCCTTCTTTCGCAGTCAATGGACTCGGGAAAACGAACCTAGTGCAGCATTACATAGATACGGTTGATGCCGTACCAATAAAACAAATGTACTGTAGTGTATCTCCAGCGATACAAACCCTTATGTATGCGGAGTTAGACCGTATGCTTTCGTTAGGAGTCATCGAGGAAAGTTCCAGCGAATGGAGTTCCCCAGTGGTGCTTGTAGGCAAACCTGGTAAGAACCGATTGTGTCTGGACTTTCGGAAGTTGAACTCCGTAACAAAGAAAGACGTTATATTTCTAGCGTGGATCTGAAGGATGCGTTTTGGCACATACCGCTGGAGCAAAGTTCGAGGCAGAAGACCGCTTTTACGGTACCTGGCCGAATATTGTACCAATTTAAGGTCATGCCCTTCGGTCTATGTAATGCGGCACAAAGTCTAAGCTACTTAATGAGTCGTGTAGTCCCATCGGGATTACGAGATCAAGTATTCGTATACTTAGACGATCTATTGGTTGTGTCGAAGGATTTCGACGAACACCTAGAGACTCTGGAGATAGTAGGAAAGTGCTTGACTAAGGCCGGACTGACGATTAACGTCGAGAAGTCGAAGTTTTGTTTTGATGAGCTTCACTACCTCGGTTATAAGGTCGGTCAGGGTTGTCTGAAAGCTGACCCGGATAAGATCGCAGCTATCACTAGCTTTCCTTTACCAACCACAACTCGCCAAGTTCGCCGATTTCTCGGTATGGCAGGTTGGTATCGGCGATTTGTTAAAGACTTCAGCACCCTTTGACCGAAACACTGAAAAAGGGAAAAGCTTTCAAGCTAGGTCCAGAAGCTATTGAAGCATTCCTGTAAATCAAGCAAGCTTTGACTTCAGTGCCTGTGTTAGTCAATCCAGACTTCTCCAAAGAATTCATCATTCTCTGCGACGCATCCGCGACTGGCATCGGATGTGTACTCTGTCAGAGGGACGAATCCAGGGCTGAGCAGCCTGTATACTACTTCTCCCGGAAAATGAACGCTGTACAGAGAAACTATTCGGTGACAGAGCGCGAGTGCTTAGCAGTTTTTGAAGGTATCCAGAAATTTAGATCTTACGTTGAGGGATACCATTTTCGTGTCATTACAGACCATTCCAGCCTGAAATGGCTGATGACTAGGTGGAGTATGCGACTCCAAGCTTTCGATTTTGTGGTAGAGCACAGAAAGGGTACATTGAATATCGTGCCAGACGCTCTATCAAGAGTTTATGAAGACGATGAGCTGACAGTGGTGGCTTTCCTTTCTTGTCTACCACAGGTCGGTGCCTCGGAGGTACTCCACATCGCTCTTGAGGATCCGTCCTCTAAGTCTGAAGGTTACCTTGATATCATCAGTCATATCAGGAAGGAGCAGGAGCGTTTACCTGACCTCAATAAAGTGTCGGAAGGGTACGTATACAAACGCACTAAACATGCGGTCGGTAATCCCTTGGCCGACGATCTAACTTGAAAGTTGTGGGTCCCCTCAGAGATGACGGAGTCGTTAATCTCATTGGCTCACAATCCGCCGCGTGCTTCGTATGGTGGAGTGGTGAAGACGGTTTACAGGTTGAAAGATAGATTCTTTTGGCCTGGTATGTACACGCAAGTCAAACTATACGTAGACTGGTGTGAGACATGCAAGACCAGTAAGGCAGCTAACATGACGTTAAGGGCAGAGATGGGAAACAGTTTCGAGGTGGATAGGCCGTTTCAACACTTATACGTTGACTTTCTCGGGCCGTACCCAAGATCAAGATCCGGAAATGCTTACATTGTCAACGTGTTAGATCAACTAACGAAATTTGTCTTCATCAAACCACTACGCAAGGCGACAGCCGCGAGCGTAGTCAAATTCCTTAAAGACGAAGTTTTTCTGATTTACGGAGTGCCAGAGAGCATTCTCTCTGATAATGGTACACAATTTGTTGGGAAGGAGTTCCAAAAACTCTTGGATGTTTTCGGGGTCAAACACTACCGAACGGCAGTGTATGCTCCCCAGTCGAACGCGAGCGAAGGAGTAAATCGTTCAATTCTTGCGGCCATCCGGTCGTATGTCAATCCTCGACAGACGGATTGGGATGCACACCTGTCTTCGATCAGCAGTGCCTTACGCACGACGGTGCATTCAACCCTCTCGATGTCCCCATATAAAGCCTTATTCGGACAACCAATGATAGCGCATGGGGCAGATTATCGCCTTCTGAGAGAGTTGAATGGACTGAACTGTTCGGAGATAGATTGGCTCCCCAAAGTTGCTAAGATGAATATCATCCATTCTTATTTAAAACAAGCATTGATAAAAACCCATGAAGCCTATGAGAAGAATTACAACCTTCGGAGTAGGAACATAACGTTCAAGGTAGGAGATGAAATCTATGCAAGAAATCATGTCTTAAGTGACGCGTCAAAACATCTGAGCGCGAAGTTATGTCCGAAGTTTGTTAAAGTTCGTGTAGGTCAAGTAATTGGAAACAATTTTTATGAAGTTGAAGATAGGCGAGGCCATAAGTCAACATGTCACACAAAAGATCTAAAGAGGTAGGACATTTGAGATATATCCACATCCCTGACTTAATCATTTTATAGGTAATTTCAATCATGGAATCGTGAACATTTCGCTAACCTTGACTTACGAGTACTTGTAGTACTTATTTTCCCTGCTATGAAATTACATTCAAATCCCAGACTTCGATCATCGAGATCGCAAACATTTTCTTCAGGTTTGACATGCAATTTTTTTTTTGTATCGGATACCCTGCTTTAAAGTATGACGTACGCCCGGCTCTCAGCTGTGCATGAGACTCTTGGTTTAAAAATTTCTATTCCTTTTTTTTTATACTTTCAAGTTACCTATAGAGTACTCAATCGCCACAAGGTGGTATATATTTCACATTTCTATTATTTTTTGTCTTCGACCGACTAGACGTAAAAGAGTCGCAGTGTCATTGCGATACGACGAGTAAAGAAACTTCATACAATGAAGTTATTTTGCGAGCAGTTCTCCTTTTCTTGGAAATTAGACTAAGTGGACTTAGTCGAAATTCCAAGTTTTGTAGGGAAAACTTTCTCGCCAGTACACGAATCAATGTACGCCAGCGGTGCCATCTACCTACCTAGACACATTACTCGCAACGTGCTGAACGCACTCGATGGGATCCACCCAAAGAAGGTTCCACACGAATTTTGGGTTTCATAAATTCCCCACCCTAGCTGATTTCCAGTATGTGTTCGTTCCAATGTATTTTCGATGGAAGGATATGATGGACCGAAAGACTTAATGTGCACTACCCGAAATAACACCCCGTTCGCACCAAGCAAGACAGTCGAGGTGCTTACACCAACCGGAGTGCAAGGAAAAATAGTGATACATGCGGCTTGAGGAAAGCCAAATTTGAATTAATTTGACTATCAGATGTCAGACCATAATTTGGGAAAATTACTCGAAGCGGCCGAATAATTTTTCTCCATTTGTCGATCTGACCTACATGTCACAATTTTCAATTGGTTAACCAAGATTTGATCGTGCTACGCCACAAGAATACTCAGATAACTGTTAAAGCGAGATTCAAGAAACCTGACAAGCCAAATACGATATTTAGAATAAGAATCAGTGTCACAATTATTATTGCCTTGTTTGAATGATACCCTGACCATTAATTTTGTTATGATAATTTGGTTCACGTGAATCGACGAACAAAATGACGACAGATTATATAGATCATGCAAATGGAAACCATCGACAGATTCATATACGTCAACTAGGTTTCACAAAGAACTACATCTGACAGATGTCATAGTCAGAGAGAGTTGGTAATTCTGTTTTACACCGAGAATCCTTAAAGCGAATGTGCTAAGATTCAGGTCTTAGTACTAATACTTACGTCGCCACTCCATTTTCGTACTTTCCACCTTTTCACTTGTCAAAAATAGACACGACATAAGTATTCTGTACCTCCAAGGCAATCAGAATCTTCTTACCACATATGCAGTACAACGGCAATTTTTCAATAACTAATGTTACCAGAGCCTTAACTCTATTGATTACGCTAAAATATTCAGTTGGAATTACATTTCTGAAATGTCATAGCCACGAAATTGGCAAAGTGACACAGTGAGCATGGCACCTTAACGTATTTTACGCAAAAACGAACATTGGAAATTGGAAATCTAACTGGAAGTAGGGCGTTGGCTACTTGGAAAGTAGTTATATCTGCCAGAAAATCGGGTGTGGATCTCAATCTGAAGAAACTCACAGACGAAGCCACATCACCTCCACAGAACTCGTGAAATTTTTTTTTAAGCAGCCGAGCCGCGCCTCAATTTTTTTTATCATCTCTTCAAGGAAAAATCCTCTAATTGCTTACGCAATTGCTAATTGCTTATGCAATTACGAGGATTGTTACTAAAAGCTGGAATTATCATGGATAAAGGTAAGAATGGTGATATTTATTATTCCCTAGAGCGAAATAAATTGGGTTTTGCTCCAAGGCGTAAGGAGTATTTGTCGTGTCTCATGACCGAGGAAGATAATGAGTAATTTTCTCATTCTATTAGGAATGGCAGCCTGAAGGTACCACAGCGAGGAGCAACCAATTCAACAGACAATATTGGACATCGTCCTCCTGGCGGAATTGGCCACCAGCCCAGCGAGTGCTGGAAATTACCTGTTTTTGTTACCCACGCCCATACACGAGGACAGCCTATTTATATACCAATATATATATACCCAATTAATAAAATTTACGTGTGCCGGCTGCGCAGCTCCTAATTTACTTCCACGTTCTTCTTTTTATTCGGAAACACACGAATACGGAAATAATACTTCAGGATCCTAGTCGTTCGACGTTGATCCAGTTGGCTCGTCGACGACTACAACCTTGTTCGGTGGCATTCTACGCCACCCTTGGGTACATTCGTGGCAGGCCCTCGCAATCTCATCAGATCATTGGAGGCAATCCTCGCCTCGGCAGTTTTTTTTTTACTTGTGGCAAATATACACCACCGCTTTGTTTTATTCGTGACGAAGCCACGCCACACCAACACTTCTGTCCTCGTGTCAATTCACGCCACGATCCTATATTTACACGTGGGGCTTCATCCACTTACTTCCTCACCAGGATTCATCAAGGATTTGAGGATATTCACAGCGTAGATAAGTCAATAGAAACCCAGCCTCGAATAGGCTGATGATTCCATCGTTTATTGGAAAAATTACTCTTCGAATTTCCACCGGGATGTCTGGCGCATGCTCAAGCATAGATGCCGATCCACCAGCTGCTTAATCAAACCTTTATACAGCGCGGGATCTACTCACCAAATCTAAGATTCATCAGATCCTGATACATATTCATCTTTAAACACACCAGATCCTGATACCTCTGCATCCTTAAACGCAACAGTTCCTGTATTTATATGTGAAATTTATAAAAATATATTACCCAAAAGGGGGTGCTACAGTACCATCAATATACCAGGTAACAACTATTTGCATTGATTATATTTTTGTGAACTGTGTGGGAGCATTTCTGCTCGAACCACCCATCTGAGTATACCAGCACGGCCAATTTCGGTGCTGAGGCGAACAATATACGCCTACGTACATCGCTGACGACCACGGACGGTGGCGTAGTCAATTTTTTTTTCTTATCTATATACGGAAGGCAGGACCTAACGCCTCCTCCTCCGTACCTATAAGAGAAACTACATATATACGTATATTTAACTTCTTAGTTATTTAAGTAGGTATCCCCAAGAGGTGTAGTGTTGTGCTTCAACTTGATGTGGTGCTCATAAATAGTATAAAATAGCTATCGTAGTCACAGATAAAAGTTTATTTGGTGCGTGTTTGAGACATCGGTCATCGGTCGTAGATTGAAATCGCGTCGAGATCGTTTTTCCTCAAAGTATTAGATAGCTTATTGGCTTCTGATTCGGAATCAATTCTGGTGGCATAGAGACACCTTTTTATCCTGGTTTTACTACCAAATCGTTGTGTATTTCTCAGTGTTAAAGTTTTATTTTTATGAAATAAAAGATATTTGTTAAGTTAAACTTATAAAATCTTTATTAATTAAATTAAATCACTTATATCACAACTTTATTTTACTTTGTGCTACGCGTTTCGGAAATTAAATTTCCATCATCTGGCATTAATTATCTAAGAATAATTGCAAAGCTATCTTAAACTAAGTACTATTATGTTGAAGGTTTCTTCTATTGTGATCTTGAATGTCAAAATAATTTTTTTTTTTTTTTTTTTTTTTTTTATAATGATTCTTTTATAGATGTTTGTCTCTTTCTCTCTTTTGATTATTTGTATTTTTTGATTATTATTGTTGATTATGTGTTGTTTCATTTTTCTATTGTAGTTCTGACCTGCTTTGTTGAGTTATGTTAGTGTGTGTTTGTGAAAGTGCAGTATCGTATAGTGTGTTCGTTTTGAATATTAGTTTGTCGTTTAAAAGTTTGTCTTCTTCTGTCTTAAACGCTTTATATATTTCGAATTCTTCCAATGCATTTAACAGATTACCCTTTTTGATTATATGCATTGGAGATAGGTTCTTATCAAAGTTGGGAAAGCTATGGTTATTTTCGATTAAATGTAAAGCGTAATTAGACTTGGTACTAGGTTTTGGTTTGTGTTCATTGAATCTTTCATAGAATGTCCGTCCGGTCTGTCCGATATAGTATTTGTCACAGTCGTTGCATTTAAGTTTGTAAACTCCAGATTTCATTTTTGTTTCTATTTTTGGTTTCGATTGTAGGATATTTTGAATGTTGTTATTGGTTTTGAAGGAGACGTTGACGTTAAGTTTTTTAAATTCGTTATTTATGATTTTTGGCATTATATTGGTAAATTCTATTGATGTGTATTTTGTATCGGTTGAGGTGGGTTTTATTTTATTAATATTGTTTTTTTGTTTTCTAAGAATTTTATCTATTTTATCTGGTTTGTATCCGTTAGATGTTGCGATTTGTTTAATTATGTTTAATTCGTTTTGGTAATCCTCGTCGTCCATTGGTATTGTTAGGAGTCTGTGTATGAATGAATTGTATGCGGCCATTTTTTGACTGTGTGGATGGTGTGAATCATTATGTATTGTGATGTCTGCTGTGGTGGGCTTCCTGTATATTTTGAATTTTAATTTGCTGTTTATCTTTTTTATGTTTAGATCCAAGAAATTGATTTCATTGTTATATTCTGTTTCTGCTGTGAATTTTATGTTTCCATTGATGTTGTTTATGTGATTTTTGAGTATTTCAATTTGTCTATTTGTTCCATTAAATATGATGAAGGTATCGTCGACGTAACGTGAGTAGGTTATTATTTTCTGGTATAGGGGGTTTTGACTTGATAAAATATGTTTGTTTTCAAAATCATTGAGGTAAATGTCTGCTAGTAAGCCACTTAAAGGTGATCCCATCGCTAGGCCTTCAGTTTGGATGTAGAATTTGTTATTGAATGTGAAATAATTTTGTTGCAGTATTATTTTTAATGTTGATATTAGTTCTTTAATTTGTTGTTTATTAAGTTTGGCAGTGTTTGTGAGGTTCTCTTCTATTATTTGTATGGTTTCTTTTATAGGGATGTTGGTGTACATGTTCGTTACGTCGAAAGATATTAGTTTATGTTGGTTAGTTATGTTTATGTCTTTTATCTTTTCTATGAGGTTAATTGAATTGTTGATGCTGTTTTTGTTGTGTATTTTTATGTTATTTTTTATCAGTTTGTGTAGTGCTGCAGATATTTTGTAGCCAGGTGCTGTTTTGAAATTGATGAGTGGTCTAATGGGTGTTCCGGTTTTGTGAATTTTTGGAAGTCCTGTGATTTGCGGAGCTTTTGGGTTGGGTTATTTTAATTTAAATTTTTGTGTATTTGTGAATAGGTCGTTGCATTTATTAATCATTTGGTTTATTTCTTTTATGTATTTTTTCGTTGGGTCGTTTTTAAGTAATTTAATATTGTTGTCTTCGATGAATTTGTTAGTTTTATCTATGTATTGTTGGTTATCGAATATTACTACGGTATTTCCTTTGTCGGCTTTTGTGATGATGGCGTTGTTCTCGGCTAATTTTACTTTAATGGTTTTTAGGATTTTTATGTTTGTTTTTTGTTTTTTGTGGGTGTTGTTTGGTTTGGTGTTGTTGTTATTTTTTATTGTGTTTTTTAGTTTTTTATTGATGACTACTCGAAGTTCGTTTTGTGAGTCTTGATCTGGTATTGTTTTGATGGCTGCTTCTGCGTTTGTGACTTCTCTGATAATGTTGTTTTTGTCTATTTTAGGTATATTGAATTTTAGTCCTTTGCTTAAAATGTTCGTTTCGGGTTCTGTGAATTGTATATTTGTGCAATTTACTATTTTTGGGTAGAAATTATGTTGTGTTGTGGTTTTTATATGAGGTTTTTGTTTTAGTGAGAGTTTTTGTAATTTTGTTTGGTGTTGATTTTTGATTTTGCGTATGATGAAGGTCTTCTGTTCTTCTATTTTCTTGATTAAGAGGTGGGTGGCTATTGGGTGTATTTCATTTAAGAATTGTAGGTGAGTTTTGTATAATTCTCTATTTAATTTAACTTTTTTGCTGTATAAGTATTTAATTTCGGCTCTAATCCATGTTTTTTGTGCTGTTTTTTGAGCTATGTTTGCGGAATGCGATCTGTGTTTGATATTGACCTGTGTGTATTTCGGTGTTATATGTAATTGTTGACATTTTTTGTTGAATTGAATGTTTAATGATGCTTTGATGATCTTAAGTTTGATGTTTTTAAATTTGTAGACTAATGAAGCTTGTTTTGCTGATAGAATCATGATGTATTTTTTGGTTGGTGTCTCCAAGTTGCGTGGAATTGAATATGAAATAAAAGATATTTGTTAAGTTAAACTTATAAAATCTTTATTAATTAAATTAAATCACTTATATCACAACTTTATTTTACTTTGTGCTACGCGTTTCGGAAATTAAATTTCCATCATCTGGCACTAATTATCTAAGAATATGATACAAAATAACATAAAAATACACAACAACAACAGCATCAACAATTCAATTAACCTCATAGAAAAGATAAAAGACATAAACATAACTAACCAACATAAACTAATATCTTTCGACGTAACGAACATGTACACCAACATCCCTATAAAAGAAACCATACAAATAATAGAAGAGAACCTCACAAACACTGCCAAACTTAATAAACAACAAATTAAAGAACTAATATCAACATTAAAAATAATACTGCAACAAAATTATTTCACATTCAAAAACAAATTCTACATCCAAACTGAAGGCCTAGCGATGGGATCACCTTTAAGTGGCTTACTAGCAGACATTTACCTCAATGATTTTGAAAACAAACATATTTTATCAAGTCAAAACCCCCTATACCAGAAAATAATAACCTACTCACGTTACGTCGACGATACCTTCATCATATTTAATGGAACAAATAGACAAATTGAAATACTCAAAAATCACATAAACAACATCAATGGAAACATAAAATTCACAGCAGAAACAGAATATAACAATGAAATCAATTTCTTGGATCTGAACATAAAAAAGATAAACAGCAAATTAAAATTCAAAATATACAGGAAGCCCACCACAACAGACATCACAATACATAATGATTCACACCATCCACACAGTCAAAAAATGGCCGCATACAATTCATTCATACACAGACTCCTAACAATACCAATGGACGACGAGGATTACCAAAACGAATTAAACATAATTAAACAAATCGCAACATCTAACGGATACAAACCAGATAAAATAGATAAAATTCTTAGAAAACAAAAAAACAATATTAATAAAATAAAACCCACCTCAACCGATACAAAATACACATCAATAGAATTTACCAATATAATGCCAAAAATCATAAATAACGAATTTAAAAAACTTAACGTCAACGTCTCCTTCAAAACCAATAACAACATTCAAAATATCCTACAATCGAAACCAAAAATAGAAACCAAAATGAAATCTGGAGTTTACAAACTTAAATGCAACGACTGTGACAAATACTATATCGGACAGACCGGACGGACATTCTATGAAAGATTCAATGAACACAAACCAAAACCTAGTACCAAGTCTAATTACGCTTTACATTTAATCGAAAATAACCATAGCTTTCCCAACTTTGATAAGAACCTATCTCCAATGCAAATAATCAAATGTAAGTTGGACTAGAAAAATTTAAAAATTGCGTATTGACAAGGTTTCTTTCACTGTATGTCAACTGATGATTCCAAAGTGAGATTCCTGGATGAAACGCCAATTTTTTGTTGGACTAAAGGCCATAAAAAGCTATTTTGAATCAATAATTCAACAGTCCATTATTAGTGCTGAGTCTTCTACTTGGTTGATTTTATTTTATTTAATTTATCAATGCAGTATATAGAGTTTGTATTAAGAATAATCAAAAAGGGTCATCTATTAAATGCATTGGAAGAATTCGAAATATATAAAGCGTATAAGACAGAAGAAGACAAACTTTTAAACGACAAACTAATATTCAAAACGAACACACTATACGATACTGCACTTTCACAAACACACACTAACATAACTCAACAAAGCAGGTCAGAACTACAATAGAAAAATGAAACAACACATAATCAACAATAATAATCAAAAAATACAAATAATCAAAAGAGAGAAAGAGACAAACATCTATAAAAGAATCATTATAAAAAAAAAAAAAAAAAAAAAAAAATGTTTGACATTCAAGATCACAATAGAAGAAACCTTCAACATAATAGTACTTAGTTTAAGATAGCTTTGCAATTATTCTTAGATAATTAGTGCCAGATGATGGAAATTTAATTTCCGAAACGCGTAGCACAAAGTAAAATAAAGTTGTGATATAAGTGATTTAATTTAATTAATAAAGATTTTATAAGTTTAACTTAACAAATATCTTTTATTTCATATTCAATTCCACGCAACTTGGAGACACCAACCAAAAAATACATCATGATTTTATTTTTACTTGCGATTATTGGTACTATAAGGCGAGTTATGGATTCGTGCAGAAAAAAAAATTTGAGATAACAATCACACATGACATTACGATGATGGAGAAGTCGAAAAAAGTGGGTCTGGAAATTCCGTCCGTCTGTCTGTCTGTCTGTCTGTCTGTATGTCTGTTCGCGCCTCTGGAGGCTGAACGGGTAGGCCGATTTGCTTCAAATTTGGAATTTAGGATTTATTTGGCCGTCCCTCGGAACATTTTTTTTATTTTTGCTCTAGGTCCAAAAATAACGGCACCTGCCATACAATCTTGAAGACAAATATTGATTTTCTCAAAAACGGCTCTAACGATTTTGATAAAACTTTCAGAATGCTATTTTTGCAAGACAATCTATCTTTTGGTTTGAAATTTTTTTTCAAAATTTCTCTAATAACGGTACCTCTCATAGAACCAGTATTTTCAAATCAAATTTTCTCGTAAACTATACATTCGATTTCAATAAAATTTTGGCCACAGGAAGTCATTTATAATTTTATTAATATGGCGTTTCAAAAACTTTTTTTTTTTTAATTTTTATAATTTTTTCAAAAAAATTTTTGGTTTTCGAAATATGTTGGAAACGGGTACATTGATTTTTTTTTTAAATTATTTTTCAAATGTAAACAACAGAGTGCCATTTATTTGCATACTCAATTAAATTTCAAAATATTTTTTGAAAAAGTTTTTCAAAAATAACCTTTTAAAAAAAAACTGGTCCAACGATTTTCAATATTTTTTTTTCCTAGATTGACGTATAGCTTTGAAATTTTATTGCATACTTAGTTTTTCCGAGAAAACTTAAACTAATTTAAAAAATAAAAGAATTTTCGAAATTATTTAATTTTTTTTAATATCCATATATGCAGCCACTACGCAATTGCTTATCATAAGAGCAAGTTCGTGCGACCCAGTCGTGCATTTTATTTTTACTCACTTAACGATTTAATTCGATTTTCTTTTTCTTATATTTTTTTTCTCCTTCACGGATTTTCCTTCTTTTTTTTATCACTTGGTCCTTTGCTCCTGTCTTTTGAGTATTACGATATTGTAATTTAAAGAATTATCGTTTTGTCTTCGTGTTTAGGTTTAGTTTCTTTGAAGATTTATTACCCAACGACATAAATAAAAATTTCCTTGATCGTGTCCATAATTAAGAGGACGTTTAGCTCCTACCGTCGCGTCAATTAAGTTTTATTAACTTTCTCTTACAGCCTTAGTAAGATTTTAGTTTTTTTACGCGAATTCTAAGATTATTTAAAGATTTCGAAAAGAAAATAAATTTTGATAATTAATTATTTGAGCTACACATTAATAAGCATAACCAGGTTTTTTTGTTTTATTTAAGATAGGCTTTTCAAGCGTTCATTATTACTGCTCTAACTTTTCTTTTATTTGTAAAGAGGAACTCTTATGATTAGAGTAACAATTCACTATAGTATGGAATAGCTATAATAATTATGTTAGTATATTGACATTTTTGTATGGATTTACATATGATTGCTCAGCAATGCTAGTTTTAAATGAAGATTTATGACATTTTCGACTAAAATAATATTCTGTTAGTTATTAAGAATTACTTTGAATAAACAATTCAACCGTTTTTATAACGTTTAAGAAAATTTTTTTTAGTGAATTTATTTCTAGGACTTAGAAATTTCTTGAAGACTTTTGCAAATTTTCATAATGATGGTTTAGGTTATTTATAGGGAGGGTGGTAACCCTCGACCCACTTCGGACGGAACAAGGAGCGTGTAAGAATGATGTACCTTTGAGGTACTCACAGTGCAACGTCGGAATTCATTCATGTTGGTATAGTACCTTTGTTAGATACTATGGTATAGTTAGGAAGTTATAGTCAGCAAGCTATTTTCTTTTGCTTGCTTTCTTGTTCAGGGGCTGCCTAAAATTGTATTGAGTCATGGGGACTCATAGGTCCACGGACAGCCACAGGTCGTTAGTAGGAGAGTTGATTTCTACTTTCATTTTGGGCGGGTTGAGAGACCAGGGGGATCACATTAACACCTTCGATCCTCCCTCCCCTCGGAGTTAGACACCTCATTCACCACTTTCTGCACAGCATCGTGGTAGCAGGGTGGAAGGGAGGTACTAAAAGCCATTGCAATCATGAACATCTACGATTAGCTATTTTTCATTAATACTTACGTGTTTCGTTCTACAGATTGAGATAACAATCCAATCTTGATTCCTTGCTTGTATTCTACGTTCACTCTCAATATTCTTCATGAGGTGCAACCTTGAATCAATCTTCGTTTCGGACATTTCTAGCAAGTCTTTTCTTTAGAGATTATGAGGGCCCTTAAGCATTCTAACATTTTTATTCGAGCTCACCCATCTTGAGCTCAACGGTCGGCAGAAAAAAAAGAGGTAACACCGGTTAAGCAGATCCCGGAGCAAGTGCCCACGGCCTGGCTGAGCAAGTTATGGCTAAGGTACTGCCGGCCATCGTGACGGTCGATCTCAACCACGGTTCTGCGTTGTCGCATGCCGTTCTTGTTGATTGTTTTTAACGAACGATTACCAAGGAAGGGGGCGTTGCCGGCATAGGATCGATACCATCTCTTCAGAGATAGAAGTAGGTAGTCATAGCTAGGGTGATAGATGCTATCTGGAGTGAAATCTCTGGAAAAGAACCTACCCATTCAAGAGACAGCATTACAATCCTAGTTGTGAGTCTAAGGTATAGTAGAGTCCCTGGTTTTAGGTGTGAACTACAACGAGATACAGCTACGAGGAGAACATCTAGCACTTGTAGTGGATAGGCGTGAGCATGCTGACAGGTACTCTCTAGGCTGTTCTACGGTGCTTTGTAGTCAGCACCTATGGTACTCTGTCAGGTGGCTGGCGCTTCTGTGATGGGGATGGGTATGGAATTGGAAGGAAGGGAAGAGGAGCGGAAAGAGAAAGATGATAAGTATATCTGTTTAGGGATGCTTGGTACACCGATACATGGAAGGTCGATGATGGAGATGCTGTTCCTTGGTATAGGAGTCGAGGACATTTTGGGGGTTCTTGTCTCTTCTGGCTTCCTCTTCGGTTGATGTTGTTGACAGGTGTTGGTTTGGAACTTGGGTATCCATAGGATATTTAGGTGAAGAGGTCCAGTGTCTGTTGGCAATTCAAATAATCAAATTTTATTTTATTTTATTCCATATTTATATTATTTTTACGTTACACATTTGTAGTTGATTCCAACATTCCCTTATCATCTTCCCTTATCCCATTCCAATTCAATCCATTCAAATTCCCACAGTCATCATTTCCTTTTGATTTTATTGACCAATATCCGACCCGCTTAAAATTCCCATATCATCATTTCCTTTTAATTACCTACAAAAATATCATTCAACTCCAAAGCAGATCATCAATGATCGCTCCACTTAAACCCATTCATTTTCCCAATACATTTAACTTCTCCGATTTCATTGCCTGCCCCCTTGAAACAAAACCTAAATTCCCAGATCATCATTTTCATTTTTCTATATCCAACAAGCAATGCACTCCCTTTCCAGTTTAAAACCCATTAAACGTGCATTGATCCCAAATATCGCCTTTTGCTGATGCAGCATGATTTTCCTTTTCGGTTTTTTCGAGTCGGTTGAGGAGGAAAAAGACAACGGACACTCTGGTTTCGGACGCCAGTCGATATACTACTTTTTACTATTTCTTTAACAGAGTTGTTTTTGTTTTATCGTATACTATTTCTTACTATTCCTTTAATTGAATTGTTTTTTTATTTTATAATAATTTTAAGTGATTTTCTTAATTGAATTAATAAAGACTATTATAAATATTGAACGACTTTTTTTGTAAAAAAAAAAACACGCACTGAAAACAGACTAAAAAAAAAGGTAAGATCCCCTTTTGAGAATCGTGCTTCTCGAATAAAAATAAATATAGCACAACAATCTTGTGACGAGACCTTATCTCTAATTAGGTCGTTGCTTGAAAATTGTAGGTTAAAGATTGCTTTTTTAAGCATTATAAGAATATATGTATCTATTCAGTGGAGTAATGTTAGTATAATTGTAAATATAAGAGTTAGAAAACCTTTTGGTTTTGGATTCGAAATTCTTGGAAGCGCAGTAGCGGAGATTCTAGCATGGAAGTTGAATTTAAGTAGATTGTTGAAATGGATACCCAGATATTTCAGGTTGTTTTTAGCCTGGACTAAGCAATTATCAATCCTTAGATAGAGATTTTTGCTTTCGGAGACTACCCCCGTAGGACCTTTGCCACTGACATTGCGGAAGCAAATTACTTCCGATTTGTTGGAATTGATATTAATTCCCCAGGTTTTGTAGTAGGTGTTAATTATTTGGATGTGTTTTTCCAGGTAACGAAGGGCAATGAGAGGGGACTCATGACTGGAGTAAGCAATGGTGTCATCCGCGTAAAAAAGGCCAGTGGAGACAATGTTGTTCTCGGCGAAACAATGTTGGAAATCGTGTAGGAAGATATTGTATAGTTGGGGGCCAAGAATCGAACCTTGGGGGACACCACTTTCACAGGGACAGACGGTAGATTTAGAGACTTGAATTTGAATGTAGGATTGTCTGTTTTTAAGGAAACTGTAAATTAGGTTGAATATTTGGGGTGGGAAGTTGAGCGTAGCGATTTTTGAAATGAGACCATCTCTCCAGACACTATCAAAAGCCTTTTCTATGTCAAGTGAACATGCAACGGTGCATCTTTTTTCCATTAGGTTGAGGGTGATATCGTTGTGGAATTTAAGTAGGGCGTGGGTGGTAGAGTGTCCCCTTCGAAAACCGAATTAGTGGTCGGGAATGGATTTGATGGGATTATCGGTGGGGGAGTTGATGTTGTTGAGAATGAGTCTCTCTAAAATTTTTCCAAGGTTGGAAAGAAGTAATATGGGTCTGAAATTGTTAATCTCATGACAGTCTGGTTTTTTTTCGATTGGTATGATGCGGGCTATTTTCCAGGAGTCTGAGAAATATCCGGTGTTAATACAATTACTAAGCATTATGGTTAAGAAGGATATAGCATTGGGTGGAATTTTTTTAAGAATGAGGTTCGAAATCCCGTCTGGTCCGGATGATTTTTGGGTCGCAGTTGGTTTATGATACTTGCCACACAGGCTCTTTTGGTGAAAATGTGTTGAGCTATTGGGTTAAGGGTGGTGTTTTACGATTCAAAGAGGAAGATACGGGCTGGGTTAGGGTTGTAAGCTGTGTGTGCAGTCGTTTTTATTTCCTCCGTTAGAGTTGGATTAAAGGAAGGTGATTTTTTCGGTGTAGGTATCTGCAAAGTGGTTTTTAAAGGCATTCACGATATTTGATTCGGTTGTAAGGGTTACATTATTCACTATGAACTTGACACGGAAGGTATTTTTCTTTTTGCCTATAATTTTGAATGCCTCTTTAAAAGCATAACGGCCTGGTTTAATTTTTGAAATCCTATCGTTAAATTGGTTGCTGAGCCAAATTCTGACTTTGTCAGAGATTATTTTGTTAAGAAGGGAGATCTTTGTGAAAAGGTCATGGTAAGGCGAATTGACCCTGTTAAAGGAGTTGTGAAAGATATATTTCAGTTTGACACTGGTGTTTTAGTTTGAAGAGATTTTCAATTTCACGGGTGAGGTAGCTATATTTTCTTAAGCTAGGTCTAGTTTGTGTGGAGTGGAGATCAAGAGAGTCGGGTTTAAGTAGGGCTTCGTTGAAAGAGCAGATTTTTTGTCAATATCTGGGTTTGAGAGACTACTGGTATGAGGGGGATTTTGGGTAGAAAGAAATAGTTCTAAATGTTCTTTGAAGCTAGTTAAATTCGTTTTCATTGGAGGATTATTGGAAGAACTTGGATCTTGAAGGCAGATGTTTGCGTCTGTCAGGTTTAATTCCAATAGTACTGGCAATGCTCAGTGAATGTGGGTAGAGTAAATATTGAGAAAGATGGTTTGAAATCAGAAAGTGTTCTAAGAAGGAGGAGCTTTGTGGGAACGTGGGGATAGATGATGTGATGTTAGATTTCCATTAAGGTTGTTCCAAGAGTTTCCCCAGTTCGTTTGTGAGAGAGGATAGATAGATAGATAGATAGATAGATAGATGCTGATTTATTAATTCTTTTCTCATGTTTAACAATAATTTTTTTTTTACATAAATCATAATTGCATGGCTTTGCCGTCTGCCTGATTGACATAACATTGACTTGAAAAGGTTTATATTATATACATATATATTTTTTTTTTAAATTACATTTGCAAATAAAACAATTGTAGTTACACAGTTTGAAATAGCTAAATTATGTACATATATAGTGAGAGAGGATGGAGGGCAATTAGAAGGGAAGTAAATTGACCCTATTAGGAGCTTTTTATTTAAGTTATTACATGAAACGTTAAAAGAGATAAATAGTACCGGAAAAAGTGAAGATTGCCATTCTATTTGGTAGGCTATGTTTTTTTAATTGCGATGGCCACGCCTTGATGTTGGTAATTTTTACTTGCGATTATAGGTACTATAAGGCAAGTTATGCATTCGTAAAAAAAAAAAAAAATTCCAACAATCAAACATGACATTACGATGATAGAGAAGTCGAAAAAAGTGGGTCCGACAATTCTGTCTGTCTGTCTGTCTGTCCGTATGTCTGTCTGTATAGTTACCTACAGCCTAAACGGCTGGACCGATTTGCTTCAAACTTGGTACATAGTATTATTATGACGTCCTACAGAGGGGTTTTTGGAATTAGCATCCTAGCTCCAAAACTAACGGTACCTGCCATACGATTTTTTGTGAAAAATTAAATTTTTTCAAAATCGGCTCCTACGATTTTGATAAAACTTTCTGAATGATGTTTTCTGTGCAAACCTTATGTTTTGGTTGGAATAGATTTTTCAGGAAAAGTCTTATAACGGTACCTCCCATAAGACCGGTTTTTTGAAATCCGATTTTCTCGTAAGCCACTTGACGGATTTCGATGAAATTTTTAATGTAGAAGCCCTTTTATAAACGAAATAATATAAATTGTTAATTTTTCCAAAAAAATTTTTTTTGAGTTTTTAAAAAAAGTTTCAAATTTTGTTTTTAACTTTTGTTTTTTCCAAGAACGGTTTAATCTATATTTTTTTAATTTTATTTTTCTGATAAAAACTACAAAGTGCTAGAAGTTGGCATACTCAAAAAAAATTTGGAATATATTTTCGAAAAGTTTTTCAAAAAAACTGTTTTTTGAAAAAACTGGTCCAACGATTTTGAAAAAAATTTTCGTCAAAATTCAAAAACGTAAAAGAAACCTGATGGCTTACTTCATTTTCTCTAAAAAAACGTTTTAGGTATTGATTTTCAAGTGATTTATAAAATTTCATATGATTTTTTCAACGCTTTTTTCCCAAAATCTCAAGCACCCAAAACCATTTGAACACATTAGAGCAAGTTTGTGCGACCCAGTCGTGCATTTTATTTATTACATGGAATGAGTCTAGGAAAATTGTATGTTTGGTGTTAAGGTGGGTTTTTTGGATGCAGGCAATGGAGATATTGTTGGCTAGGAGCATTTTGTTGAGTTCAATTCTTCTAACCTGGTTAATAAGGGACGAAATGTTGAAGGTGAGGAATTTAACTAGCATGATAGGGTGTTAGTCATGAGTTGATTAACAAGGTCAAGGTACGGTAGCTTCTTTTGCATTGGTGAGTTAATTGTTCTTACATTTGTCATAAAATATTCAGTTTTGCCTGAAAGGGAGTTGAAATCCAAACCAAAAATTTCATTGGGCATCTCCGTGAATTGCTGGATTGGACTAGAGTTGAGCCTAGGAATATGGGAGCTTTTAGGTGGAAGGGAAACATGTTTGGGTTCAAATGAGGAGCTTATATGCTTATTGAATAGGCCTGCGTAGGAGGTTCCAAGGGCAGTGAGGATTCCGTTGGAAATGAGGTTAGTGAGAACACGGGTATTATTTCTTTTTACAGAGCTTCCTTTTTGATTTTTTTTCGTTTGTCCAGGTATTCTTTATAGATTCTGTAGCCTTTGAGGTTTGCCGTGTGGTTTTCGCCAATTATTGCAAGAAACCTTGCTGCCGGACTCATTTGAGACTTCACATTGCCCGGGGTCATGTTTGTTAGTGCATTTTACACACTCATATGGGTTGGCGCAGTTTTTTGCTAGGTGGCCAAACTGCTGGCATCTTCTACATTGGAGGGGGCCAGTGTTGCCTCTAGGCTTCTCCAAGTATACTCGGGTATTAAAAAGATATTTAATTTTGAGGATTTTGTTGGCACTTGTGCCAGGGAGAAGTCTGACCAAAAATAAGTTGTAAAATATGTTCTCTTATTTTGAACGCAGTGTTTCGAATCTCGAAACTTAAGATATTTGTGACCTTAGTCTTGAGTTCCTCAAGGATTTCAGTTTCCAGGAAGTCATTCGCAAGGCCACGAAGGATTAAATTTGTTGTTTTATCTTCTTTGATAGTGAATGAATGAGCCTGTACCGATTCAGTGTTCCTAAGAACATTCATCAGCACCCCACCATCGTTGACAAATAATAAACTTTTATTACGTTTATTAATAATTTTGAAGAAGCATGCAGTTGCTCCCAAATCTTCAACTGGTTTTCTTACGTTTATATTGTACATTATAATTGGGGGCAAAACTTACCCCTGCTATTATGCTGTTGAGCTTCTGAATCCGCGCTGTTTCTGTTTGAGGAGCCGGCAGGTATGGTGATTTCTCCGTTGTTTATCGGTTTATCTTCTGATGTTTTTGTGTTGTTGTTTTCATCGGTGCTGGTGTTCTGCATGATGTTTATTGGGTGAAATCTAGTGGCGGCCATTTCAATTTTTTTTTATTTCCAGCCGCCGCTAAAAACTTCTTTTTGTAATATCATAACATTTGCCCCATGTAGATGCTTAGTTACTAATTCAATACCTTGGATCATCGAATCGGGCTGTCAGAATAAAGAAAACAAGAAATACGCCATCAGCCAATGAGAGAGCTCGTTCTTTCGTCCAATAGAAAAGCTCGTTCTATTTAGTTTGGATGAAAACTATAAAGAAATGAAAAAAGAAGCAGATGTTGTCTGTGGCGCGAAATAGAGTCATTAAGAAATATTCTGTAAGAAACGAGACAGTTCGTATTGTCAAGAATAATCTGGAAAATATTTATATTAATAGAAAATATACTTTGATCTGTAATAAATAATAAAGAATAATTAAATCAAAAAATTTGTCTCCTTTCAACTCAGATGTGGGGTATATTCACCTATTGGGCAACCAACTTAATTAAAAAAAAAAAACAATTTTATTACCCAATGGCTGACCAAGCAACAAGAAAGCAAATGATGGACGCGCTAAAGGACGCAGGCATTGACGTGCCCGCACCCATCACCAAACCTTAAACAGATGTATGGACACCTAGGTACCATAGCTGCTGGCCCTTCAACCGCTGCCGAGAGTCAGGACGACGCCGCTGCCCGCCCGACCCAAGAGAACAATGCCACTGACGACACTGATGCCCGACAAACAACGAAAGACAACGAACCAGTCGAGGAGCCTGCTGCCACTGAGGAAACCGAAGCCGAATCTGCTGCCACTAAGGAAACTGAAGCCGGACCTGCTGCCACTGAGGAAACTGAAGCTGAACTTAACCACAAATTGGCCCTACTGCGCAAACGCCATGAAGTCATGGTGCTGCAGCAAGCGATAGCTAAGTTGGAGCTAGCTGAGGCACCATCCACAAAATTCGGGGCACTTTCGTCTATGCCGTCCACTGCGCCAACATCTCGATTGACGTTTAGAGACATTCAACACACTATAGTGAAATTCGATGGCGAATCCAGAACCCATAACGTGCGTGATTTCTTAAGAAATTTTGAGAGAGTCATGGACATGGTTGGTGCGGACAACTTATTCCGCTATACATCTTTATGTAATTCACTAGTTGGTACCGCCAGGCTGCTCCTTAACAAGGAAGCACTTAGTAATGACGACCTGAAGACGATGCTACTGAAGGAGTTCGGCCGTGTAATAGGCCGCAATGAAATTTACCAGATGCTCACGAAACATAAATGGAACAAAAAAGACAACGTTCCCCAGTACGTGGTAGAGATGGAAGTCCGTTGCTACAACTGCACACAGATGGGTCATTACCAGAGCAAGTGCCCGTTTGATAAAAGACCAGATAGTAGCTGCTTCCGCTGCTGGAAGAGGGACACGACCACCGTAGCTGTCCTAACCCGAAGAAAATATTGAAGCCAATCAGGAGTACCGCTGCTGCTAATGCCGATGCCACTAATGAACGGAGTTGCCCTAGTTACCACGGTGACACCGACGTAGAAGACATCGTAGATGCTATAAATTTGGTAAGTGTCGCCTACTTTATTAACAAAGTTACACTTATGTCAATTGAAAAATGAATGTAAATCTTTAAGTTATTTAAATAAACATCCTTTCGATAAACAATTGCATTTCTGTGCGCTTAACTCAAACATTGTTGATAATATAAAAGTGGTAGAGGATCATTCAGTTGTGGATAAAACAGTTGTCCAACCGAGTATACGATTTGATGAGAATGGGTCCCAGGTCACCGCAGTATAGTTGGTGGAGGTTTGCATCGCGAATGATGAAGGCCTGAATGACATTATGTCAATCGAAACTGAAGCAGATGTTAATCCTGTTCTGGATAAGTTGCGCTTCGAGGCATTAAGAGATACAATTAGGGATAATTATTTTGAAGCAAAGCAGATTAGTTTCAAACCATATGATTATGAAATGCATACGCTAGCGATACGCCCTTTCATTCTTTACCACGCCGCTTGTCGTTGTATGAGAAGAGTGAGTTACGCAAAATTACAGATGATCTGTTAGCAAAGAATATTATTAGGCCAAGTGATTCTCCATATGCATCCGCCATAGTATTAGTGAAAAAGAAGAACGGTGAAATTCGGAAATGCGTGGACTATCGTCCGTTAAATAAGCTTACCATTAGAGATAACTATCCGTTGCCCCTGATTGAAGACTGTATAGAATATTTGGGTGGAAAAAATTACTTTTCAACCCTCGACCTACGAAACGGATTTTTCTATGTAAAAATGGCTCCTGATTCCATAAAATATACAGCTTTTGTCACACCTTACGGTCAATTCGAATATATGCGTATGCCCTTTGGTCTGAAGAATGCACCAGCGGTCTTTCAGAGGTATATCCATAACGTCTTTAGAGATTTGATTGATGATGGCCTTATTATCATCTATATGGATGATATTATCATAGTGATGGTTTGATTTTGAATCGCATTTGCAATTAGTAGCAAGCGTCTTACAACGAACGAAAGAAAGTGGTTTAGAGCTTAGGTTGAGTAAGTGTAAATTTGGTTATAATGACATAGAGTATTTAGGCTATCGCCTCAACTCCCAAGGGATATGTCCAAGCGATTCGCATGTAGAGGCCATTCGGGATTACCCAATACCGACGAACCAGAGGGAAGTTAAAGCATGCTTGGGGTTATTTTCTTATTTCAGGAAATTCATTCCGAATTATGGAAGGACTGCTAAGCCCTTGCAACAACTCATGACGGGGATCAGTTCATTTTCAATGAGGAATGCGAACGAACGTTTGACGAATTGAAAAGAAGATTGTCTTTGACGCCAGTTCTCTCCATCTATGGCCCAAAGAAGGAAACTGAATTGCATTATGATGCAAGTTCTGCTGTTTTTGGCGCCGTGCTCTTACAGCGTCAATCGGATGGAAAACTACATCCGGTTATGTACTTCTCCAAGGCCACAACCGCCTCCGAAGCACGATGCCACAGCTTCGAGCTAGAGACATTGGCGGTCATATACGCCTTGCGACGCTTTGACGTTTATCTAGATAAGATAGATAAGATTCCGTTTAAGATTGTTACTGATTGCTTCTCGCTGATAATGATGCTAAATAAAAAACAACTTAATCGGAAAATAGGTCGAAGGGCGTTAGAACTAGAGAATTATAACTACACCATCCAGCATCGGGGCGGTGTAAATATAGGACATGTCGACGCATTGAGCCGTTGCCACACCGCAGTAACTGGCCATCCCGCGGGATCCCTATGTGGTGTCGTAAATGAAAAGCTTAAGATGCCAAGTCGCCATTGCAGTGTAGTTTATGCTGTGGACTTTGACGAGATAGACTTTCAGATCCAAATAACCCAAAATCGTGACGAGTCCATAAGACAACTGCGGGAACGAATGGAAACAGAATGGGTGGTAGGCTATGATCTAGTAGATGGGTTGGTTTTTAGAAAAAGTGACGCTGGAATACTGCAGTTATTTGTCCCTAGTGAGATGGAAAGCAATGTGATTAGATTAATTCATGAAAAAATTGGTCACCCAGGCGTTGGAAAGACATGCGATCAACTGAAAAAGAATTATTTGTTCCCAAAAATGGTAGAAAAGGTTGAAAAGTTTATACGAAATTGTATTCGTTGCTACTGCTCGGCTCCTGCTCGTATAAACGAGCGCAATCTGTATAGCATCCCCAAGGAGCCAGTTCCGTTTGACACCATACACTTGGATCATTTTGGTCCCTTGCCGGCCATAGTTTCAAAGCGTAAACACATCTTAGCGGTCATTGATGCCTTTACAAAATATAAGCGGTTGTATGCGGTTAACTCCACGAGTACCAAAGAAGTCAGAGCATGTCTGGACAAATACTTTAGTTATTATAGTCGTCCGAGACGCATTATAACTGACCGAGGCTCATGTTTTACATCCCTTGAGTTTGATGCCTACCTCCTGGAGCGTAAAATTACGCATGTTAAGGTAGCAGTGGCGTCTCCGCAAGCGAATGGGCAGTTAGAAAGAGTAAACAGGGTCATTAAGTTTATGCTTAGTAAAATAAGTGAACCTGTCAGTCATGCCGATTGGTCTAATCTGTAAGGTCGTGTCGTGTATAGTCTGAATAACACTGTGCACTCAACTACGAAGAAAACGATAAGCCAGTTGTTGTTCGGTGTAGAACAGAGGGCTGAGCTAGTTGACGAGTTGACAGAATATCTTGAAGAGGAACAGAACATAGCTCCAGTACGTGATCTAGAAGGGATGTGAGCATCTGCCTCGGATGGTATTGTTAGTTCAGAAGAGCATAATTTAAATTATTTTTTTAGCGCGAAGTAGACCTGCGAAGACATACTCCGAAGGCGATTTCGTCGTGATTCGTAATGTCGACACAGAGATAGGCACCAATAAAAAATTTATACCGAAGTACCGCGGGCCATATCTTGTTTATAAGGTTCTGCCCCATGACCGATATGTCATCAGGGATATAGAGAACTGTCATATGACCCAGATACCATATGATGGTGTGATTGAAGCTTCACGTATGAGAAAATGGGTAACAAATGATTGCGCACTGAATGATCTGACGAAACTTGAAGTGGGCAACACTTGCTAGAACCTAAGTAATTATAAGAATAAGTTAATTAAATCGAGGTCGATTTTATGTCAGATCGGCCGAGTTGGAATATCATAACATTTGCCCCATGTAGATGCTTAGTTTGTAATATCATAACATTTGCCCCATGTAGATGCTTAGTTACTAATTCAATACCTTGGACGATCGAATCGGGCTGTCAGAATAAAGAAAACAAGAAATAGGCCATCAGCCAATGAGAGAGCTCGTTCTATCATCCAATAGGAAAGCTCGTTCTATTTACTTTGGATGAAAAATATAAAGAGATGAAAGAAGAAGCAGATGTTGTCTGTGGCGCGAAATAGAGTCATTAAGAAATATTCTGTAAGAAACGAGACAGTTCGTATTGTCAAGTATAATCTGGAAAATATTTATATTCATAGAAAAGATACTTTGATCTGTAATAAATAATAAAGAATAATTAAATCAAAAAATTTGTCTCCTTTCATTATAAAGGCTTGTGATGCATGCATGGGCTCAAGGTTAAAACCAACTTTAATTAAACTTCTTCCCATGAGTAATTTTTTTTGTTTTTTTTTTTACACTATCAGTTCTCGAGAGTAAGAAGCTTATATCAAGCATTAACTTACAATCAGAGATTAGCCAACATATATTATGTGCTCACTGGCTACATCATTTAGTGCAGGTGTTAGTTGTTAGCAAGAAAAATATACAAATAGCATAACACAAGCACACAAAATAAAAAAATAAATAAGCAAATACATTTATACAAAATAGATAAAAAAACATGAGAACATACTTGCGTGCCAAAGGGTGCGCAAAACATCTTTTAAATGGCTTAGAGATTTTAGAAACTCCAACGATGGTGCCTACAGAGAGCAGTATATTGCATCAAATAAAATTTATAAGGACATTTGCAAGCTAAAAAAAAATACAACATAATGAAAGTGAGACCAAAATATTGGCGAATTGCAGAAATTCAGCCAAATTCTGGAAGCTCGCATGGAAGCTGAATGGGAAAAACTTCATCATTCACTCGAAATTAAGCCCAGACATTTTGTATAACCACTTTCAAAAACTCCTGAACCCAATCTTAAATGTTCCAAGATGGCATTATGCAACACCAGGAACTCAAATCAATCAGTTGGCAAGAAGTAGATCTAGCACTTAGTCGCATGAAAGATGGCAAAGCATCTGGAACTGATGGGATACCGGTGGAATTTTATAAATATGGAACGAACGAGTTGAAAAACTGTCTAACGCGACTATTTAACAATATAGTGGATTATGGTAGCCCCCCGGAGCAGTTCCACGACTCAATTCTTTTCCCGATTTTCAAAAAAGGTTGCACATCTGATCCAGCAAACTATAGAGGCATATCCTTTTTGAATGCGACACATAAAATTTTCACTGCGATTTTACAAGAGCGTCTTGTAACGTGGGTAAGCACAAACAACCTACTGAAGGAGTTCCAAGCAGGGTTTCGACCGGGTTACTCAACAATGGACAACATATTTGTTTTGAGGAGCATGGCAGAATACTTCCTTGAAAAAAGCCAAAAACTGTATGTTTTCTTTGTTGATTTTAAGGCCGCCTTCGATACAGTCGACAGAAGTGCCTTACTTTATAAGCTGTATAACTTGGGATTATCGCAAAAATTTGGTCGTACACTGCAGGATCTCTATGAAAAACTAACGCTTTGGTATGGAATGGCGAAGAACTATCGAGCAAGTTTGAAACCAGGTCGGGGCTAAGACAGAGATGTACATTAAGGCCTGTGTTATTTTCGCTATTTATTGAGGACATAGTTGATGCTCTACCTGGTGGAGTAAGATTTGCGGGAGTGCTAATTAAGGCCCTCCTTTTTGCAGATGACATTGTCATGTTCGCATATTCATCCACATCTTTACAACTCATGATAAACAGGTTGTATGAATACTGCAGTTTATGGGGACTCGTTGTTAATTTAGAAAAGTCGAAGGTGATGGTTTTCAAAAAAGGGGGAGGAAGAAATGCAGCTAACGAAAAATGGACGTATAACGGCGCCAATATTGAGGTAGTAAGCGAATATAAATACCTAGGAGTACATTTTTCAAAAAACCTTAGTATGGAACGTCACCTAAAAGAAAAATTGGAAAAAGCAAAAATAGCTCTAAACATAACCTGGAGAAGATGTTTCTTGAATAAAAACATAGCCCACAGCACTAAGTTTAAGGTATTTGAAGCAGTGTCTGAGTCTATTCTCTTCTATATGGCGCAAGTATGGGGTGGTAAGAAGTACAATACTGTGGAGAAACTTTTAACGTACTATGTAAAGAGGACATTTCGCCTGGCACAAAACACTCCAAACTATGTGATCATGTTGGAAACGGGGCTGTCTCCCTTATTCGTCAAGACCCTAAAGCTACAAGCAGACTACTTGGATAAAGTCCTTCACATGCAAGAAAAACGGCTACCGAAAATTGTAGCGCTTAAAGCCTTGCAAGATAAGAGCAGCTGGTACGAGGAGTGGCGAGAACTGGCGGAAGGATGCGGTGTGGTGTTTAACATCAATAACGGTGCAACCGGAAGTTGTAAGAACCAATTCTATGAGATAATTCAAAAGGTGGATGAACGTTGCAGAGAGGAGTTTGAAGCGGAAGCAGCTGGGTCATTGTACAGACAAGTTTATAATAAACTGAACTACAACTTGGGGGATAAAAACTACTTCAGGGATGAAAACAGCATCGAACGAATTTCAACAATGGTTAAGCTACGCGGCGAGCTTCTAAACTTAAATTTTATACCTCATAGAAATGATCTACCGATTATTTGTGAAACTTGCAATCTAAATGAACGAGAGGATATAATACATTTCGTCGGAAGATGTCCCACCCTGAGAGAATCAAGAAGAGACGTTTTTGGAAGAGACTTTTTGTCGGAGGATCAAGTTGTGGTTTTACTCAACGATGTGGACGTTATCAGTCTTTTTAATTATTGCAAATTAGCTTTAAATTACAGGAATAATATCCATAGAGGGAATTTTTGAAAATCACTAATTGTATAGCTTAACTTGTATATTTTGTTATTATAATTTAAAAATGTTATGTAACGTTTAATAAAAATGTATAGTCAATCAGGCAGACGGCTTTTTGCCAAGCTTTAATGATATTTAATCCATTTTGTTATGTATAAGAATATTTCGCTACAATAAATATCTATCTAATCTAAAATCTAATCTACTAAACATAAACTATGAGCGTGGTGCACTGGTTTTAAATGTTTTTTTTTTGACAGGATTTACTAATGTTAAAATCAACAGTACTTTTATTTGAGTTGAAAAGTTTGCACATGCGGGTAAGAGGTTCATTCATGCCATAATTAGTACGGTGTTGGGGGCAATGCAATAGCTCTAATCTACGAAGATGATAAGCCCCTCCGCGATAGTTAAAACCTACACATGAGAGAAGATCGGGTGAGTCCAAAGATCGCGTAAAAAGTTGGTGAATAAAAATAACATCATTGTTAATACGCCTTTGTGACAAGGTTTGAATATGTAGAAGTTGAATCCGGTGTTCGTAAGGTGGGAGGTTGAATGGATCTGCCCAAGAGAGACCTTTTAAAGCAAATCGAATAAAATTACGCTGAACTGCCTCTATCCTAGATTTATGAACTTCGTAGAAAGGAGACCATACCTGTGATGCATATTCTAGATGGGGGCGAACATTACAGTTATATAAAGCTAGGGTTACATAAGGATTTTGAAATTCCTTCGACCATCTTTTAACAAATCTCAACATGGAATTAGCTTTTTTATCAATAAAGTTGATGTGTTCCATGAAACTCAAGTCTGGGCTAAAGTTTACTCCCAGATCTTTAAAACTAAAAACGCGATGCAAAACTTGTTGTGAAATGTAATAGCCGTGTGTACTTGGTACCCTTTTCCTTGAAAATGTCATTGTCTGACATTTCGCTGGATTCAGGCTTAAACAATTCTTGCTACACCAGATAGCAAATCTGTACATGTCGGCTTGCAATTCTACGCGGTCATTAGCTGAGTTAATAGATTTGAAGATTTTCATATCATCAGCGAAAACAAAGATCTCACTAGAATGAACACACGAAGTTACGTCATTTATAGCTAGTATAAACAGTAACGGACCAAGATGACTGCCTTGTGGGACTCCTGATTTTGCTGGAAAAGGGTTAGAAAACGAATTTCTGAACTTCACAATATATGATCTGTTTCGGAGATATGAATATATCCAATTAACTAATCCTACAGGGAAACCTAAAGCTTTCAATTTGAAAATGATGATTTCATGTGAGAGTTGGTCAAAAGCTTTTGAGAAATCTGTGTAGATACAATCCAGCTCGTGTCCACTCTCTAATGCCCTTGAGCACTTGTTCATTAAGGTTAATAAGTTTGTGACAGTAGACCGCTTCTGCATGAAGCCGTGTTGTTAATGGCAGATTAAATGTTTGCAGAAAAACGTTATGCTATCACAAACTACTTGTTCGAAAAGCTTTGGAATAGAAGACAGTTTAGAAATCGGTCTGTAGCTGTTAATATCGGACTTATTTCCCTTTTTGACGACGGGAGTAATGAATGAATCTTACCATACTTGAGGAAATTTACCGGACTTAAGGCATAGCTTGAAAAGGAATTGCAAGGGAGAAGCTAAAGCGAAGGAACATTTTTTTAATATTATAGGAGGAATGCCATCAGGCCCGTCAGAGTAATCATCGTTCAGCAATGAAAGATAATGCAAAACTTTATCATTATCAATTTGGATGTTGTTAAAAGTGGCTTCTGGGGAAATCACGGGAGTATTCAAAGGAATCAAAGTCTATATTGACAGGATTTTCAATAAAGGACTTACTGAAATGCTTTGCAAACACATTGCATATCTCAGGTGAGCTTGTAAAAGCGGAATCTTTGTAAACAAAGTTCACTGGATACCCATCAGACTTCTTCTTTAAATTTACAAACTTCCAAAATCTCTTTGGATCAATCTTCAACGAAATTTCCATTTCCTTCGCATATGCTGCATATAGGTTTCTGGAAAGTAAATTAAAATCTTCAAAAAGTGCAAGGAACACATTTTGATCAGAAATTGAAAGACTTTTAATGTAAGACTTCCAAGCCTTATTCCGTTTGTTGCGTATAGATTTAAGCTCTTTCGTGTACCACGGATGGCTGGAGTTGATATTTTTAGATATCTTAAGAGGAATTGAGTTTATTAAGCAGCTATTGAAAATTTCGTAGAATTGAGTAACTGCGTCGTCAATGTTAGAGCAAACATGAATATTCGAGATATTAGAAGCATTCAAATTGGCGTAAAGTAATTTAAAGTCAGCTTTACGGAAATCAAGTGAATAAGAAGAGTCTTCGGCATTACTGTTATTAAGTTAATTGCTGCTCATATCAAAAAATATATCCAATGGGGGATGGTAGGAGTCTAAGTTAGAAATGGCAGAGGTAGATTCTACCACTACCGTACTAACAGCGTCAGAAGAAAAGACTAAATCGAGAATTCGATTTCTACAATTATTAATACAGCTTACTTGCTGTAAGTCAGTAGAGGTTATTTTGTCCAAAAGAAGAAGTTCCAGTTGCGAAGAAGTTAAGGCAGCTTCTAAATAGGACTCGTCTTCAGAAAGGGTCCAAGTAATGCAAGGTAAATTGAAGTCACCCAACAGTAAAATGTTGCTTTTTGAACTTGCAATATCAATCATATGATCAAGAATTAACGATAGCTCGGCAAAAACTGACGCAGAACTTTTCGGTGGAATATAAACATTAATAATAAAAAGATCATTTGATTGAAAAGAAACCTTAACACAAATGAGTTCAATTGAAACATTAAAGGGTAAAGAGACAAGGGAAGATGAGATGCAATTACGAACAGCAATCAATACACCACCACCCACTTCCTTCGGCTTATCCACATGACGGTCCTTTCTAAAAATAGAAAACTCATCGTCGAAAATTTCTGTGTCCAAAAATGAACTATTGAGCCATGTTTCTGTGAAAGCAAAGATATCGTGTGGAAAAGCTTGAGAGTTCTTAAGAACTTCAGCAGTTTTGCTACGTATCCCTCTTACATTTTGGTAGAAGAGGGTTATCCTATTAAGTTTTTTGGAGCCGATACTTAAGCAACTCGATTATTGAGATTTTTTGATCGAACTACAAATTCTTTGACTAGTGTACCGGGAGGCCAAAACTTATTTTCGCAGAGAGGACCGAAAAATGCTGGAGGAGTAGTTATCCTGAACGATGACACAAAACTGTCAGGCTTACTGTTTTTTTTGCATTTTATAGCTGACGCACTCGAGATGCAGTTATTAACAACAAGATGTTGAATTATGTCATTGGGTTGGAGTTCAGGGTCAAGTCAAGGGATACAAATACTTATTTTGGCTAAGGAACAGATTCTATTTTTTTGGGAGGTTCAGAATTTTTGATATAATTGGTATTAGTATTAGTATTAGTATTAGTATTAGTATTAGTATTAGTATTAGTATTAGTATTAGTATTAGAACAACTTGAAACACTTTTCGGTTCACAGCAAGATGGGGTAGTGCTTTTTAAAGCAGTGGGTACCGCAACCACCGATGAATCGATATCTGCACTAGAGTTGTTGATAGTAGTAATCACTACTTCTTGAAGGGGAGGAGGCAGTGGCATACTTATTGGAATGACTCTCCTTGAATATAGGCTCTTTGGGTAAAGGGACGGAGTTTTCGATGACGATGACCCTTCCCGACCGCTTTTCTTACCCTTTTTGAGAGCAGACTTGGTAAGCCCAGTAGAAGAGGGGTTACTCGGGGGCAGGGATGAAGGATGAGGAGAGTCAGGTTCTAACTGCTCTGTTGACGTTGATTTGCTTGCAGTTGCCATTGGGGAAGGAAATGAGATTAAGTTAGCTGAAACTGAGTTTAAATTTTCGCATAAAACTTCAAAGTTCTTAGCAACTTTTATAATCTCATCCTTGAGAAATGACATCTTGAATGAAACTTGTGATAATGATACCTTAATACAAGTTTTACAGTACCAACAAGCAAATTTGGAAGAATGGATTTTATCTATAAAACTATTTGTTGAGTCTAAGCATTTCGCGTGGAATAATTTCCCACAAGGACCAAAGCAAGCAGAAAGAGGAGTTGAACTCGAGTGCTCTGTACATTTCTCAGCTGAGCAGACCATTAGAATAACAAAAAGAAAGAATAGAAAAAGAAATTAAAATAGTTTATTTCGAAAGAAAGAAGAAAAAAAAAGAAAGAAGAAAAAAAAAATTTTTTTTTAGGACTCCACCAGGTATCGAACCAAGTAAGGAAATAATCTAAGGACTCAGACATTTTCCGCTGTCGAGTAATTTCAACGATGGAGAAAAAAATGATTTTATGACCTATCTAAAACGATACCAATGTTGCAATTTACTTAGTAATTTTTATTATTACAAAAGCTCTTTTTTTTTAAATAGAGGGGAAAACAAGTTTAAGGAAGGGAAAGTAAATGGTTTATATATCTAGTGCAATTTCGAAAGCTCAAAATTGCAATTAAACAAAGATGACTAAGATGACGCTTAAAAAAGCCAAAGAAAAAAACACAAAACAATGAAATATTTAAGTTCGGCAATTAATTGACAAAATAAAAACACCACACAGATCACTATTTCTTTAAAATTACGGTGGAATATTATGGTTTATTACAAACAATGATTTGCATGCAAAATGAAATAAATTTCAAGGAGCTCAAATAACTCACGACCACTAAAAGCACAACCAGTGCTGCCACTCTATGAATTTAAAAATCATATCATCATTTTATATTTCAGGAATGGAGTATTGTCGCACTGAGCGGGATGAGACCGACAAATGGATTGAAGAAAACTAACAAACCAGTTGACTGTACGTAACGAGCAATGGAAACGAAGCTTCAAGCAACCTTTCGTGAGACCAAACACAGCCTCACGTTGGGCGCCATCTGTAACGTTTACGAAACCATGATTCACGATACTTCAAACCACTGTCTGCGAGTCTACACACAGCAGCCTCACATCGGTCGTCATCTATATCGTAGAATCGGAAATAAAAAGGAATTATATATAAATATACCAAACAGACGAGATATCATTGTCGATGTGTATTATTCATCCCAGATGACACCTGTAATAGCAACAGCAGATGACCTCCCCGATGTATGTCAGAGATCTATGACACTTCTATTCATCCTAACATCAATACCTCGTTCGTAAACTCCTCTATTTCCCCTTTCCACTTGTTGATATGTGTATATACAACAGAAGCTCCAACAACAACCGCCGATTATACTGACTCATAGTTGTTTGCTATGACCCAGTATAAGCGGTGCATTGCAAAGCAGTGTCAGCAAATGTTGACATTTATTATTGTTTATTATAATATTAGGTCAATAAGAAATTATGAAATATAAGAGTGTAAGCAAAATAGTTAAGGTAAATGTAATTACTATAAGATTAGGTCAATAAAAAATTATGAAATATACGATTGCAAGCAAAATATGTAGTAAGGAAATTTAGGTCAATAATGAAATAATGAAATGTATTGGAATTATTTGGTATAAATAGAGTTAAGTTTTGGCAAATAAATCAGAATAGTTTTCAAAACCCACAAAGTGACTTCTCATTTGTTTGATACGATCCCCCACCAGTGGTAAGACGTATCAAAGTCAAACATTTGGGGGCTCAACTAAAAGAGTAATTTAGCAAGCGTTTTTAGGGCTTACACTAAGAAATCAAGAAAAATAAGAAAATTTTACAAGCGTTCTTAGGGCTTACACTAAGAAGTCAACAAAAATAAGTCAAGCCAAGCAAGCAAGCGAACCTAGTGTCAACAATGGAGAAAATAATAGAAAAGCAGACGGAAACTGGAGAGATGATTAAAAATCTCTTGAAGAATTTCAAAAAATCGCCAAAAATACGATTAACCCCGGAGTATCTTGCAAAGCAACGTCAAGCCTTGAAGGAACAATGGGACAAATTTGTGTTAAACGACACAGTAATACATGAAGTCTACAAGGAAGAAAAACAGTCATACATGGACCAAGGATATTTCGAGAACATTAACACTGTATACGAAGAGATGCTCAAACTGATTGAAGAAGCTCGTGAAGCAACTATAGAAGCCAACAAAAAAACGGAAGAAGAAAGAAAGAAGGAAGACGAAAACAATAAACAAGATGCAATGAATCCACAACAACAACGCTACAAACGGCAGAAAAATAAAATTGCTGTGTTTGTACGCCTATACAACAAGCTGAAAGAAGGTACTTTGGTACATAACAACCAAACATTAAGCTCGATTAAAAAAATGCAGTATCTGAAGACACATCTAATGGAAGGACCAGGAAAAATAATTAAACATCTTCAAGTCACAGGAGACAACTACACAACGGCATGGGAACTAATAAAACAACGGTACAACAACAAGCGACTTATCTTCACTACATACATACAACAACTGATAAATCAACCCTCCGTTACCACAGATTCGGCGAATTCACTGAAAAAACTACTGGACACAACACAAGAATGTATATCGGGAATAAGAAATTTGAGCATCGACACCTCAACTTGGGGAACACTAATTGCATACGTAATAAACCAAAAATTGGATAAGGAATCACAACGGTTATATGAACAAGCATTAACAAAACCCCGAGAAATTCAAGAGTTGGAACCACTGTTGCAGTTCATTGAGAAAAGGTTCCAATCTATGGAAACAATGAATAACAATCCTTTTTGAAAGACAACAAGGGATATGGCTTATCAACCAAGGACTTATCATTCAACACTACATACTACCAGATGCGAGCTATGCAAAGGTGACCATCAATTAAATGTGTGCAGAACATTTTTGCAAAAGAGTGTACAGCAGCGATATGAAGTTGTCGAAGAAAAAAAGTTGTGCATGAACTGTCTAAGACCAGGACACTTTACGTCCAACTGCTTGTCGCCTTCACGTTGCCAAAGATGTCAAAGAAAGCATCATACATCGATGCATCGTGAGCAATTCGCCTGTGAAAGCAAACCACAACTACAAACGGGGAGAATACAGTCCCACAACTGCACAACAGACAACAATGTCCTTCTTGCAACTGCCCTAATAAAAATCTTTGGACATAACAACAGCACACAATATGTCAGAGCGTTGATAGACCAAGGTTCACAAGCGTCATTTATAACCGAGGACATAGCGAACAAACTTCAACTAAAGAAAACAAAAATAGATGCAACCGTTTCTGTACTTGGATCGCACGAAGTATCAACAATAAAATACAAGGTGCAAATCACCTTAAGTAATAACCCAGACATTTCAACAACAGCATATGTTCTTAAAAATGTCACTAAAACACTACCATCCACTCGAATAACAACAACAAAATGGGATCACCTACAAAAGTAAGTACTGGCCGACCCGACTTACAACATCCCAAGTAAGATCGACATGATTCTGGGTGCAGAAGTAATTGCCGAAACTTCAGCAGGGGGTCATCAAAGGAAAACGAGGATCACCTATAGCACAACAAACCATATTTGGATGGATCATATCCGGGAGCACAACTATTACCAAGACAAATCATCTCTCGGTGTCATGTCATATAACTCTTACGGATTAAGAGAACCAAGTACGTAAGTTTTGGGAGTCTGAAGAACTTGGAACAACAAACACAGAAAAAGCACAAATAGACGAATTAACGTGTGAAATGTACTTTACCCAAACAGTAACACGTAGCAAGGAAGGCAAATACATAGTAAGAATACCGTTTGAAATTCCCCCAGAGCAAGAACTAGCCAACAATAACTCAAGACAAAGGGCAACAGCAAGATTAATGCACATGGAAAAAGTTTTTGGAAGGAATCTGAAGCTAGGAGATGACTACCGTAATTTTATGAAAGAATATATTGAGTTGGGACACATGACCAAATGCAAGACAACTGATGAGGAGGGAGCACATTACCTACCACACCACGCTGTTATCAATCCAAACAGCTCCACCACAAAGTTAAGGGTAGTATTTGACGCCTCAGCAAAGTCCGCAAAAGAATATAGCCTAAACCAAATAATGTACACAGGCCCCAAAATACAAGAAGACCTCACGTCAATCCTCATCCGATGGCGAAAACATAAAATTGTGTTCTCAGCTGACATACAAAAAATGTACCCACAAATCCTAATCGCCCCTGGAGATCGAAAATACCAACGTATACTATGGAGAAATTCACCACAAGAAGAGATATCGGAGTATGAACTGAATACAGTGACATATGGGACTGCATCGGCACCGTACTTAGCAATTAGAACTCTCAAACAGCTAAAATTTCCCAAAAGCAGAAAAAATTTTACTATCAGATTTCTATGTGGACGACGTCATGTCTGGCGGAGACTCAATAGAAGAAGTGAGAGAAGTGAAAAGGCAGCTAACAAATATCCTTCAAGCAGGTGGATTTAGTCTGCACAAATGGAATAGTAACATAAACAAACTACTTGGAAAAGAAGTTCACTCAGTAAACAGTCTCGAGTTAAATAAAGAAGAGTACGTGAAAACATTAGGAATTCAATGGCATCCATTAAAAGACTATTTTCCTTTGAAGTGAAACCATATCAATCAAAATCAACCTGGACTAAAAGAAATGTACTGTCGGAAATCGCTCGAATATTTGATCCATTAGGATGGATCGCAGCAATCGTTCTGAGGGCAAAATTAATAATGGCAAAACAAGGAGTAACTTGGCACTTCATTCCCCCAGCATCTCCACACTTTGGCGGACTATGGGAAGCTGGAGTTAAATCCGTGAAACTTCACCTAAAAAAGACAATTGGCGAAACCCATCTCACATTTGAAGAATTCTCAACGTTACTCTCCAAAATAGAGGCATGCCTTAACTCAAGACCATTATGTCCAATAAATGGTACCACTGAGGATATAGAATCATTAACCCCAGCACATTTCCTGATTGGTTCTAATATGTTCTGTAGGGATATAGATAATGTACCAATAATCCAATAATAATAAATCAAGATAGAGAAACACTAAAATTACAGTGTATTCATTCGTTAAAACCACGAAAAATATATACAAAATTCAAGATACGACCAACTAATATACCTGTTAGACCACCTATTGAAGTACTCATAAAACGACACCAAGCGAGAAAGCGCAGAAATGAATCAACGATACCCATTGACACAAAAAGAGCACGACCCAACATCCCGTCTTTGATAATATCTATTGCGTTAGCATCAATTATATGGCCAATACCAGGGCAAGCTCAATTTTCCAACACCCCCTTTAATACACATCCAGGACTATACTTCGAGGACAATGGTGTTATTAATCTCATGTCATCGAAATGGCGCATGCTGATATATTATAATTAAGCTACATACAAAAGCCAACTAGTAGGACTACACAACATGGTGCAAGAAATAGAGCTAGGATGTAAGACTCTAAACTCATCTGAATGCCTCAACATCCTAACAATATTAACAACAGATGTAGCAAGTATCGAAGAACGAAATCAAATTCTCTATGAGAGGGGGGGAAGAGTCAAAAGATCCCCTTTTGACGTTATTGGAAAAATATCGAACCAACTATTTGGAGTATTAGACCAAGATTACGCTCACGATATTGAAATACAGATAGACAAAATTAAACGAAACGACGAATACACCCGCAAACTCCTACAAAACCAAACTTCAATTGTCGAAACTACCCTCAACATCCTTCAGACCACAGGTCAACAAACCACAAGCTATAATAAACTGCTACAAGAAAGGATTAGTAATATAACCACAGAACTGCAGAACACAATAAGTAACGTCCAGCAGACGCAACTACTCACAATTCTAGGACTTACTACGCACATGTATGTTACCAACATCAAACAAATTCAAGATTCATTATTAGACGTCGTGCTTAACACCCAACATGGAACAACCCACCATTTGATAATAACTCCTCAACAATTGAGACAACATCTGATCGATGTTAGGCAACACATTCCTGCAACTATGACATTACCAGCCAGCGAACGACCAGATCAATTACTCCAGATCTACAAGTTGATGAATGTTCATGGAAGAATAACTATGAACTACATTATTTTCGAATGCAAATTTCCAATATTAGATTCAGAGAAATACAAAGTGTATAGGATAATACCAGTCCCCACACCATATCATGACTACTTTACATTTATCGCACCATCATCAAAATACATACAGACTAATCTTGCACTAGAAAAATACTATCCAATGCAGGAAAGCGAATTCGATAAATGTATACCAATAGAAGAAGGACTTCACTATTGCTCAAAACGCCATCCACTATATAACCTACAGTCAAACACATCCCAATGTGAAATCAATCTACTAAACCACAACAAAGAAATAGAAGGAAAATGTGAATTGATGCACATTAAGCCCAGACAAGTCTGGACCTTGCTACGGAATATGAACAGTTGGTTATATGTAATGGACAAGGAAACATCTTTCAACCTAGTGTGCAAGGAAAAGACATATACCGTTACTTTGGTCAATGACGGAATACTCACTTTAGAACCTGGATGCCAACTAAGTTTGGACACTATGGTTATCACTGCTCACGGATCCTTTACAACAAGATTGGATGCATCATTTACGCCACAACTCAATCTAAGCACCATCTTACCCAAATTTGCTAAAGAACCTCTCATCCACTATCCCAGCGCAGTACGCATATTCCATTATCCAGACGAGCAAATTAGAAACCTAGAGCATTCCATACAGCAATTGAAGGAAGCTGAGAACGACAGTCCCGAAGACTCCAAAAACAACAACACACATCATATCGTGCATTATTCCAGCTCCACAATATTCATCATAGTGCTGATCATTGTAGCCATAAGAAGATATCGGAAACAACACCAATTCCCTTTACCAGCACCAAGAACGACCGCTTAATATCCAGGGGGGAAAATGTTGATATGTGTATATACAACAGCCGCTCCAACAACAACCGCCGATTATACTGACTCATAGTAATTTGCTATGACCCAGCATAAGCGGTGCATTGCAAAGCAGTTTCAGCAAATGTTGACATTTATTATTGTTTATTATAATGTTAGGTCAATAAGAAATTATGAAATATACGAGTGTAAGCAAAATAGTTAAGGTAAATGTAATTACTATAAGATTAAGTCAATAAGAAATTACGAAATATACGATTGCAAGCAAAATATGTAGTAAGGAAATCTAGGTCAATAATGAAATAATGAAATGTATTGGAATTATTTGGTATAAATAGAGTAAAGTTTTGTCAAATAAATCAGAATAGTTTTCAAAACCCACAAAACTACTTCTCATTTGTTTGATACGATCCCCCACCAGTGGTAAGACGTATCAAACTCAAACACCACTCACAGAACTCCTAAATACTTACTTTCTTCGATCTCTACCTAAATCTTTCTTCATCACCTTCTCTCTCTCTGCTTCATCTTCGTAGAAGGACCGGATTCGATAGACCTAAGTATTGATCGTCAAGTAAACCTCTCATCCAACAAACCACAGGTGAACTGGCTTGCCACTCCATCTTTTTAAACCACACAACAAAACCCAATACAAAACCTACTAACTCACTACACCAAATTCTTCAGGGAGTACACTGGTTCGGTCGCCTTGGATACTAGTTCCAATGTGACTCCTTAAAGGAATCAAAGTGGAAAGGCTGTAACCTTGTTCTGACTACCGGACTCGCCCATAGAGAACTCTCTCTATGACCACGGGCCCATTTGAGTCGAACAAGGGAAACATTTGGGTTGCGATCGACCATCGCAGCCGGTTCGCACGCATGCCCATGACTAGCTCAAATGGGTCGTGTGTTCTTGCTTTGGGATCGACAACGTTGTTACCTCTTTTAACCAGTGCGAACCTACTGAAGTTTAGCTGTTAAAAACTCAGAAAATCTAATAAAAATATTTATTGCTGGGTGCCTGATCAACAAACGCCGAGAATATGGCTTTGAAAGATAAATTGTGTTGGAAGGCCTACACAATTAAATGAGTATTATACAAGACACAAGAGAGAACCGCACGAATAGCGAGTCTCTATACGAAAGATATTCTTAGATGTCAGAAAATAAAGCGCTATAGGCTCAGTCAGCTTATCAAGCGCGAAAAAACAATGATACCGCTGACTAGTGGAGTAGGTCAGCACCTACTCACACTCTTATAATTGGGGAAAGGGGAGAAGATGTTGATATTACCCCCCTTCGGCCTCTTTACCCACCCATGAGGAAACATTCCATCAACTCGGAACATCTTCCACCATCGATCCATTGGGCCTAGTAGACATAAAAAGCTGCCACTGTAAAATTTTTAGGATCCCCAGAAATGATAATCAGTCAAAAAGAGACTGAACTACCTAAACCACAACACTATAACATCATATCGATCCATTCACTACCGGAATACTCGATCAAAAATCTTCACTACACTGGGATAGAGACAAACTATCATCTCTCACCCCTTTATGACAACACCATTATGTTATCAATGAATCCATCCGCACACAAGAGAAGTGTCCACCCCTCCCTACGTACTTACACGAAAATCATCTTATCTAAAGAAGAAATCTGAGAAGTCAAAAAAAAAAAACTAATAATACCACTGTCTGCACGACAGCATTAAAAACACTACAAAAGTTCTGTTATCAAAACGTTATAAAAATTCTGTCTTTTATTAAATTTCCTTAAAACTAAACAATCTTAAATATGTCAAATCTGAGCTAAAATAGTTTGACCTATTAATCTTAAATCTATTAATGAAGTTAAATGTTTCTTAACTAAACTTAAAGTGACTCGAGAAAAGTTAAATTCTTACTCAAATACAGAATCGCATTACGGAAATGTTTGACTGCATATGAAGCTACTTCTTGGCTTCATACAATCTTGAATCTTATTTATCTTTATGTAAAAAAAAAAGTAATACGCCGAAGAGAAATGTACTTCAAGTATCATTAAACTTGGCTCGCTTTTTCACACTCTTTGAGTGGATTCAAAAAAAAAGTTGTTTCTCGCGATTGCTTTTAAAAATCCTTTCAAGTTTCTTTGCTTCTGATAGAATTTATCTCAAAAGTTATTATCATCAAATACTGATGAACTCGGATAAACTAAGTTACAAAACGACACAAAAGGAACTAAATTCACGGACGGATATGTACAATACTATTCGAAGATAAAGTATATTCTGACGAACCCAAATGAAAACAAAATCATGGGACGTTAGCCCAAAGGTTTATGCTTTAGAAGGAGACAGGGAGATAGTTAGAGAGATAGATAAAAAAGTATATAAATATGATTAATAATATGGTTTATCAATGTCAATATAAAATCAAAATATCAATATTATCCAGGCGTAATGGATCGGGAGTGCACTCTGGAACCAGACGCTGAAAAGTAAAAAGTTATTGAGAAAATGATTAGACCCTAACAAACAACCATATGAACAATCATTCATACCATTTGTCTATACCAAAATCGTAAGATACGGTATCCTTATATAAGTCTCTTTAGGTTTCTTTAAACTGATGTTCAAGTGTATCTTGTGATTGTATGACTAATATAAAAGTCACACCACTAACGTAATTGAATATCTTCAGAAATATCCGGGACGACAAAAGTTGAACTCATACAAATGACACGTAAATGACCGAAACTGTAGGTCTTCTATGAAGAGAAAAAGTAACTCTGTAAAGAGTTCTTTATAATAAGACTTCAAAGTCTTCCAGGTAGATACGGAACAAGCAGGGACTCCAAAGTGAGTCAAGAAAACAGTGAGTGAACTAAAAGTTCAAAATAAAAGTGTCTAAACAAATCTAAAAAGATTGCTAGATGAGTGTAAACTAAAACAGAATTATTGAAACGGGAAAAAAGTGGTATCGTATAGACACAGATACAAAATAGAACAGAATAAAGTTAAGTTTGAAGAGAGATCCTTAAGGATAGTGGGGGTGGTAACCAAGTACCAAATACAATAAGATCTGATACGTAAAGTATCGACAAAGTGAGTATCTAGAACCTTACGTGTCTAGTAACGAAGTATAAAACAAGTGTGAGTAAATAACTCCGGTGTGGATAGTGTGTCTACCATGGACAAGATCCTGGAATCTATATTCGATTCAATTGGAGGATCACACTCGCAAGTAAAAATATTAATAGATAATTGAGGATATGTGTGAGTTAAAATGAAGCTCAAGTAAAAAAAAAGTAGAAGAAGTTAAGTCTCCTCTATCAAGTCACTGTATGATACTAATGGACACAAAATTACACACACAAAAACACATAGAATATTTAAATTTCAGTTTTAAAATGTAATGTAAATCTTCAAGTATTTCAGTGATAACTATAAATGTATATATATATGAAGATAATAAAAATCTTAAAGGTACGAAGATGCAGGATGTTTCAGAGTATATGAAATGTGCACGGCTCCACCGTCCGTGGGCGTTCTAACGTCGCGTTGAATTTGCACAACGAAAATATTTTGTGCTTCATGCACGAATAATGGAAGCGTTATTAAAAGGCTTCTTAACTTTCTCAGCGCTGCCGAGTCTCGTTATTTCGTTGAGACCTCTTTCGGTGTGTTCATATTTCAAGAAGTAATATATATATATAATTGTTACCTGGTGTTTCCACAAAAAAATCAATGGATTAACCCAGAATGTGGTTTCGTTTCTTTTATTAAAAAATTTTTGCGTAGGAACGATGAATGATGTAGGTGATTTCATATAAGAAATACCACGATATGAACGGCCATGTGGTTCTGAATCCTTGTCCAGAAAAATATGTGCCTCGCCAAAGAAGTTATGCTGAATCCCTCGTGGACGGTAAATGCTTCGGACGCGCAACGTATCTGATGCGCTCCTACTTCACTTCAACCGTATAGATGGCTAAAGTTGAACGTAGAGTGCCTATTCAGGACTTAATGTTGTGTTCCTACAGGATTCATGCAACCAGATGTATGCATTTTCCACGCCGCGCCGCCATGACTCAGATTTGTCATGTGCTACAAATTCTTCAAATTATGGGCCAACTCCTTGCCCCAGACTGAAAACCCTAGTGAATAAGAAATAAAATCTTAATATAAGTAGTTCTAATGAGAATAATTTGTGGTACGTCCTTTGAGAACAAAGAAAACGTGTCCACGAAAAGCAAAAATTCTGGTCGGGCACATGAAATATGGCCGACCGAAGAAAAAAAATTATTTTACCTACCTTAATAAATGGTGAATTCCTGGTGCAGGATATAAATGAATTGCTTTAAGCAAATAATTTCATCAATCTTTTGATGAAATATATATATTAAAAGCACACGCGAGCAATATAAGTTAAAGAAATATAAAAAGTTTAACTCTGCTGCATAAAATAAAACTGAATACTTTTTCTTTTTATTAAACGATGTTATGCAGTTGAGGGTTGAAAAATGAAAATATAATGATTAATAATCGAGACACAGACCATGGACCTAATAAGTATTAGGTCCATGACACAGAAAATTCTTTGAAGCCACGCCTCTGTCCACGGACCAAGAAGATACAGACCGCCAACTCACCATATGGTCTCTCTTTTTGCCAACAAGCTAAAAATCAGCTGATATACCATTTATTTTGAGAGTGGGAAGCTCTCCCTTGCTTTTTAAATGGGAGCAGCAAACACACCAAAAAAATAAATGGCATACGCAGAAATTGTTGCCATCAAAAAATGTACAGGCAGAGATGTACCCGTATTCACAGACACGAACAAATATTTCAAGGGTGTTTCAGGCAAGGGGAGTACGAGTTGGCGGTCTGTATATGGTCTGTGCCTCTGTCTGGTTCCAATAGTAAGATATTACCGCGTTCTTATATGTAGTTAACAATAGGGTTAGCGTTCTGTTTTGTTAACATTGTGAAGTACGTTTAGTGTCTTGTAGCAAAATAAAGCTACTTCACACTGACAGATATAAAAATGAATAAAACATGTCAAATGACGAAACCTATTATGTTCTGTCAAAATATTTCGGTCCTATAACGTATAATGGATGTTATTAAGTAACTTGGTGTCATTTTCTCAACAGTATGCCACTTTTTTGTACATATCAAATTCTGACGTTGTAACGATAATATTGAAAATTATTATTATTATTTCTTTTCTATTTTGAGAATCTTCACCAAGGAAAAGAATTTACTGACACACTGCTCTCCATCTTCTCCAACGCCTAAACAGGTCCCGTGAGACAACTGAAAGTAAACTTGCCCCCACGCCATCTGTAACGTCCATGTTACTGAGAAGGTGCATACGGAAAACAGTATGGAATTCGAATCGCCAATAGTCACCCAGTCTCTTCACCTAAACACCCTATGGATATTTAAGATCCAAACCCGATGCCTGATAACAACCCGAACCCAAGAGGAAATAGAAAGACATAGGCACCTAATATACCTTGGCTCTTTTACCAAGGAACAGCAACCATGTCATCCATTGCTCGTTTATCGATGTATCCAATGCCCCTATATTCGTGACATACATACACCTCAAAGTGGTAGCCTCCGGCTCTCTCTACAACTCTCCCAGTTCCCAAAAATTCCCGAAAGAAAAATAATAACTTTCACCCATCCCTATCACAGAAACGAGAACTATCCATCAGCCTACCATAGGTACTGACTACAAAACACCGTAGAACAGCCTAGAGGGTACCTGATGACATATTCCCGTCTATCCGCCGCGAGTACTAGGTGTTCCGCTCGCAGTCATGTTACTCAGTAGCCTACACCTGTAAACCATAACCTTACTCATACCCCATTGATGAACCTAAACTTGCAAGACTACCTTTATTACCATGTCATAATTTTCCCAGAGGTTTAGCTCCAGTTAGTGTCTGCGACTTTAGATATCATCAGTTCGATTTGACGTGAATTGGGATGGAAGCAACCTTATGTCGGCAACGCCCCCTTCCTCGCCGACTACTCGTTAAAAGTAAACGGTAAGGACGACATGCGACAACGTAAGGTTGTGGCCGAGATCGACCGTCGCGTTGGCCGGCAGCACCCATGCCACAACTAGCTCAGCCAGGCCATGGACACTTGCTCCGGGATCTACCTGACCGGTGTTACCTCTTATTATCCTGCCGACCGTTGAACCCTGGTGGTCGAGTTCGAATAAGTATGTTAAAATGCTTGTTGGCCCTCATAACTTTTGAAAACTCGATCGTAACGAATCGACCACAGAGAAAGTCGAACCAAAGCTGCACCTCTAAACGCGATGTGAGTAACCCTAATCTGAAAGTAAGAAGCCCTGTCTGTTCTAATGTCCCAGCCCATACAAACCCTGCACGTAAGTATTCTGTCTAAAGCGTACCTTAGATAGTCGAGGCAGCTACGGCTTATTATTATCATCAACGTGTCCAGCTGCCGTAATGATGTGCTGGGCATGGAAGTCGAGGTGTCGGAGGGAGGATCAAAGCTGTTAAACGATCCTCCAGGCCTCTCAACCCTTCCATTTCGATGTAGAAAATCGCCTCTCTCCACACCGACCGTTGTTGTCCGTGGACCAAAGAGTCCCTACGACTCAAGAAGATTGTGGGCAACCCCTTAATATGAAAAGGCAAGCAGTTAAATTGCTTGCTTACTTCACCATCTCATTTATAATCTAATTCCTATATGAAACTCTAATCGTCTAAACTTCAATCTTCAAAAAAAAGGAAAACGAAAGGAAATCTGCACACACACATTGTCCTACCAAGGAAACGAGAGGGGTACCACCCTCCCCTGGGATAAACTTACTCCATGTTCAAACACATGATTGCATCTTATCAAAAAAAAAAAAAATCCAAAACGGAAATAAAAAACTTTCTTATCGAAATAGCAACAGCTAGAAATTCGTAAGAACGTTATAAAACGTAAATATCTTTTATTAAAAATGAATTTTAAAGTGCTTAAAGTTACTTAAATCTACCTTATCAAGTATCGAAGGAAAGTTATAGTTAATAGGATGTAGAAATTTTGGATTCTAATGATCTATATTTGATCTCCTTGGATCTTTACAAATTCTTATTAAATTGTCAATACTCTAATACAAAAGATATAATCACGAATCGATTTGTTATCGATGCTTTCACAAGAATAAGTCTTAGACTTTGAAATGAACTTATGTAATTTATTATTTGGGGTTCTTCTTTATTATAACCCTATCATTAATTCACAAAAATTTATTGATAATCTTGTTCATAAATTCAAATAAAATTGCCTATACTGAATACAAAGATTCAAAATGTATGGCTATCATGTACATTAAACATATAAAAAGAAAAAAAAAGTCAATATATGAAGTGAGATGTAGAATATCGAAGTTGAACCATCAATTGGTATCTGGAATATACTCGCGATAAAAAAAAACTATTTCGGAAGAAACTAGATGATTTTTCAAAAGTATCTAAGTATCCCGATTATTCCCAGGCGACTACAAACTTTACGATCAAAACGCGTATCAATTATAGTTTAAAGCGTTCGGTTCCCGAAGAAAAAGTAAATCGTGATCGAATGAATGACTGTATCCTCACGACAACAGATAGAGACGACACAAACAACGTACAAACAAATATACAACCATATATGTGAGATTTCAATTTGATGTCCCACATATAATCGATCAGCAAATATTTTTAAAGCAATATAGTGTATCAAAATGTAAATCAATTCAGTATAATAAGATTAATACAGCGCTGCCAATGGGGCAGCGGGGATAATATATTTTGTAAGCGTAACCTCTGAAGTGCACTCCTGAGTTGGCTGAAACAAAATTTTTATTTACGTTAATCTTCTAGTTAACTGACACTAACTGGTTCGCTATTGCTGTCAATGATCTTATAATTAATTTAAGGTTGTTCCGACTTGGACTGTTCAAGTCATTCGTGCTTCAGTATAAAAAAAAGGTAAGTATTGCTTAATGGGCACGAAAAGGTAAGAAGACGGTTTCTATGTTAAGTTTAATTACACGCACGATAAAATACTAAGACCGTATGTAACCAACACAGTAGTTATAAAAATTGATAACCTGATAAAATGTAATTATAGGCGAATACCAAGCTCGACTGTGTAAATTGGGGTGGTGGGAAGGATATTCAAAGAAACATAACTTCACGCACCAAAAAAAAATTTTAAACGCGGCGTTCAACGTTGGCGTTGATGGTCGCTACCGACACGATTCAAAAAGGTAAAAGATGCTATGATCACAATGATCGAAACGATATTGTCTTTAAGACCAAAAAAAAAAATATATCGAGGAACTAAACACACGATTCATTAGCACACACAATGAAGTTCGTATGTAACGATTAGTTGCTGCGATTTAAGTAGTATAAATCCACGAAAAGTAAAAGGAATTACGAGCTCGGGCTCTAAGTAAATGTTCACGATATTCAAACAGACAAGGTACGATTGAAATTCCCGCGATTATCAAAACGAAACTATACCGCGATCTCAATGTACTGAAGACGTGGGTATCGATATTTCATCTTCTTATATACACTTCTCAGGATACATAGAAAGAAAGAATGTCTGATTGTAAATAAATCCTACACAATTGCCGTATATATGGCCAAGATGTTGTTATCCATAATCTTATCACATTAACACATGCACTTTACTTATAAAGGAAAAAGAATGGTTACCTGGATACAGTATAATTGGATTGTTCTTTATATAAATTACATAAAATTCTGGAACTGATGATACAACTGGAGATCACAATATGCTGCTACTGTTGTGGGATCGGCATCTGTGCGGTAGGTACTCGCCAGACATCCGTGTGTATACTGTCCCGCGTTGAATACTGCGACAATGTGAAAATCCCACGACGTATAATGTCTTGATGCTGTAGGTAAATGTCCCTTCGTTGCGCCGATAGGGCGGTAATGTTGAGTGCTGCAAGCTGCTGTCAATAGGGCGTTATCATCCCCTGCGGAGAAGTGATGTCTTCTTGGAATAATCTCCGATAAAGCAAAGGATTTCGAGAGATGCCTCGTGGTGTTTCCCTTGCAGAAACTCTGTTGTTGCGCCGAGAGGGCGACTTAGGTTGGAGAAGGATCAAAATCTACCTCCAGAATTGAAAACGTGCGCCGAGAGGGCGACTTATGTTGAAGACGTTGCTATGTTTCCTCTGATGAAATACTGGTGGTGTGCCGAGAGGGCGTCTTATGATGAGGAATAATTAAGATGGTTCCTCCAATAACGACGAAAAAGGTGGTGCGCCGAGAGGGCGTCTTATGATGAGGAATAATTAAGATGGTTCCTCCAATAACGACGAAAAAGGTGGTGCGGCTGATACGTACGAAGCGTGGATGCGTCTGCTGGTGATCCGTTAACCGGATCAACGCCCAGGTGACACGAGAGAATATCAGCCAGCACTTATTGGAATAAAAAAGGAAAAGAATTCTCCTTGGAGTAGCGAGGGGCTAGCGTCTGAAAGCCTTCTCTTTTGGCAACAAATTGTTGCTTTCGGATGAACTCCTAGTCTTGGATCACAAACACAAACAAATTTAATCAGATTTCAATTTATTTCCTGAGGGTGGTCAGAATACGTCCATTTGGTAACAAATAATGTGGGCCGAAGAGGCCATGAAAAAAACTTTCTCATGCAGCGACTCCATCCGTCGATGTTAAAAAAAAGAAAATTTTTCCCAATTCGTGGCTTCTCTGATTTTCGGTCGTGTGGATTTCGATACCAACCTCCTGGTAGTGTTGAATAATCCTATACCGTGTGGAATGAACTCATGGTTAAACAACCGAAAGCCACATGGTTTCATAGGCAATCACATTCCGAGGCAAAAGAATAGAAATTCCTCTGCTCGGAAATGCGATTGAACCAAAATTACTTGCCTGAATTTTAATAATATTAATTACAGGTTTGGTTGGGGATGAATAATCAATTGCACCAGCAATTAGATTATTCTCCCATCGGATGATGAAATGATGGCGAACACTTAGTAAAAAAAAACTTCTTTTTTCTTTAAGCGTTCGGCTACGGACTTGTACTTCGGGCGGTGGTCTTCTTCAAAATGGGGTTTCTGTCTGGCTTCCTGGAAAATATTTCTATTTTTCCAATCAGCCAACGCCCTGCCTTCCAATGAAATTTCTAACATTCTACAACTCTGTGTGTTTGTGACGTCAGAGATGGTTTGCGATTGTGGGTTTACAAGGCCTGTTTACACTTGGCGGATTTCGGTGTTCTGCATAATGATGTGAGGTAAACTTGACAGAAGATATTATTATGCATAGTATTCTGTGTTTTGAATACGTTCACATAGGGAATTGTGTCATAACGATATATTGGTTCGCAATATACGCATTTCTGAGTAATCATGATAAGTGACACCAATGGTGATTGTTCTGACCGGGTATTGAATAATTTGTCAAGTTTGACGGAGGAAATGTCATAGCTTCCACTCTGTGAATATTCTCACCTTGGATGAACAAATTATTTTGACCGGGTGGTGCCGATCTGTTTACGGTAGTTGACAGTACCAACAAATTATTACAATAATGGCATGATCACTTCTGTCATTTATTCATAATTTTGCACTCGGCAGTATCAAACGTCAAACTGATTTTGCCTATTGTCAAGTGACCATTTATAAAGAAAAGGACTTCGGAAGGGATGTCTGCTGGGCAGTAAATATCAGGACAGAGGACGAAATTTGTGTCACCGATGACGTCATCAGTACTCACATTATTCTCCGTTCTCGTCTTGCACACTAGCTGTCAACGTGAAATCTACTGGAGGACTCTGAGATTACTCCTAAAGTATTTGACAGATAATTGCTCATGTCAATTAGGAATGTAATAGCCGATTATGTCAGTCAGAATGATCTTGTATTTCCGCTAAAAATGGACTTGGCAATTTTGACATTTGTCTGTCACTCCGAAATTCTTATTGGTTATGCATTTTCGTTGGTGTACACCTCTCATTCTGCAGACTGCAGTGTAAACCGCATCATACGCAGTTTTGCGTGTAAGCCAAGCAAAAATCCATGGCGACAACTTCTAGTCGCCTATCGCTTAAAAATTCTTCTTCCATTGGAATGGCAGACTGCGCCTGTCTCAGAAATTCTCTTTCCAAAATGGAGACCGAATGGGTTCCGAGAGAAGTGGAATGCGTTCGTCGGGGTGGATTCTAAATGTGGATTCATTTTTAATGGCGGGCCATATTTAGTGCGTTCAGCACAAAGTGAGTTGTGAATCGGTTTCCCCGATAGATGGCACCGGTTACAAACATTATTTGTAATTGGAGAGCAAGAACGTTTTCCCTACAAAACTCGGAATTTCGACTAAGTCCACTTAGTCTAACTTCCAAGAAAAGGAGAGCTTCTTGCAATTGTATCCTCACATGTAGAATCTTCTTACCCTTCGTGTCAATATGACACTGCGACTCTTTACCGTCTAGTCGGTCGAAGACAAAAATAAAATGAAACTGGTACTTATGACGTTAAGTCATTGTGTAGATATTCTGCTAGATATCTGAAAACATCAAAACAAAAAAAAACCAACATATAGTTAAGTCAGGGAAATGATTTGAACCAAGTGTCTCATGCACAGCTGAGCGCCGGGCATCAGTTCAAATTTGTAAATCTGGGTTATATATCTTATAGTATATAAGGTATACATATGTCATGTCTGATACAAAAAAAAATAATATAAGTCTATTCAGCTTATTTTCTGATTAAGAGATGTGAAAGAGGGTTTTCAAATCAGGTGTAATAATAGTTGTTGAGTTTCTAATCTACCTCTTCAGATTGTTGCGGTAAATTTTACCACAACAAGTTCCACTGGCCTATTCGTTTCCTTTTTCCATTTTTCACCCCTCCTTCTCGTTGGTTCTCCAAAATGCTGGCAGAGTAGAGAGTGCGCTTGGCCATCAGCAGGAAGCCCGCTCCCAAAGCATTTTGGAAAGACAACACAAGCAGGTCTTAATGCAAATGTTGTGAAAGACAATCACAACTTTCTAACGTGCGACAGTTGGTCCACGAGATGACCGAACGCAAATGTGCGACAGGCCGTCCACAAATCCGTCCTTGATGAAGCTGTTGAGTTCAAAGTCCAGCCAACGTTTGATATGGCCGAGAGCCCAACCTAGCCTGTCTTCAACACAAAGAAAAGAAAAATGACTTTTGCATCTAGTATTTCTCTTAAATTCAATCTACACGAAGACCTACAATATTTTAATCTTTAATATGTAAAGAAAAACAATCGGGTTAGCCTTCGGATCTTTTCTCGCAAGGCGAGTGGAAGATGACAGAGAATGTACTTCCTCGAAAGATTTTCCTCCATACTGTAGTCTGGGCATGGGACGGGGACTTTGTCGAGGTTATAAATGATTTTTCGCTTTTTCTCTTAAAAAGTTGGGACTGCCAAGAATGGGTCTGAACTCGTGCATTGAGCTACTCTTGTTGCAAATATCACCATTAGCCAGGGATATTTTGCATAATTCGAATGCGTGGCTTGGGTTCAACAACGGTACACACTCTCACCAATGATACGATGTGTTGAAGCTCGCCCGTGACAGAACACCACCACAGACATTGTCTAAAAAGAGAAGAACATATAGCCATATCCAAGGCTAAATGGATGAGAAAAGTCGTCCATTTTGGACTTTTGGGTCACTTTTTGGTTTTCGACTAAAAGGCTGAGACAGAAAAATTTAAGAGTAAGCGAAAAATCATTTTTCGAGTTGATTACTTTTATTTTGAGTTTATAATAAATCTTAACGTAGAGATTTTGGCAGATAAGGCCAACGAGTTTATTTTGTGTGATTATTTTGTTTGTGAGGAAGATCTTTCGGGAGGAAATATCTCAGGCTCTGGAGAAAGGATCCTTATAGGCAGATAAGTACCCTTTTTCATTCTTTCCCATTTGTCCCAGGACAGTATTTTGCGTGTTTTGATAGTTGTGGTTTTCTAGCCAAAAGTGGCAGAAACTTGTTGATTGTGGAGTCTTCGTGCATTCGTTGTCTATCCCGAGATTGCGGGACTCGCGACCCAATTTTTACTTTCATTAACTTTCATAATCAACCCTGTCATTTTTCTCTCCTTTGTGTCTTTTGTGACACTAAATAAAACTATTAATCGTACCTACCAATTTTGTTCATTTTCATATATATTTTATCTTTTGATTTGGCCTTCCGCCATCTCTCCCAAACAATTCATTGTAAATTTTTGTTTACGAAAAAATTTAGGGTTTTGTACCTATACTGAAAGGTTTCCTTAATAAATCATTTGAATTTCCTATTTGGAAAAATAACTCGTTCGTTTTATTCCATTGGAATTCTTCTTTTCAGTTTTTATGACGGTTTGGTAATTCCTGAGAAAATTACCTGGCGCCTAACATAATTTCTCGTACACCCTGTACGAAGAATTGATTTTGATTCGTCTTCCGTTTATTCTTTTCAGAAATTCTAAATTTTATTGATACGATCAATTAAAGTATTCATCGATCAAACCCACCCCCTTCTGAGCGAACCGGCAAGCCACCTATCGAACGGTGCTAATCTCGATTTAGTTACATACCTACTTGTGCGAACGGAACTAAATTTGACATTTCTTTTTTTTATCAATCATCTTCATTCAACGAAAATTCTCATCGCGGCACGACGGGTGTGTGCATTTGTTTTGCGTTTAGTAAATAATTATTGTTTCTTGGATTCGATAAATCCATAGTCCGCGGTTTTATAGTACGTTTAGATCAAACATCATAAAGTTAAATTTATTTGTTCGCGTGTAGATTCATTTATTAATAAAAAGTAAATCGTGATAATTGGCGCAGCCAACGTGGAGCCAAGATCGTGCAAGGAATTTCTGTTTGTTTGTGTCGACTCTGTGTTGTGTTTTAGGAAAGTTGTTCTGTTTTTTTTATAATCAAAATCCTATAAAAAAGAATATTATACTTGGAGTTGTTTTTTTTAACAGGCAGATAAGCAGCAGCAGCAGGCAGCAGTTTTTTTTATCAACAAGTTTTTGTGTGCGGAGTTTTTGGAAAAGTGTGGAGCAGTGGCCAAAGGAGCAGAGAAAAAAAAGTAGAAGTAAAGTGTTGTTTGTGGCAAGGATTTGGTGAGAGTTTAATTGTTTTTTTTTGTTAATTTCGTACCTACCTTCTTCACAATTGAGATTGAACATTTCAATTGTTCAATTTCATTTGAAAAAAATTTATTTTTTTACATAATATTGATATATTTGTCTATTGACATTTTTTTTATTATTTTGGGGTGACTATTGTCATCTCTTTCTTTTTGGTGAACATTTTCTTTTAGTTTGTGATTGACTTATAATCAATTGCGAGTGAGTAGGTAGTTTTCAGTGTTACCACTTTAAGCGTTTTTTTTTGTGCTGGACTTTTTTTTCGATACTTTTTTTTAGTATTTTTTTTTTATTTTTATTTTTGATAACTGTTTTGAATATTTTTTTTTAAGAACCAATATTTTTAGATAATTATTTTTCGTTAATTCGTAGTTTTGGATAAATTTTTAAATAGGTAATTTCAAAGTGTTTTTTTTAAGTTTTGATTTTAATTGGAAAGGAATAGGCATTTTGGTATAAAGTTTTTTTTGTTGATTAAAAGTTTTAAAAGGTGTTTCAGGTGTATTACTGTTTTTTTTGTTTGCGTTTATTTTATTTATATATTTATTTTTCATTAAATTTCTTTTTTCAGATAATTTTTTTTTGTTACGTCATAGGAGTTTTGACCATTGGTTTTTTTTCATTATTTTTTTAAAGTTTTGATTTGTTTTGAATCTTCAATTATGGATATTAATAGGTTGTGTCAGGATGAGCTTTATTATGAAATGCTCAGTAGAGGGTTAGAAAAAGGGACGGTTGACGTAATGAGATCGTCACTGCGATCAGCTCGCATACTGGAACGCAGGGGTTCGGTTGAGGCATACAATAAATATCCAATTTCGTATATTGAGGATAGGGATGCAGTGCAGGAAAAGATTAGTGAGATTAGGACTCTTCTTAAGGATCAACCAAGAAATCCGAAGTCTCCGGAATTCTTGACGGTCCTTACCAAGATCGAATGGGCATTAAATAGGATAGGAAGAGCACCAGCAGAGGGGGATGAAGAGTTAGGGGAGCGAAAATCTCTCAGATTAGAGCTTTTGCTACTCTTATCAAAATTACAAGGGGACGAAGAAAAAATTCTTATGGATGGACAGGCATCGACCTCAGGCGCAGGTCAGCTGAATCAGGGCCCGATTCAGCAAACGAGGGAAATTGTACCCCCGCCGATTCGCGACGATTTAAGTAGGGTTAGTTTAGGTGGTAGTTTAGGGTTTTCAGGTTCTCAAGGACGATGTTCAGAAAGGATTTGTAGGTGGAATGTTCAGTTTACTGGGGAGCGCTGTGGTACATCAGTGAACTCATTCCTTGAGAGGGTCGAAGAACTAAGTTTAGCTCGGGGGGTTTCGGAAACGCAGTTGTTCCACGCAGTAGTTGACCTTCTTACAGGTCAGGCTCTACTTTGGTATAGGTCGGTTAGGGAGGATATTTCAAACTGGCAAGAATTTGTAGATGCTTTAAAGTTTGAATTCTTGCCAGCGAATTATGATGATCTGTTGTTAGAACAAATCAATCGTAGGACCCAAGGGAAGGAGGAGTCGTATGGAGCATATTTAGCTACCATGAGAACCATGTTTAAGAGGTTAGGAGAACTACTTTCAGAACGGAGGAAAGTGGCAATTTTGCTAAAGAATTTGGACCCTTTCTATCAAAAACAGATTGGTTTTAATAAACCACAATCCGTCAGAGATTTGGCTAGTTTAGGTAGGGACTTAGAAACTCTTAGGGCTTATGTTGAAAATTTCGAACCTCCGGCGAGAGGCAGGAATTGTATAGAACCCGAATTTGGTTATACTGCAGTTTCGGCAGTGCAACCCATAGTGGCAGTCGTCAACAGGGACGAACAGCCCAACAGAGCGGTGGAACCTAGTAGGTTGCAGCCTAATAGATCCACACAATCTGATGGAACTATTAGGTGTTTCAATTGTGGGAAGCCAGGTAATTTTTCCAGTATAGGTGTTCCGCTCCTAGGAGATGTTTTGGTTGTGGGGCTGAAGGGGTTAGTAGAAGCAATTGCCGACGGTGTTGGGGAAATGCTCAAAGGGCTCGCGCACCAGCAGGGCGGGAGTTCCGCAGAAATTAGGACGGTTGCCTGCTGGTAACCAGTCGGTGGACCAAATTCATTTGGATTTTACTTTGGAGGCAAACGGGGATGATAGGAGACCCTATTTAGGAGTTAGTATTTATGGTACTAGATTTTTAGGTTTGTTAGTTTCAGGAGCTTCTAGAACCATAACAGGTAGGGATGGATGGAGAGTTCTCCAAGAGTTAGGACTTACCTCAAATAAAGGCAATGTTAGTTCGGTATTCTTAGCCGATGGAGCAGGTGTTGAGGTCGTAGGAACTCTTAGCTTACCGATAGAAGTAGAAGATAAGGTCGTGTTAATAGACTGTCTTATTATACCATCTCTGACACATACCGTGATCCTAGGTGCAGATTTTTGGGCACTCTCGGGGATCGTCCCGGATTTGAGATCACGTATGTGGAATTTTTCGGACCAAGCTCAAGTGGTCTCGATTTGTTCTATTACAGAACGTTCAGAGTTGGACAGTAGGGAAATTAAACAGTTAGACAATTTAGTTGAAGAAGCTTTTAGGAAGATGCCAGAAGGTTTAGGTTGTACCACTATGGTGGAACATAAGATTAGGACGTCGGCGGAACCGATTGAACAACGGTATTATCCGGTTTCTCCGGCAATGCAGGAACACATAGATAGGGAATTAAACGAAATGTTAGAAGCAGGGGTAATTGAGAGGTTCAATAGTTCTTGGTCATCTCCAATACTCCTAGTTAAGAAGAAATATGGGTCTTTTAGATTTTGTGTAGATTATAGGAAGCTACATAAAAACACAGATAGAGATGCTTATCCACTGCCTTTTATTAATGCTATTTTAGACAGGCTTCGAGGCGCGAGGTTCTTGTCTTCACTTGACATTAAGTCAGCTTACTGGCAGATTCCCATGGAAGAGGAATCTAAAGCCTTTACAGCCTTCACGGTCCCTGGTCGAGGTCTCTTTCAATTTAGAAGGATGCCTTTCGGTCTTCACAATTCGCCTGCGACATGGCAGAGGTTTATCGACACAGTTTTGGGTGCCGAACTCGAGCCATTCGTTTTCGTCTATTTAGACGACATAATAATCATTGCAGAGACTTTTGAGAAACATCTCGAAATTCTGTGTGAGGTTATGAAATGCAACTTTTGCATACCATCGCTGAAGTTCTTAGGGTATATTGTGGATCGGAATGGGCTTCATGTAGACCCAGAAAAAGTGGAAAGCTTGGTTAGGATTCCAGCACCGAAGAATGTTAAGGAGATTAGGAGTTTTATAGGGACAGTTTCTTGGTACCGACGTTTTGTACCGAATTTTGCTGAATTACTTCGGCCACTGTCAGATTTGTTAAAGAAAGATAGGAAATTTACTTGGACAGAAGAGTGTGAGGCTAGCTTTAGGAAGGCAAAAGAGTGTTTGGTGACAGCACCCATACTTACTTGCCCAGATTTTAAACGACCTTTTGTCGTACAAACAGACGCTTCTGACTACGGTATCGGTGCAGTTTTGTCTCAAAACTTTGATGAAGGGGAAAAGGTTGTCTGTTACCTTAGTAGGTCTTTGAATAGGAGTGAACGCAATTGTAGTACAACAGAGAAGGAATGTTTGGCCGTACAATGGGCGGTTGAGAAGTTGCGACCATACATCGAGGGTGCTCGGTTTACGGTCGTGACTGATCATTATTCCCTGGTATGGTTAAGCAACCTTAAAGATCCACAGGGTAGATTAGCACGTTGGGCAGTTAGGCTTCAACAATTCGACTTCGAAATTATCCATCGAAAGGGGAAGGAGCATGTAGTTCCAGACATGCTATCTCGAGGAGTCCCGGAGTTAGCCGAGATCTCAGAAGAGGATACCGACCCTTGGATAATTAAAATGAAGTCAGCAGTTAATTCTAACCCGTTAGCTTATCCAGCCTGGAAAATTGAACAGGGTCATTTGTTCAAATTTATGAAGTTGTTGTTGTTCTGAGTTGTAGTGCAAGGATTTGAGCGGTACGCGGCGCGAAGGATTTGAGTGATTTGGAAGGATCAGAGGTACCTGAAATCGAGTTGGTGGTGTTGATTGGGAGCCCAGCGACGTTGTGTGTTGGGGAAAGTCTCGTACATCAGGGGTTAATAGAAACCGTTTTGTTTCTTTATACACAATGTTTATAGAGACAAATTCTTTTCTAAGAGACAAAGTGTAAAAAAAATCAAATACAAAACAAGATCAGCGTGAGAACTGTCAAAACTGTCAAGTGCGACATCTTTCATCGGTCAATCTATCTACCAACACTAGCGCCACCTGTGGGATGATAGATCAACCACGGCATTTTCAGTAAACTAACGAAAGAGTACAGGGTGATGCAAATGTAAACCTCAACAAACAAAAAAATAATACATTCTACTGATCTACTTAGGTAAACCCTCCAATTGAGTTGAACGATTACACTACAGAGGAAAAATTAAAGAAAAGTAGTCACAGTAGTAAAAAAAAAAATAACTGGTTAAAAGGCAGCGATAAGAGAAGCAACCAAACCCGCCAGTCTGTGTAGATTGAGTAGGGTTATTGGCGACTACACTGCGAAAGCACAGATCTGATCCCACTATACCTAAGCTTTATAGTGATTTAGAGTACCAGTCTACTGCATAGACATAACTACTACATTGGGGTGTTAACCTAACATTCAAACTGGATCAGACAGGTAAACGATCGAGAACACAGCTTTCACCGGATTTGGTTGGAATACCGAGCAAAAAACCAAACTCTCGCAAAATGCCTGAAAGTTCGGACGAAGAATCAGCCAAATTAGACGAAACAGTCGTAGAAATGACCACCTGGGACACGATGATGGAACAATTTCGAAGAATCATACAGGAAGAAATGAAGGGCAATAAGGCCACAGTAGATTTGCATTCAAAAGAAATAGAAGAATTGAAAAAAGAAAATTCCAATCTCAAAAACAAAATAAAAGAACTTGAAGAACACAAAGAAGAGAGCTTAAGAAAAAACGAAACGTTCGATAAATTCACAAGAAAAAACAATCTCATTTTTAAAGGATTCGAGAAGGGTGCACTGGAAAAAAATGATATATGGATGCTATGCAAAAGTATCCTTAAAATAAATGAGAATTTTGAAATCGTAAGAATTTTAAGAATAGGAAGAGGTGATAAGAAGAATTTGCTTGTCGAGTTCGAAACACACTCAGCAGTAGTAACAATCCTACAAAATACTTCTAAGCTAGCCGGAACAAATTATGGTATTCAAAGAGATATGACACAGAAAGAAAGAGAGCATCACAATAATCTGCTACGAATAAGAAATGAAATCAGAAAAACTGATAAATCAAAGTCAATTAAGTTCAAGGGCAGAAGCTTGGAAATAGAAGGCAAAATATTTACGGTGGTGGCGAATGAGCTGCAAAGTGAGGGGAAACCAGCTGCTGCGGTTCTTGGTCAATTGTATAACAAGGATTTCACAAAAATAGATTTTCATCTGGAATCCAATAAAGCTGAAACCTCTTCAGATTAGCAGTTAGATGTCTGTTGCGATGAAAAATTAGATATAAGAGATTATAATAAAACTGAAATTAAAATTGTTTCCTACAATGTGTCAGGACTAGCAAATAAACTAATAGTCCCAAATTTTTTTAATTATCTGTGTAAATTCAACATTTTTTTATTGTATGAAACATTCCTTATGGATCATTTTGAGAGATATGAAAAATTTTTCCCAGGATATGAATTAATATGGACACCGGCAGTACGCTCGGCGCAATTTGGAAGAGCCAGTGGTGGACTACTAGTTGGCATTAGTCGAGTTATTAACAATGGCCTAAGAATTGAGTGCACAAAATCGTTGGATAGAGACGTTATCCGCATCGTCTCAACCAACAGTGAACTATATGTGCTGCCTACATAATCTTAATTGTAACAAATGGGAAGAAGACTACCTAGTGTTTAATAGAATCCTACAGGAATCAAATTTTCAAAACGTGATTGTCATGGGAGATTTCAATGTACGAATAGGAGAAAGCCAAACACTAATGGAAGAACAAACTGCATACCTCAATGTACTTCTTAAACCAGAACGAAATTCCAAGGACAAGGTAATAAACAACAAAGGAAAACGGTTTATTGAGACGTGCAACGATGCGGGTATTGTAATACTAAACGGGCGTACACCGGGTGATTATGAAGGAAATCTCACCTTCATAAGTTCTGTTGGTTGCTCAGTTAACGACATTTGTGGAGCCTCATATAATGTACTTGGACAAGTGAAAGAACTTGTAGTAGAAGAGATGGTCTACTCAGACCATATGCCTCTTGTATTAACTTTACAATTATCTGGCTCTCAACCTTCTGAAGAATTGAGTCTTCTTCCCAAGCTAGTTTGGTTGCATCAAAATGGAAACAATTACAAAATTGGAATTCAACAAAGGATTCTGACAAAAGAAGTAGGTGATTTTGGAGTGGACAGTTGGACGACAGAAGGGATAATATCAATCATCAAGGAAACAGTTGGTGAACAGAGAAATCTAGCAAACAAAAAGAGTTTTAAAGAAAGTTGGTTTGATGCAGCGTGTATGGCCCTAAGGAAAAATGCTTTTAAATGGCTTAACAGATGGAGAAGGGATACCACAGAAATTCTGAAAAAAATATTCCTTGAAGCAAATCGAAAATACAAGCAAACCTGTAAGACGAAAAGAAAGCTCTACTATCAAGCGTTATGTATCAGTCTTAGAAACGTACGGAATACAAAAGATTGGTGGGACATTGCAAACAAATTACGAAATAAGAATCACAGAATAGGACCAAATATAAAAAGCAGTGATTTTAAAGATCATTTCCAAAGGCTCTTGAACCCTCCACTCCAAGCCATAGTAACACTGGAAGACACGATAGAAGACAGTTGGGATGAACAGCTAGATGGCGAGATTACGAACTTCGAAATCCAAGAAGTACTGAGCAAAGCTAAGACAAACAAAGCTGCCGGATTCGACCGTGTCCCGTATGAATTTTTTATTCACGCACCACAGGTACTCTTGGATCGTCTGGTTGGAATCTACAATAGGATCCAACACACAGAAAGCGTTGAACCATCTTTTAAGAAATCGTTGATCTTTCCCATATACAAAAAAGGAGACATAAACCACGCACAAAACTACAGAGGAATCTCTTTTATGGATGCCATGGCGAAAATTTACACGGGCATACTACTGAAAAGACTACAGGATTGGGAAAAAAGAAACAGTATTCTGAACGAATTTTAAGCAGGGCTTAGAGAGGGATATAGCACCTCAGATAATATATTCAATCTACTAAACATTGTCAAAATCAGGATGAATGAAGGCTACAAAACTTACTGCTTCTTTGTAGATTTCAAGGCAGCGTTCGACAGTATTTGTCGAAATGCTCTGTTTGTCAAGCTAAAAAGAATTGGTATGTCAACAAAATTTCTTAACATAATAAAGGATCTCTATGCAGGGACCGCAAGTGCAGTATGGGATGGAAAAAATCTATCAGAGTGGTTTGATACAGAAATGGGTGTGAAACAGGGGTGTCTTCTAAGTCCTATGTTATTTGCACTATTTATTAATGATGATGAATATTGCCAAATGTGGAACCTCATCATTAATCTAGAGAAGTCAAAAATTTTTATATTTAGAAAAAATGGAGGCAGAAGAAGTAATAAAGAAAGATGGACTCTCGGAACAGAAGGAATTGAGGTGGTCAACAAGTATAAGTACTTGGGTCTATGGCTGACACCAGGGTTGAGTATGACCGAACATTTCAATGAAAGAGCTCAGCAAGCAAAAACAAGCTTAAACTTGACTTGGCATACTTTTGTTTCAAAAAAGGACATCGGTCATTCATCAAAACTAGAATTGTTTAACGCAGTAGCAAGATCAATCTTGGGGTATGGGGCACAAGCTTGGGGACATCAGCAATACGATGAAATGGAAAAGGTCCAACGATATTTTCAAAAAAAAATCATGAAAGTACCAACATCATCTCCAAACTACATGCTTACCTTGGAACTTAAACTAAAACCGCTTTTTATTTACACAATGAAATGTCACATGACTTACATTAAGAAAGTACTCTGTGTGTATGACGAGAACCGCCTCCCACATATATTGGCTAATATAATAGTAACCAAAAATATATACTGGGTAACACAATGGACGAATATACTAGAAGGAAGGCATATCCATGAGGTTGTTGGAAACAATAGGTTATTCCAGAATGCACTAGATTTGGCTTATACGCAAATAATGGAAAGAGAATGGGATGTGGCATTACAAAGAGCGCAAGCGTCAACATCACATGGACTGTATAATGTCCTCAACTACACTGACGGAAATAGATACCTTCAGGAAGAGAGGAGCTCATCTGAAATAGGATGGATTTTTAAAGCAAGAGGAGGACTTCTGTTTCTGAATGGTACATTTTCAACGAGCAACAGAAGTAGTCAGTGCACCTTGTGTAACCTGAGAGAAGACGAAACATTTATCCACTTTTTTGGAATATGCCCAGTTTTCAAGGAACTACGACTGATATATTTTGGGTTAAGAGCACTGAGTACGGAAAACATGGTGAACATCCTTAATGGCGACGGGAACTGGATCTCATTGGTAAAATACCTATCTCTAGCTATAAAATATCGCTCCGAACTCATAAGAGAATATAATGGATAAAACAACAACACAGCTACAATTACATCAACATCAACAAAACCAATAGTATACCAACGCCAACTACACAAACAACGACAACAGCAACAGCAACACACGCAAAGCAGCAAGGACAAAAACAACAACACACACAATAGCAGCAAGTACAACAACAACAACACACGCAATAGTAGCAACGACAACAACAACAACACAAGCAAAAGCAGCGGGAACAACAACAACAACAACACACGCAATAGCAGCAAGGACAACAACAACAACACACGCAATAGCAGCAAGGACAACAACAACAACAACACAAGCAATAGCAGCGGGAACAACAACAACAACACACGCAATAGCAGAAAGGACAACAACAACAACACAAGCAATAGCAGCAAGGACAACAACAACAACAAACGCAATAGCAGCAAGGACAACAACAACACAAGCAATAACAGCGGGAACAACAAAAACAACAACACACGCAATAGCAGCAAGGACAACAACAACAACACAAGCAATAGCAGCGGGAACATCAACAACAACAACATCACACGCAATAGCAGCAAGGACAACAACAACAACACACGCAATAGCAGCAAGGACAACAACAACAACACAAGCAATAGCAGCGGGAACAACAACAACAACAACACACGCAATAGCAGCAAGGACAACAACAACAACAACAAAATCAACAAACAACAACATCAACAACCACAAAAGCACCAGTACTAAGATTAACATAAGGAACTACTTAAAAGAGGATCAGGATACTTCATTGCAACAGACGACTCAATAGAGCCATTGATGCAAACAAAAATGTTTAATGTTAAAATGAATGAAATATATTAATCAGAATTTATACATTTTCATATATATTTAAATTTTTAATTTTTAATTATTTTTTTTTTAATTTCCGAATTTTATTGTTAAATTGAATTTTTTTGAATAAACAATTACTTACTTACTTACTTACTTACTTAAAGGTCAACCACATTGTCGTTCACGAAAATAATCAGGAATGGAAGAGGGTTTTAGGGAAGGAGGAAAGATTAAACATTTTACAGGAGTTTCATGATGGTCCTCTAGCGGGACACATGGGAGTTAGAAAAACTTTTGCCAGGATCGGGTCAAAATTTTATTGGCCTAAGATGAGAGGTGATATCACCAAATATGTTAGGAATTGTAGAGTTTGCCAACAGGTGAAGCCGGTGAATGAGAAGCCAGCTGGGTTAATGACGGAAAGAGTAGGGATTACTTCACCATGCGAAATGATCTGTGTAGATCTTGTAGGTCCGCTTCCAAAGTCCAGTAGGGGTTTCATTTATATTCTCACCGTCGTTGATTATTTTACTAAATTTCCACTTCTTTTTGCGTTGAGGTTTGCTACTGCGAAAGCAATTTGTAGGGAACTTGAGGAAAATGTTTTTCTTTTATTTGGTATCCCGAGGGTGGTCGAATGTGACAACGGCCCGCAATTCCGATCAAAGGAATTGAAAACGTTTTGCCAAGCGTACGCGTCACGATTGAACTTTACAGCTCATTATCATCCGCAGGCAAATCCTGCGGAAAGAATCAATCAAATAATCAAGACGACATTAAGAGCTTACGTCAGTGAGAATCACCGAGTTTGGGACTCACAACTTTCGAAAGTTGCGTGCGCTATTCGCACGTCACAACACGTGACGTATCCCCGTACTTCGCAAATTTTGGGAGGGAGATGGTAACTTCTGGTCAAGAAGTACCAAAAGTTGGAGATTCGTCGGAAACTGTTCAAGATCTAGGGCAGATCGAAGAACGTTTCAAAAAGCTAAGGATTGATATTGGCAAAAAGCTTTAGGCTGCAAGCCACAAATCTGCTCAAGCTTACAATTTACGTCGGAGGGATGTTCAATACCGTCCCGGCGATTTTGTATGGCGCAGAAACTTTTCTCTTTCGGATGCCGCGAATTATTATGCAGCCAAGTTAGCACCGAAGTTTGTCGGTCCGTTAAAAATTAAGAAGCGTGTGTCACCTTGGACATACATTTTAGAAGATGATAAAGGTAAAGAGTGTGGGAAATGGCACGCTAAAGATTTAAAACCGTTTTCAGATGCATCCAATACTTAACGTAATTTTGTACTTTTTTCTCTCAGTTTTTTTTTACTTTTTCTCTTAAATTTTCTTTTGCTTTTCTGATGGAAATCCTTTGTCTTTTTTCTCATCCTTGGTTCTTCTTCAGAAATGATTTACAGTGCTTTCGAAATGTAAAGTCATTTCTTGGGAGGTAAGGGGGGGATTTGTTGCGGTAAATTTTACCACAACAAGTTCCACTGGCCTATTCGTTTCCTTTTTCCATTTTTCACCCCTCCTTCTCGTTGGTTCTCCAAAATGCTGGCAGAGTAGAGAGTGCGCTTGGCCATCAGCAGGAAGCCCACTCCAAAAGCATTTTGGAAAGACAACACAAGCAGGTCTTAATGCAAATGTTGTGAAAGACAATCACAACTTTCTAACGTGCGACAGTTGGTCCACAAATCCGTCCTTGATGAAGCTGTTGAGTTCAAAGTCCAGCCAACGTTTGAAATGGCCGAGAGCCCAACCTAGCGTGTCTTCAACACAAAGAAAAGAAAAATGACTTTTGCATCTAGTATTTATCTTAAATTCAATCTACACGAAGACCTACAATATTTTAATCTTTAATATGTAAAGAAAAACAATCGGGTTAGCCTTCGGATCTTTTCTCGCAAGGCGAGTGGAAGATGACAGAGAATGTACTTCCTCGAAAGATTTTCCTCCATACTGTAGTCTGGGCATGGGACGGGGACTTTGTCGAGGTTATAAATGATTTTTCGCTTTTTCTCTTAAAAAGTTGGGATTGCCAAGAATGGGTCTGAACTCGTCCATTGAGCTACTCTTGTTGCAAATAATATCGAATTATGCAAAATATCCCTGGCTAATGCAGGGTATTTTGCATAATTCGAATGCGTGGCTTGGGTTCAACAACGGTACACACTCTCACCAATGATACGAAGTGTTGAAGCTCATCCGTGACAGAACACCACCACAGACATTGGCTAAAAAGAGAAGAACATATTTTGGATATGGCTAAATGGACGAGAAAAGTCGGCCATTTTGGACTTTTGGGTCACTTTTTGGTTTTCGACTAAAAGGCTGAGACAGAAAAATTTAAGAGTGAGCGAAAAATCATTTTTCGAGTTGATTACTTTTATTTTGAGTTTATAATAAATCTTAACGTAGAGATTTTGGCAGATAAGGCCAACGAGTTTATTTTGTGTGATTATTTTGTTTGTGAGGAAGATCTTTCGGGAGGAAATATCTCAGGCTCTGGAGAAAGGATCCTTATAGGCAGATAAGTACCCTTTTTCATTCTTTCCAATTTGTCCCAGGACAGTATTTTGCGTGTTTTGATAGTTGTGGTTTTCTGGCCAAAAGTGGCAGAAACTTGTTGATTGTGGAGTCTTCGTGCATTCGTTGTCTATCCCGAGATTGCGGGACTCGCGACCCAATTTTTACTTTCATTAACTTTCATAATCAACCCCGTCATTTTTTGAAGTGAAACTTCTTTATCGGCGTTGGAAAAAAATTTATCGTCACATTTTTCGGTTACGCGTCACATTTTTTCGTTACGCGCAATCTTTTTCTTGTTTTGATTCCATCACTGCACATAGCCATGGAGCGAGAGTAGGGAGCAAGCGAGTCAGATAGACCGAGAGAGAGAGTGATATAGAGCTAACGTCGCATCACGCACAGTGCCATGGGGAGAGAACTATAGGTTAGGTTAGGTTAGGTTTGTTTTATAAAAGCACAAACTGGTTCTGCATATCAACTGTAGGAAGGTCGGCGGTAGTGGGAAAAAAATTCTTGGTTAAGGATAATTCAGTACGACATAGGTACATTATGTACCTACATACATAAATATTAAAAAACTATTTTATCACCAAAAATAAAAATATGTACAATTAAGGCTTAAAGTTTGATTTACAAAAAAATAGTAATTGAGCTCAGCGAGCATGTTTTACAAAAAAAACTAAGAATTTTTTGTTGTTTCCCGAAAACCGAATAATGACAATTGTTATTTTTATAGTCTAGGTAAGTAATGAAAAAATACAAGACTTAAATTTCATTTCTAAAGGCTATCCCTACTCTAATAAACTATTTTTCAATTCCAGTTTCAAACTGCTGTTAAATCGATTGCATTTAAGCTGAATATTGTGCTTTCAATAACGTCCCCTTCCAGTCACCCAGAATCGTGAGAGGGTCAAGCCACGTTTTTTTATTGCACCCTTATTTATTTCTGAAACACAATAGCGACCTGATAAATAATATATCAATACTAAAGTGATCAACAAAATCAAAGGCTTTATTTTAATTCTAATTCCTGTGGATTTTTAACAAAAGTAAGTAATTATATCTCTTTTTCTAATACTTGGGTGGGATTGTGGTATTTATTTTTTTAAATTTAAGATATTTAAGGTTAACCTCAGTTTCTGATTGTAACTATCGGTCAATGTATATGATTTCATTAAAATGGTATTTATTAATTAATACGACTGCTAATTTAATGAACATCAATTAATTGGCATAAAGTATAAATTCTGAAATATGTTATATAATTTTTGTAAATCAATTAACTAATTTTTGTAGATTCAATGATGGAAGAATCCACAAATCCTGAGGAATCTTCGAATGCAATTACTATACAAGTTGATGTCCATCATCGGCATTATTCACAACTCAGTGCATCAATCGCTACCACAAGCCATGACTGTGTGAATGAACCTGAAACAACGAGTGATCTTCCTTCAATCCACCGTGATTATCCAAAAACAGCTGCACAGCGAATGGCAGAGTATAGAGCTCGGAAAAAAAAGGAAACTCCAATAGTGAATCATCGAAAACATAAAAAATCAGACGCAGAGCGTGCAAAAGAGTATAGAGCCCGAAAAAAAGCGAAGATCCAATCAGCAGGTAAAAGTTTTTCAGTTATCTACGATCAAAATTATGATTTATTTCGTAAATTGATTAATTAATTCTTTTTAGATTCAATAATGGAAGAATCCACAAATCCTGAAGAATCTTCAAATGCAATTACTGTACAAGTTGATGTCCATCATCATCATTGTTCACAACTCAGTGCATCAATCGCTACCACAAGCCATGACTGTGTGAACGAACCTGAAACAACGAGTGATCTTTCTTCAATCCACCGTGATTATCCAAAAACAGCTGCACAGCGAATGGCAGAGTATAGAGCTCGGAAAAAGAAGCAAACTCCAATAGTGAATCATCGAAAACATAAAAAATCAGACGCAGAGCGTGCACAAGAGTATAGAACCCGAAACAAGGCTCAAATCCAAGAACACACAAGCCAAAGTCAGAACTTTGTTGAGTCAACAGCAATTCAACAATCAGAGCATGAAACTAATCATCTGGCTTACACGGATTTTCATCGTCATCATCTGGCTCATGATGAATTTCAAAAGAAATTTGTTCGAAATTCATTTGGTTATGTGTGCTCAGTTTGTGAAAGACTGTGGTTTAAAGATGACTTACGATCTGCATCCCTTCAACATGATGCAATCTTGAAAACAATAGTTCCTCATCTTGATATAAAGGACGTTGCTCTCTGTAATACCTGTGTAGCATCTTTAAATAATAATAGTATTCCTGTGATGGCTTCTTATAATGGATTCAAATTTCCGAAGAAGCCCGATTATTTACCGCCATTAGACTTAGTATCTGAACGATTGATTTCTCCGCGAATCCCATTCATGCAGATTAGGAGATTAAGACACGTTAACGGTCAGTATGGTATTTATGGACAAATAATCAATGTTCCAGTGTCTATTGATTCAATGGTTCGTACTCTCCCCAGAAGTTTATCTGATGATCACTGTATCAATGTGCACATTAAACGCAAGAAAATCCATAAATCGAGTTATTTGCATGGTATAATAAACAAAGGTACAATAAAGATTTGGCTTCAATTTTTATTAAAGTCGCCATTATATACTATGTATGATATCAAAATTGATGAATCCTTTTTCGAAAACAATGACATTGATACTATACCTCAAGATGAAATAAGCGAACACGTACCAATCGAAGAAAGTCTGGTATCTCAGCAGCAAACATTGATGTGGAATGAAGAAAAATATTTAAGATTAGCCCCAGGAGAAAAAAATCTTCCACATAGTTTACTTTTTGATGAACACGCGGAGGAATTGTCTTTTCCTGCAATTTATTTGGGCCAATTTCGTACGTTTCGTGATGGAGTACGAGTAACTCCATATACAATGGCTACAAGTGAACTTAGACGCTCGGACCGTCGTGCTGTTACTCCACATCATGTATTATACGTGGCAATGAAAATAATGAGACTTCGAGTTCGTGATTCATTAACAGTTGCCTTCAAACATATAGGAAAAGACACAAAAATCACACGTGAACAAATTGAAAATGAAGATTATGTCAACAATTGCATTGAAACTAATTTTGCATTTCTGAAATCAATTCCCAATTCATTATGGTACTGGGCTGATAAAAAGAAAAATTTATTTGCAATGATTAGACAGCTAGGTAAACCAACAATATTTCTCACTATTAGTGCAAATGAAATTGGATGGACTGATTTACTTCAATTATTATATAAGTTGAAAAATAATGGAGCCGAATTATCAAAAAAAGATGCTGAAGAATTACACTATCTTGAAAAAGTTACTCTGATTAATGAAGATTCTGTAACGTGCGCAATCTATTTTAATAAACTGGTAAACGTACTCTTGAATATATTACAGTCTCCTAAGAAGAGTCCGTTTGGAAAATATTATGTGATGCATTATTTCAAAAGAATTGAATTTCAGCACCGAGGTAGTCCACATGCCCATACATTACTGTGGCTTGCAAATGCACCGAATGATGCTTTAGGCGAGAATAAAATGGATGCAATTTCACTGATTAATCATCTTATCTCGATTTCATCGAAAGAAGCATCAGGGCATATAAAATTACAAACACACAAGCACTCATTCACCTGTTACAAAAGAATATCGGCTCATAGACCTCAACAATGTCGTTTTGAAGCTCCATTCTTGCCTTCTCGTTCTACAGAAATTTTATTACCTATGCAACAGGGTGAAATTGGTTTTAATCGTTATTTGCAATCTTACAGAAATATTCGAATTAATCTCGAAAATAATGATTATGAGGATTTTGATAGTTTTTATCAGCAAAATAATATTTCATCAGATGATGAATATCGCAATATACTTCGAGCGGGAATCAAGAGACCAAGAGTTTTCATAAAACGCGAACCCAGTGAGAAATGGCATAATCCATTTAATCCGTTTATTCTGAATCTGGTAAAATCGAATATGGACATTCAGTTCATAACAGAGGAATATTCGTGTGCCCAGTATGTAGCTGAGTATGTCAATAAAACAAATCGCGGAATAAGTAATTTACAACGTGAAATCATCAAATGTATGGATGAACACCCTGAGTTCGATGTTGTGGAAATCACAAGAAAATTGGGAGTTGAGATGCTGAACAGTGTTGAAATACCAAATCAAGAAGCTGCCTGGTATCTTTTAAGAGAGCCGATGTCGAAAAGCTCTTCTGTTATAGTTTATATTCCAACGATGTGGCCGGAGGAGCGGCAAAAACTCAAGAAAACCACTAAAGAGCTAGATGAAATGGGAATTGATGATGATTCAACTGACATTTGGAAAGAGAACTGGTTCACAAAGTATCAAAAAAGGCCTGAAGAATTAAGTGATGTCACGCTTGCTCAATTTGTTGCTTATTATAATGTTCACGGCGATGGAAAAGTTACAAAACGGCAAAAGCCTCGAATAATTCGTTATCGCAGTTATAACATGTCTCAAAATTTGTCAGATTATAAACGGGAAATGGTAACTTTACATATTCCGTTTAGGAGTGAAGATGAAGAAATTTTAGCTGAAATGAAGTTTATTGAAATTTATACTACTAATGAAAATTTGATTTTACAACGCAGACAAGAATTTGAATCGAGCTTAGATATTCTCAAAACTATAGAGATTTGTCGTGATTTGTGTCGTGAGGACGGAATTGATGATGATAATGAACCGGAAGAAAATATTATTGCTGAGCAAAATCCATTTCAGCATTTGTATGATAATCCAGATGCCATCGTTAATGATGATATTCGTTCAGCGACGTTACATAAATTGGGAATTATTGCAAAAAGAAGGGAAAATTTAATGGCCAACGAGGATTTTTATAATTTGATGAGAATGGCTAATGAAAAACAAAAAAGATTATTACTTCATGTTATTTATCATCTTTTATCATCAGATAATGTTCCATTTCAAATATTTTTTACAGGCCCCGCTGGATGCGGTAAAACATTCGTAATTAAACTTTTGATGGAAATTTATAATCGTTACACTGACAATGACGGATACTGTAATGCATATATAACTTGTGCTTCAACGGGTAAAGCTGCAGTGGCGATCGCAGGAACAACTGTTCATACAGCTTTGAAAATATCATTATCAAGGTTGCTTCCTTTAAGTAACGAAACTGCCCAGCAATATAGAACATTGTTTAAATATGTTAAAGTTATTATTATTGATGAGATAAGCATGATCAGCGCTCAATTATTGATAAAAATTGATTCGAGATTAAAACAAATCACTGGTAACTTTCAATCGAACTTCGGAGGATTAGATATTATTTTTATCGGAGACTTACGTCAATTACCTCCAGTTCGCGCTACTCCTATCTACAAGCAACCTAAACAGACTATTGTTGGACCAATATTATGGCGAAATCTTAAATTTTATGAACTAGATCAAGTTATGCGTCAAGCCAATCAACAGTTTTCGTCAATACTTACAAAAATCGGAAATGGTGAACGTCTCGATGAAATTGAAATATCTGTCATTGAATCTCGTTTTTATTCTGTAGAAGAAGCTGCAACTAAGTGTCCTCAAGGTATTCGATTATTTAATACAAATCACGCAGTCACTGAGTATAATAATCAAATATTGAACTCTTATTCAGAAAAAATAATTTCTACTGCAAAAGATGTTTATAGTGGATGTACTTCCAAGGAACAAGAGACTTCTGTGCATCAAAAACTACATAAAATGTCCTTAATTGATACAAATGGATTGCCTTACCTAACAACATTTGTAATAAATATTTATTACATGATTACTACAAACATTGATGTATCTGACAGATTAGCAAATGGTGCTGTTGGGAAGTTAGTTCATGCAGAAACCGATATCGATGGAGTAGTTAAAATAGCATGGCTTGAATTTCCAGCATTACCTCGAATTGGTGAAAAATTGAGACGTAAAGCAGCGGGTCACGCAGCAGAAAATAATATCAGTCGAATGGCTGTACCAATTGTACAAAGATCTTCTACAATTCCGCTCAATAATAACAAAACTATACTTGTTAAACGTACTCATATTCCGTTGGTTTGTGCTTGTGCTACTACCATTCATAAATCACAAGGCAGCACATTTCCGGAAATTGTTTATGAATATGAGAAACATCACAGCCAATCGTTGTTATATGTTGCTTTATCCCGTGTTACGAGTATTGAAGGATTGTATATAACGACTCCAAATAATGACAAAACATTTTATCATGGTCGAAGAACGTCAACGTCCACCATCGATTTACAAGCGGAATTTAAACGATTGTCTCTGAATAAAGTAGAAACTATAAATGAACATTTGATTAAGTTCATGAACAAAAGAAGAGGTTTGTCACTTTTTATTTTCAATTGTCAAAGTCTTAGAGCTCATATAGATGACCTGGATGATTCAATTGTGAAAAATTCAAATGTTTTAGTTCTATCTGAAACATGGCTGAACAATGACAGTCAAGTAAATATCACTAATTTTAAATGCATTGCAAAATTTAAACGGCTGAGCACGAGAGCAGGAGGTGTAGGAATATATCATAATTCTAATGATGTTGTTAATGTTGTGACTTCATCGATAGATTTTTCTGTTTTTTCTCCTGACTTTCATGGGTCACTAGCATCAGCAGTTGGTGATTTATGTATGGCTCAATGCCAAATGGAAAATGGGATGAAAATTTTGATTGTTGCACTGTATATATCTCCTAATCAGAAGTTGGACGATATTATTAATTTTCTTCACCATTCATTGTTGCCGTACACAAGTGAAGGTGCCTCTTTACTCGGTAACAATAATTATAAAATACCGATGATTTTAAGTGGAGATTTTAATGTCAATTTTGCATCGGAAAAATCTTTGAAGCTAGTTGAATTTCTGAAAGATAAATTGAATTTATCCATGAAAAACAGTCCTCAAACGTCAACAACAAGATCTGGCACTACAATTGATGGAGTTTTTACTCGGTCACTAAATTTCGTGGAATGTAAACCATATATTTCATATTTCAGTTACCATAAGCCATTAATTACAAAAATATATAATGACGATGACAATGATAGTAATAATTCTATTACAATTAATGAAATGCTGTAATAATCTTAGTAGCAAAAAGGTAAAGTGAAATAATTGTATTATTTGTATTCATGTCTATGATAATAAAATCCTTTTGTTTAAACTTTATCTAATTTAACTTTATTTAACCAATTTCTAGAAAGTTGCATGTAGATCATTTTTCGAAAAATAAGGCCATAAAGAAGTTTCACTTCTTACGTGTGTACACTAGTACACGCACACATTTTTTTCTCCTTTGTGTCTTTTGTGACACTAAATAAAACTATTAATTGTGCCTACCAATTTTGTTCATTTTCATATATATTTTATCTTTTGATTTGGCCTTCCGCCATCTCTCCCAAACAATTCATTGTAAATTTTTGTTTACGAAAAAATTTAGGGTTTTGTACCTATACTGAAAGGTTTCCTTAATAAATCATTTGAATTTCCTATTTGGAAAAATAACTCGTTCGTTTTATTCCATTGGAATTCTTCTTTTCAGTTTTTATGACGGTTTGGTAATTCCTGAGAAAATTACCTGGCGCCTTACATAATTTCTCGTACACCCTGTACGAAGAATTGATTTTGATTCGTCTTCCGTTTATTCTTTTCAGAAATTCTAAATTTTATTGATACGATCAATTAAAGTATTCATCGATCAAACCCACCCCCTTCTGAGCGAACCGGCAAGCCACCTATCGAACGGTGCTAATCTCGATTTACATACCTACTTGTGCGAACGGAACTAAATTTGACATTTCTTTTTTTTACCAATCATCTTCATTCAACGAAAATTCTCATCGCGGCACGACGGGTGTGTGCATTTGTTTTGTTTTGCGTTTAGTAAATAATTATTGTTTTCTTGGATTCGATAAATCCATAGTCCGCGGTTTTATAGTACGTTTAGATCAAACATCATAAAGTTAAATTTATTTGTTCGCGTGTAGATTCATTTATTAATAAAAAGTAAATCGTGATAAGATCTTTGGTATGGCAAGTGGATTTGTGGCCTCGCCTATCCTCTACTTCGTAAAGGTTGTTACCGATTATTTTGTTCACACGAACTTTGACAAATTTCGGGCACAACTTTGCACTCAGGTGCTTGGTTGCGTCACTCAGAATTTGATTTCTTTTATAGATCCCATCACCTATCTTGAACATCACTTTCCTACTGCGAAGGTTGTAAGTCTTCTCGTAGGCATCGTGAGTTTTGATTAACGCTTGCTTCAAATATGAATGGATGATGGTCATCCTAGCGACCTTGGGCAACCAATCTATCTCCGAACAGTTCAGTCCACCCAACTCTCTCAAAAGACGATAGTCTGCCCCATGTTCTATCATACGCTGACCAAACAAGGCCTCGTATGGAGACATGGAAAGAGTTGAATGCACTGTCGTGTGCAGCGCACTACTGATGGAAGACAGATGGGCATCCCAGTCCGTCTGTCGAGGATTGACATACGACCTGATGGCCGCAAGGATTGAACGGTTCACGCGTTCACTTGCGTTCGACTGGGGAGCATACACTGCTGTACGGTAGTGTCTGATCCCAAAAATATCCAACAACTTCTGAAATTCTTTACCAATGAATTGTGTGCCGTTGTCAGAGAGAAGACTCTCCGGCACTCCATAAACCAAAAATATATCGTCTTTCAGGAATTTTATCACGCTCGCGGCTGTTGCCTTGCGCAGTGGTTTAATAAAGACGAACTTTGTCAGCTGATCCAACACTATGGCGATGTAAGCGTTACCAGATTTCGACCTGGGATACGGACCGAGAAAGTCGACATATAAGTGTTGAAACGGTCTATCCACTTCAAAACTGTCTCCCATCTCCGCTCGTAACGTCATGTTGGCTGCTTTACTGGTCTTACATGTCTCACACCGGTCTACGTAAAGTTTGACCTGCGTGTACATACCGGGCCAGTAAAATCTATCTCTCAACCGATATAGTCTTTACCACTCCGCCATGCGGCGGATTATGGGCCAATGCGATCAGAGATTCGGTCATCTCTGATGGGACCCACAACTTCCAAGTTAGATCATCCGCCAAGGGATTACCAACCGCATGTTTAGTGCGTTTGTAAATGTATCCTTCCGACACTTTGAGATCAGGTAGTCGTTCCTGTTCCTTCCTGATATGACTGATGATATCAAGATAACCTTCAGACTTAAAGGACGGATCCTCAAGATCGATGTGGAGTACCTCCGAGGCACCGATCTGTGGAAGACATGAAAGGAAAGCAGACACTGTCAAGTCATCGTCTTCATAAGCTCTGGATAGAGCGTCTGGCACGACATTTAATGTTCCCTTCCGATGCTCCACCACGAAATCGAAACCTTGGAGACGCATACTCCACCTCGCTAATCTTCCGGTTGGATCCTTCATAGTCATCAGCCATTTCAGGCTGGAATGATCTGTAATCACGCGAAAATGGTATCCCTCAACGTACGATCTGAACTTCTGGATACCCTCTAAAGCTGCTAAGCACTCGCGCTCTGTCACCGAATAGTTTTTCTGCGCAGCATTCAGTTTCCGGGAGAAGTAGTATATAGGCTGCTCCGCTCCGGATTCGTCCCGCTGACAGAGTACACATCCGATGCCAGTCGCGGATGCGTCGCAGAGAATGATGAATTCCTTGGAGAAGTCTGGATTGACCAATACAGGCGCTGAAGTCAAAGCCTGTTTGATTTGCAGGAATGCTTCAATAGCTTCTGGACCGAGCTTGAAGACTTTTCCCTTTTTCAGTGTCTCGGTCAAGGGTGCGGCTAGGGTGCTGAAATCCTTAACAAATCGCCGATACCATCCTGCCATACCGAGAAATCATCGGACTTGGCGAGTTGTGGTTGGTAAAGGGAAGTTAGTGATTGCTGTAATCTTTTCAGGATCAGCTTTCAAGCAACCCTGACCGACCTTATAACCGAGATAGTGAAGCTCATCAAAACAAAACTTCGACTTCTCGACGTTAATCGTCAGTCTTGCATTCGTCAAACACTTTCCGACTATCTCCAGAGTCTGTATGTATCATCCAAGTACAGGAATACTTGATCTCGCAATCCTGATGGGATTACGCGACTCATCAGGTAGCTCAAACTTTGTGCTGCATTACATAGACCGAAGGGCATGACCTTAAATTGGTACAGTGGTCGGCCAGGTACCGTAAAAGCGGTCTTTTCCCTTGAACTTTGCTCCAGCGGTATCTGCCAAAACGCATCCTTCAGATCCACGCTAGAAATATAACGTGTTTCTGTCAGACGTGCCAGCAGCCCCTCAATATGCGCAATAGGACGAGCATCTTTCTTGGTTACTGAGTTCACCTTCCGAAAGTCCAGACACAATCGGTTCTTACCAGGTTTGCGAATTTGCGGTAATCTCGTACCACGACACACCATAGCTATTTCGAATACATCCTAGACGGAATAAGAAATCGTCCACAGCCATGTTCTTCCCGTCGAATTTTAGTCCCCATTTGTGGAATGGATGGACACGGTTCGAAGAAGTGGCATTTGAGGGTGGTGGTCTGGGAGGCGAAACCGGTGACTCGTCGTTGAAATTAAAAGCGTTTACCCGCTCCAAGAATTCATCTAAATTAGAGCCTAGAGGCATTTGTGCAGGGTTGACATCCGACAAGGGTGGCACTCTAGCATGCTCGTAGTGTGGCGTATAGCAATCTGCTAAATCGATATTATCGATAGGCCTATGCGCGGACTGGACATTAGTGGCGGTATATGGACCATTGGCTGTATAAGTATTAGTGACACGTGGAGTGTCTATGTTGGCTAAATTGACTTGTCGCGTAGCTCTTTGAGTTGACGTGACGCCAAGGGGATCAACTGGATTAGGAGGAACAGATGACTTAGGAGGGGCGATGGGTTTGGAAGGAGCAGCAGGTTAGGTTGCCTTCAAAGTTCGCTTTTGAAGTAGCTGGGTTACTTGGTCAAGTAAGCGCATGTGACTTTTCTCCAACGCTTCCGCCATAAATTTCCTGTCGTCGACCCTGTGTAGGTCAATAGTAGCGGAAACTACTCTCTGTATGTACGCTGAGTGGTCAGCAGCATCCTTGCGCAACTGTTCTTCAGCTATCCTCACTTCTTCCTCGTCTACATCTATACTCCTATTACCAACATCATCCCCAGGTAGACTTCCAGCTTGGCTGACATCATCTTCGGAGATGTTCTCTGCGACATCGTCTTGGGTACGACCTGGTTTGGGTTTCGGAGCTGTAGGAGCCATGACCTCGTAATCTTTATTTTTAGTCAGGTAAGTGCTTCTAATGGCTCTTCTACGGCTTCGGTCAGTCATTCAACCGTGAAGGTAAACGGACGGAATAAACTTTGGGTAAGTAAATCGAAAAAAGGTTCTGTAGGCCGTGAGAAATTCCTCGAACGGTTCCTATCAAGAAATATAACTATATAAAAAAAAAGGTAAGTCTGAGTACGGAAATAGGCGAATATCTCGTGGGTAATTCCTCAAACGAGTAATCGTCTATTCAAGAAAAAAGTAAATCCGGTGGATATAAGAATCTAAAGTAGTCCGTGAGAAATCCTCAAACGGTTACTACTCGGGGTAAGTAAAGTTAATTTGATAAAAATCAAAGAGGGAAAATTCAAAACATTCCGTGAGAAGGATACCTCTAACGGATATTTGTTCAATCAATAATTCAAAAAAAAAGGTAAAAATGTTTTATTAAATAATGAGTGCTTAATAATAAAGGTAAGTAAATATCTGGACTATTCGTCCTTCAAAAACAATTATTCAAAAATGTTTTCAAAAATCCTGTAATGAAGTAAATACTTAAAGGTAATCTTAAACGGGTAATATAAGTATATGTCAAATTGTAACTGAAGAATTCAATATCAGAAATTAGTAACTAAATCGTGTACAATACTTATCTAAATGCTATGATAAATAAATCTAAACTATATTCTATATTGGTGGGCTCTATCCCAAACTATAAGCTAAAGGCGGGCACTATCCCAAACTACACGTCCAATCAAGAGGTTTACGTCTCAACTTGATTGACGAAAAACTCAAAAACTCGATACTCAAAACTAAAATCTCTAAAATGTCTAAATGGTGGGCACTATCCCAAAACTACACATCAATTGAGAAGTTACGTCTCGACTCAATTGACGGAACTCAAATACGAAAATCTATACTAAACTGAACTATAATAAGTCTCAAAAAAAATTATGATCTGTAATTATATATAACTGGTTTCTCATAAAGGATTCGGGAGGTGGTAACCCTCCTTTCCTTGGATCATTGTGTGTGTGGTTGCGGTTGTATTATATATACGACCGACTCAAAAAAAAAACAAAGGTTAAATAGTCAAGAAAAACTTAGTGTGTGTGGTCTTGTTACTTTACGGCATTCTGGATGTAAAAGAAAAGACAATTCTTATAATCAAAAGAGTTGATCAGATATGCAACGGAGACTTTGCGCTACTGCAGACGTACATCGGGTATAAAGACACCAATTACCGGTTAACGCTTCAAGTCCTGTTGAATATCATCACATCCTGATGAATCTCAAAACTGACTGAAACTTTCTAAAACAACTATATGGCTAGAACAAAAGCTAAAGGAAATAAATCGACTTGTAGTTGAATCAAATGGGTCGTGCTCAAGTGAATGACCAGCTTCTGCAGCTGACGTGCGTCGGGCAATAAGCACCAACCACCGGTCAGAAGACCTGCTCATCCTGCTCTCGCACTTCCGGTTCTCGGACTTCACTATCAGGACTTTGTCGACACCTCAGCAACTGACAATCAAGCAAATACTCCTGCTCGACCCGGACAGAGATCGAAGACGAACCTAAGTGACAAGAGGTTGAGAAGAAGTGAATAGACCTAATGCAACAGACTGATTCAGGAAAAACTTCACCAAATCACTGGACAAAATAGTGCCTACTCCACTACTCTCGATGTTATTCCTCTATCCAAGAAACCTGAATAACATACAAACTATACTTCGAT